>WOXC01012036.1:0-398562 GCA_011680675.1 Gymnobelideus leadbeateri
AGTACCCACTATAGAAGAGGGACAGGATCATGTAGGAAATGGACCAGGTGGGGGGTGGGATGAGTGGGAGGGAATTATAAGCAGCCTTGTACAATATATCTACTATGATAATGTTTTGCATAGCTAGACATGTACAACATATACTGAATTACTTATCTCCCAAGAGGGAATGGGTGACAAGGGAGGAAGGAAATGGATCTGAAATTTGAGGTCGTAACATTAAATGTTTCAAATATATATAAATACTATTATTAATACTCTTTTGCTTGTAATAGGGAGATAAGATGTGCAGGCATTGGGATGCAAAGATTCACCTTCCTCTAATGGAAAAGTTGATGGGGGTATGGGAGAAGGTATGGGAGAGAGCAGATTGGAGGAAGCGATATCTTGTGGGACTGCTATTCTGGGAGGTTGGGCAGGGGAATAATGGGGGGAAAATGATTGTAACTCAAAATCTGGCGGAAATGAATGATGTAAAACAGAAGTTAATAAAGCATTTGTTTAAAAAAAAAAAGAAATGACAAGTGTTGACCATTGGTTAGATCTGTGGGGTGAGAGGAGTAATTGAGGATGACACCTGAGTTGGGAACCAAGGTGATTGGAAGAACGGTGGAGCCTTCAACAGTAATGGATAGTTTGGAGTGAATTTGGTAGAAAAGATAATGAGTTGTTTGGGATATGCAGGGTTTAAGATGTCTATGACATGTTCAGTTCAAACTGTGAAGAGACATTAGATTTCAGAGGGAGATCCCTAAAGATGGGAGAATCAGGAAAAACTTCCTGGGGTGGCATTTGGGCTGAACTTTAGCAGTATATTGATATAGGCAGAGAGATAGGAGAGTACACTATAAACTGAGGGAACAGTATGAAGAAAGCCGTAGAAATCTGAAAACATGAAATATGTTTAGGGAATGAGACTATAGCCTAGTCCAACCACATGTACAGGAATAGAAAATAAGATCAGAAAGTAGTTTGGAGCCAGATTAGGAAAGGTATTGAATGGGGAATGTTAATTCTTTCAGTAGGGCAGGGAGGTGGCAGAGTGGATAAGAGTGCCAGGTACTACAACTTTGTTGTAGTGTGTAAGGTGAGTTTGGGGTAGGGCAGATTCCCAGGATCCTGGAGAAGCTATTGAATTCAATCAGTTAATAACAGGGGATTGACCTAGAGGGAGTGATAATGAGAATAGAATGTAGAGATAGAAGAGTCGACTTTGCAGGAAAATGTTGACAGGTTTTGACAATTGGACTTAGAAATTGTGGGGGAGGAGGGGGTCAAAGATGCCTCTCAGATTTCAAGCTTAAATGACTAGAAGAACGATAATATGATTAACAGAAATTATTATTCCAGATGGAAGAGCTGAATTGGAAAGAAAAATAAGAACTTTGCATGCTTGTAGTGTACCCAATCAAGTCTTATACCTTTTAAAAAGTGTTTTATTGATGCCTTTTATTTTCACATCACAGTTATTTCTAGGTCTATACCACCATCCCAACCTCTCCCCTATGGAGCCTTTCTTGGTAACAAAGAAAAACCATTAAACAAAACTACCGGATAGTCTACTAGTGGCTCTGCCCGATGTTCTCCTTTAGTGTGTCTCCCCATCACTTCTATCAAAGGGAGACAACTATGTTCTATTATCTGTTCTCTAGTACCAAATTTCTCAGTCCCTCAGAGCTCAGGTTCCTTCTTGTGATTTTTCTCCTTTCTATTGTAACAGGAATTACTACATTTATATAGCCGTTTACTTCTGCTCCACTTTGTTTCTAGTGTTTTTGTTGTTGTTATCACAAAGAGTCTTGCTAAAACTCTTTTGTTTTCATCTTTGGGCTTCTTGGGGGTGTGTCTAGTACAGGGATTCATTCAGTCAAAAGCTATAAAGTGAAGTCACATATTTACATAATTCCAAATGGATAGCCAAAATGGATGGATCCTTCCACAGCTCTACCAACAGTATATGAATATTCCTTTCTCCTTCAGCACTGACTATCCTCATTTTTGTTTTCTTGGTCAATTTTCAGAGTGAGAGGTAAAAACTCAGAGTTCTTTCAATTTCCATTTCTCTTATTGTTATTGATCTGGAGCAAGTTTCTAAATGGCAATTAATGTAATTTGTAATTTACAGTTCTTTCAAAAACTGTTCATATCTTTTGGCCACCTATCTTTGAGGATTGGCTCTTGGTTATTCCTTTTTTGTATCCTTGAGTGTCAAGATAGTGCCGGGAACACAACTGATAGTTCATAAATTCTTCCTCTTGATTCAATTCAGCAAAAGCGTATGGAAATAATTCTGATATTAAACTATATAGAGAGGAAAACTGTCAGGGTTAAATAGCAACCCTTTGAAACTAGGTGTGAAAATACTATCATCCTTGCTGAAACTGGAAGTTGAATCCTATTTCAAGACTATTCTCTTCCCTTCATTTAAGAAACTGGTGGAGTTTGATAGTCTTGTCTATGGAGTCCTAAATTTCATGCTTGTATGTACTTGGATTCATCAGGCGTTATCTTTCTGAGTTTACCCACACAGAGCAAAATGAGTGTGAGAAACCAGAGACTCCAGCCAATAGCTGCTGCAATCCAACCATCTTCATCCATTCCATGTTTACAGCACTGGGCAGCCTGAGAGCAGAAATCTACACCTGTTGAAGATGAAAAAGAGACACATTTCACCATCTTTCTTCCTTTTCCTCCTCCCCAGTAAAATATCATTTAATTTCATTGGTCGTTATCTATGGGAGATGGAGTTTCCCTCTATGAACCATAGTGATATTACTGAACAGGGATTAGAAGCATGTGGACTATGGGTTATTATCCTAAGAGTGGGGATGAATTTGCCTGATTTATCTGCAAATTTTCCCAGTCCCCCCAGTAAATGAGCCATATTTATGAGAGAGTTTGCCAGTGTCAGAGCTATAGTCATGTAAAACAAGGCCAAACTAAGGAATCTATAAAAAAATCAAGCCACTAAAATCTTGGCTCACTAACCTTGTGTGGTGACTGGTAGAGCTAACTGACCATAGCCAGTGAAACACAAAAGGGATTTCTAACATTTTATGTTGTAGAGCCTACCCTGGAACAAGATCTTCATTCTGCTGTGTATCATAGAAAACAACAAATGTCTGTGTGTGTATATAATCTGAAGCCAAAAACCAGATTTTGATTGAATTATTGAAAATTGTAGTACTTTCTTCTCTCATCCTCCACCTGTTCATAAATAGGCAAAAAACCTGCTGTTTGAGCCCACAATAATACATCTCATTCAACTCCATCACTAAAGTAAGAACCACCAATTAGCAGCACGGTAGAATGTGTATAAATTACACTTCCATTTTCTATCTAGTACTTTAATTATATAGTAGTTTCTGGGTTCCTTGGGGAATGTTCCCAATGGGGAGGGAAAGATGATAAGGAGGGGGAAGGGTAAGAGGTTCTGCCAGGGACCCTGATCACTATCAGTGACCTGCAATTCAGTCTGGAAGGAATTCACCAGGCTCAAGCAAACTTTGAAGTCGAGATTGTAGTTTATTGCTACACTGCACAGAACAGCGCAGCACAGTGGGTGAGGATTCTTAGGAAACCTGCAAACTTACAGAGATCACAGGCATAGTTTTAAGGAGCCAAGATATGCTAACTAGGTGAGTAAGGGTGGGATCGGGGAGGAGTTAAGGAGTGGTCAGTGCCTAAAGGACAATTGACTAAGGAGTTACCCTATAGATAGGGCATTGAAGAATTTATGGTGCAGCTGGCCACTCTAACTAAGGGAGATAACATATAGTGAAGGATTCATAGGTAACTTATTGTTTCAAGCAGAGATAAACAGGTCATGAGTTGTTGCTGGGCAGAGTGCTGGAAGGGGGAAGGGGCAGAGTCAATGCTCTGAGGCTGGGGGGTGGAAATGTGATTGTACAGACTGGTTTTACAAATTGATTTTATAGACATAGATCCCAAAGCACCCCATTTACAAACTGATGTTACAGATTGATGTTACATAGATTGATGTTACAAACATATATACATCCCAAGTACCCCATCACCAAGTTTGTTTTTAAATATCTGTAAATAATAATGTATATTTGTTTCCCTTGTTCCTAAGGCTAATTAGGTTTTTAAAAATCATGTTAGGGTGAAATTGTCTCCAAAAAAATAAATAAATAAAATAAGTTAAACAAAAGATTGAAGAGCAAATTGTCAGAACAGGTATAAATCTACTACTTTATAATCAATTACTAATAATGTTGTAATGTTTTCATTATAGGAGCATGGAGATAGAGTAGAGGGCATTTTAGACGTCCAATTCCCTTGTCATATAGAGGAGGAATGTGAGTCTCAAACAAAGGTCATATAAGTTTTAAATTATAGGGCAAGAATTCAAAGCAAGCCCTCTTATTCTAACTCTGTTTTTCTTCTAGTACTCCATATTTAGTATGTCCAGCTCCATGCCACCCCTCTCCCACCTGTTCCACCCAATGCCATGACAGGTATGATATTGCATATTCAGCCTCTAGATTCCAGATTCAACTATTCTGTAAAGCAATTTGTAACTATGGCCAAAGGACTATTAAATCACATATACTGTTTGACCTAGCAGTACCACTACTAAGTCTGTATCCCAAAAGAGAGAAAAGACAAAAAGGACCTAGATGTACAAAAATATTTATAGCAGCTTTTTTCTGGGGGCATACAATAGGAAACTGAAGGGATGCCCATCAACTGGGGAATGGCTGAACAAATTGTGGTATGTAATTATGATGGAATACTATTGTCTTATTAGAAATGATCAGAGTGGGCAACTAGGTGGCACAGTGAATAGAGCATGCCCCCCCCCCCCGGAGGACCTGAGTTCAAATCCGACTTCAGACACTTAACACAAAACTAGCCATATGACCTTGGACAAGTCACTTAACCCCAATTGCCCTGCCTTCCCCCTCTAAAAAGGAAAAAAAAATGATGAGCAGGAGGCTCTCAGAAAAACCTGGAAAAAATTGCATGAGCTGATACAAAGTGAAATGTACTGTGTAAAAGTAACAGCAGTATTGTAAGATGATCAACTGTGAATGACTTAGCTCTTCTCAGCAATACAGCGATCCAGGACAACTCTGAAGGACTTATGATGAATTCATCCCCAGAGAAAGAACTGATGGTGTCCGAATACAGATTGAAGCATACTTTTTTACTTTCTTTATTTTTATTGAGGCGTTTTTTTGGTCTATGTTTTCTTTCACAATGCGACTATCATGGAAATATTTCGATGATTACACATATGTAAGCCATATCAAATTACTTGCCTTCTCAATTGTGTGGGGGAGCAAAAGGGAAGAAGGGAGAGAATTTGGAACTTAAAGTTTTAAAAATAAATGTTAAAAATTGTTTTACATGTAATTAGGGGGAAATAAAATACTAAAGAAAATTTGGAGTCAGAGAATCTGCTTTCAAATCTTGGCTCTGTCATTCATGTCTTTAGTAACCTTAGGCAAGCTATTTAACCCTGCTTTGCCTCATTTTCCATATCTGTAAAATGACTTTAGATGACATGTAACATCACTTCTAGTTCTATGATGTATAGGTTCCTAGCAGCCTTGTGAAGCAGTAAATTCTCTTCCACTGAAATTCTTTAAATAGAGGCTTAGCAACCATTTCAAAAATGCTACATGTGAAGCTCTTGCCTTGGCTAGATTGACCTGAGTGCCTCTCAGTCCTGAGATTCTATCATTCTGAGATCCTCTCTAATGTGTATTTTAATCACCTTCCATTTTGTCCCAAGTTACATGAGTGACTGGATCATTATGTTCTCCTTGAAGTCTTATACCAAATGATCTTGAAGATAGATTAAAATAAAGACTCAGAAATCTATTAGGCTTCTTTTGGAGAACAGGGAAAAACTAGATTCATGGAGGAGAAGAAAGGGTCACAAGATGCTAAGTTGTCCCCACCCAGGAATGGGGACACCTACTCATCATCTCAACCAATAAATGAGACTTCAACAATAGAGGGGTTTAAAAACCAGTCCAGGGAGTTTCAGCAGTTATGGAAAACTTACTAGAGCACTGTGCTAAGAATGCCGAGTCTGACACAGGAGAAGGAACCGATGAGTTGTATGTTTCTGAAAGAACAAAGGAGAGGCAGAATCAGTACAACAAATTGCACTCAGATGAAGGTTTACTAATCCTTCCTGGAAATCAGAAACTATCAGACTCAAGAGGGGTGGATCACAGTTGTTGCTATTACAAGTTTACCTTGACTTTGTAAAAGGCCTGCCAGTTGTAAGGAAATTGAATTCTTTGGCTTAACAGCCAATGTCAAGTTCATTTCAGCTTCATTCAAAGTTAATTTCAGACCTCTCAGCCTTAAAAGAGGTAGAGGAAAGAGCCATGGACTTGGAGCCTGTAGACTTAGCTTCACCACCTAGTTCTGTCCCTTGCTAGCTCTGGGATCAGAAGTAAGTCAACCTCTTGGCCCAGTTTGTTCATCTATAAAGTAGGTGGAATATTTGTAGTAGCTAGGTTCGTTCTCATCCAATCCAACCATGTTAAGAACCCCGAAGGTAATTTAGTCCACTCCCTATGTTTTGCAGATCATTTGAATGGCTCTTGCATCTTCATTAGCATTTGAGATTTTCATCAGCCTGGGGCACTCTAGGTTAGAAAAGTTCCTCCAACTATGCAAATCAATGTCTATAACTTAGTTTATAAATACATAATATGTACACAATTACTGAATAAATACATACTTTATGTACACAAGATACATAGAGATTAAATGATTAGCCCAGGATTGTGCAGCTAGCAAATGTCTTAGGGATTCAAGTGGCATTTGAACTCCGATCTTCCTTATTCCAACTCTAGCTGTCTATTCATTACTCAATATTACCTCTCAATGATTGATACTAAAACCAAAACAACAGCCCAGTGTCTTCATCAGCTTTGCCACTTGTTTTCAAGTTATCCTGTATTACAAGCTGTTTAAAGTTTTAAACACAACATATCCAAGGCTGGGCCTTTGGGATTTTAGGTCATCTTACCTTTTAGGCTAGGACTCTTGCTAGTAGTCAGTGAATGCAAGACATTGATATGAAGTAGATGAAAATTTTTGGTGAATATAACTCACTATACAAATTTGAGTTACTATTAAATGGATTTTAATGGAATGTACATATTTATTAAGGAATTCCTAACATTTATTCAGGATTGGTATGGGCACTTAGGGGTAGAAACCCTTAAGCAGCCCCAGACAAAGGAGAAAGTGTCCTCAGGTTATTGGTATAAACTTTTTGCATATGCAATGGGAAGAAAAAACATATATTGTTTGGGTTTTAGGTAGATTTAGTCCTAGGAATAAATTCTAAAGATATCCTTTCCAGGATATTATAATACTATTCATCCTTTTTTCTTGGCATGGTAGAATGTTGTAAAAAAGCTCCCAAATTCCCATCTTAGGACACTGTGTCCTTCAGGGACATTGGTTTTTGTAGGCAGTGGAATACCAGTTTGAAAAGGGACCTATTATTTAGCCAAAGGCATGAAACTGTTGTTCTAACTAAAGTTTTATGCTACCCCACCCCAAGCCTCACAAATGTCTTACACAAGTACTGTAATTAGTTGATGTAATCTGACATACATTTTTTACACCTGAAAGGCATGGTGGGGTTGGGGGTGGGGTGGTATTTGGGTAGGAGAAATTGATTTCCCAATTCTTTTCAACTGTATAATAAAAATTGTTTTCTTGATTGACCCTATCTCCTTTGCCAAGGAAAGTGAAAATAGTTTCCTACCTATGTGAATCCAAAGTTAATTAGTGATATTATGTTTCCTGCAGAAAGGCAAACCCTGATTATTCCAGGATGGAATTTGGAAAGTCTCTAAGCACTCCAATGCAAAGCAAACCTTGTGTTCCAGAGTATAAGAATTAAAGATCTAACACTGTTGATACTTGGATGCTTCATCCTTAGGGGCAAGTCTGGGATAGCACCCCAGGTGCTGGGGGGGGGGGGTCTAGCAGGAAGCACTAGTTTCTGGTGCAAAGGTTTCCAGGGAAATATGACAGTTAAAAAGTGCAGGAATGGGTTGGTTAGAAAGGGAGGGGTGAGCTAAAGAGGGAAGGTGGTGGTTTACAGGGTCCTAGATTTACAACTGGAAGGAACCTTAAAAACCATCTGGTTTAACCTTATTTTATAGATGAAGAAATTGAGACCTAGTTGAAATGGCTGAAGTCACTGATATCTGTCAGGACAGGCGTTTGAACCCAGATTCTCTGTTCCAGTCAGGATGTTAGATGTGATATGGGTTTGATACCACTGTCATTTTGTTGTTGTTGTTCAGTCATTTCAGTTGTGTCTAATTCTTTATGACCTATTTGAGGATTTCTTGGTAAAATTGATGGAATACTTTGCCATTTCTTTTTCATTTTACAGATGAGGAAAGTGAGGCAAACAGGGTTAAGTGACTTGCCCAGGGTCACATAGCTAGTAAGAATCTGAGGCCAGGTTTGAGCTCAGGAAGATGCATCTTTCTGATTTCAGGCCTGTCACTCTATCCATTGTGCCACTCTGCTATTCATTTACCTTAAAGACGTCAGAGAAAGAGCAAAATGATCCATATATATAAAATTATTTATAGCAGCTCTTTTTATGGTAGTAAAAAAACTGGAATCTAAATGGATGTCCATCAATTAGGAGAAAAGTAAAAAAAATTATGATATATGAAATGTGATAGAATAGTATTATGTCATAAGAAAAGTCAGGGATGGATTTAGAGAAACCTAAGAAGAATTATGAATTGGTACAGAACGAAGGGCACAGAGCCAGGAGAACAATTTATACGGCAATGACATTATAAAGATAAACAATTTTAAAAGACTTAAAAGTTATGATCAATGCAATAACTAATCATTCTGATACTGGAAATAGCTATCAAGTAAAGTGACTGATTAAAAAACAACAAAATTGGGGCGGCTAGGTGGCGCAGTGAATAGAGCGCCGGCCCTGGAATCAGAAGGACCTGAGTTCGGAGCCGGCCTCCGACACTTAATCCATACAAACAAAAACCTAGCCGTGTAACCTTGGGCAAGTTACTTAACCCCAATTGCCCTAAAGGGGCGGCTAGGTGGCGCAGTGAGTAAGAGCGCCGGCCTCGGAGTTTGGATGACCCGAGATCAGATCCGGCCTCAGAAAATGAGCACCCACGCATAAAGAATGACTAGCCGTGTAACCTTGAGCAAGTTACTTAACCCCAATTGCTTAAAAAAAAAAAAACAACAAAATTTCTACATTCAGATAGCTGTTGTCCCTTTCAAAGTCACCTTGTGTACCTGTACATTTGTTGTCCAATTGTTTCAGTTTTAGTTATGTCCAACTCTTCACGACCCCATATGGGGTTTTCTTGGCAGATACTGGAATGGTTTGCTATTTCCTTCTCCAGGTATCTGTACATTTACTAGTAGCAATTTACATGGCTGCATCATGGTTACATGATCTCATTCATCTTTGATGATCTAAACATTTTAGGACTCCTGTCTTAGAAATGGCTTGACAGTCATTTTACAAACCGTAAAATGAAGTATCTCATTGCTTTATATTGAGACCTGGTTTTGAACCAAGGACTTAACTTGTTCACCCACCTTATTCATTATTAATTGCAAATGTTTATTAGTTGTTTTCAAAAGTCAATTCCATCTTCAAAAGATGTGAAATTATGTACATAAAGTGCTTGGCAAACCTAAAGCATGAGGTCAACTATTAGTATTATTGCTATTATTTTGTCATTACAAGTACCGTTATTAAGATTTGCCACCAGTGGGGCATGTTTTTAAAAGAAATGTGTCACCAATTGTAAAGGCAATTCCAATGGGGAAATTTCAAAAGTGGTTTTAAGCATGAGCGGCATCATTAGAACTAGTAAACCATCTTCTACAATGATTTCTTTTCAGGACAAAACACATTCAGATTCTGGCATGTTTGTTACAAATCAGTCATGTTACTTTTTGAAACATACGTCACTCCTCTCTCAACCACTTGCCACAATAAACATTCCTGGTAGTTATTTCCTGTCTACTTTGTAATGAAGCCAAACTAATCCTCGCCTTTCTCACTATACATTCTCTACTTGAAGAAGTCTGGGAACCCCTTGGATTTGCAATGACTCACAGAAAGAGAAAAGACAGCACAAGGGAGGACAAGGTGGTGAGATGAGAGCAAGAAGCAAAGATTTGGTGTTTGGAGGAAGAATAATGCAAGACACAGGAAGGCATCCTTTAACATATAGGTATATGTCAGTGCATATGTACATACACACATACAAATATACCTTTTACATAAAATTTATAAGGAATTTGCTCTAAATCAAGGGCAACATTCATTTCCCATTGATCAAGGTATGGTCAATAAATGTCATCATTAAACCCTTTTCATAAAGAAATGCCATTTAAACAATTTTGAGATCCTGCTTCACTCCTATTAAATTGGCAAGAAAAAAAGTAAAAGTGAAAAGTCAGTCTCAGAAGAGTTGGGGAGAAATAAGGACCTACATTCATTGCTGATTGAATTAAAAGGAGTGGAATCTTTTCTTTCATCTTTATCATCTTTGTAAAATTTATAATTTTTTGTGATTATTTTACAAAATACATAATGGATAGAACACTGGCATTAGAATCAGGAAGACTCATTTTCCTGAATTCAAATCCAGCCTCAGATACATGCTAGCTGTATGACCCTGGACAAGTCATTTAACCCTGTTTTCCTTAGTTCCTCATCTGTGAAAGGTACTGGAGAAGGAAATGGAAAACCACTCCAACATCTTTGCTAAGAAAACCCCAAATGGGGCCAAGCATGGCTGAACCTAACAACAATAAATGTATATAATATATACATGAATTTATAGAAATAAATTTATATAAATATATAAATACATGTTCAGTGCTATTTGAATTTTTTTTACTGCTGGGGTGCATAATGAAATCTCTTATATTAAGAGTAAAAATTCTAAACAGAATTTGCAAAAATCCTAAGTAAAAGGAGATACTATTATCACATTTGCCTGAATACGTGCAACCTTATCCTGCTTTCCCAAGAGTAGTTTGGGAACCCAGCCCTTTCATGTGCCCTGTTCCAACAGAAAAGGCCTGGACAAGTTCTTTGTAATAGCACAATAGTTTTGGAGAATGATCTGACACGTTGTAAGTGTTACAGACTAAAAAGATGAAATATTGAAAAGTGAATAAGAGCCATCAAAGCAGTAATGACTGATTTATAAGGAAAAATGTGTACATAAATACATGTATAGGGGTGAGTAGACAGAGTGAAAGGGGGCACAGAGGGGGTAGCTAATAGGTTGTAACAAGCATTTTCTCTTTTGTAACAGATTTTCAAAATGTAAGTAGTGAAATTTCAGTTTAATTGCTGTTGTTTGAAGTTCCATGCATAATGTATTACTTAATTTATAAAGAAGTAAGGGGAGGGGCAGCTAGGTGGCGCAGTGAGTAAGAGTGCCGGCCTCGGCCTCGGAGTTGGGATGACCCAGGATAGAATCCGGCCTCAGAAAATGAGCACCCACACATAAATAAAGACTAGCTGTGTAACCTTGAGCAGGTTACTTAACCCCAATTGCTTTTAAAAAAAAAGAAGAAGAAGAAGAAGTAAGGATTTCTGTTAGTAATGGTTTTGTGGTCAAAACTATCAAAAATTTACTGCTAATGCTGGTCCAGACTAGTAATTGGGAAACAGCAATGTAGAGTAACAGTTCTCAAGCATTTTGGGCTCAGACCCCCTTTACACTGTCAACTATTAAGGACCTTCCCCTCCAAAGAGCTTTTGTTTTATGTGGGTTATATCTATGGATATTTACTGTGTTAGAAATGGAAATGTCTTATTATTATTATGAAAATAGTTTAGAACAGAACGCATCATTCCCAAGGTTCTTCAAAGTACACTCTAAGAGTAGCTGGTGGGGAATACTATCCTGGAAAACAGGGAAATCTGATGTTTCAGTTTCTTCATCTGTCAAATGAGCATAAATAACCTCTAAGTTACCTTTCACCTCTGAGACCTATATTCTAAAAAGTGCATGGCCACAGAAAGCTCATTCCTTCCCCCTACTTTTCCCTTCCCCTTATTATCCTTTGATGTTATGAACAATGTAACTAATCCTAGGGAGGTTTCTTAACCTCTGTGTACATTAGTTTTTTTCCACTTGTCAAAAGAAGTTATTATCTTATTTTATCTGTCTTAGAGAGATAGAGAATAAATCAAATCATCTACTAGAGAAAGCACTTGGAGCTATGTACTATTCAAAGGATTATTGATTTTAAAGAAAAAGGAGAAATAATAGGGGACTTAGACTATTGTAAGAAGGAAGCACTTCAAGCAGGGAACGAGGGGAAGAGGTGACTAAATAAATATACTTACTTCCAAAAGATCCATAATTTCACTGGTGAGGGTGCTCCCTCCAACTAAGATGCAGATCCCAACCCCATCCACGCCTTGGTAGGCAATATAATAATCAGCCTGTTATTGGCCATTTGTTGCAGGAAAAAAAAATTAACAACCCAGCAAACTCATCACCTGGTGGCCAGCCCAGAGATAATGAGCCTCTCAGAATTCAACTACACTGGCCCTTGGATGATAGACACAGTCCATTCCAAACAGAGCAGAAAGAAGCCTTTCCAGCCCTCTACTGGCACAGTCTCTGGTATACTCGGGGTCAGTGACACTTTGGAGGCAGAGGTTGACAAAAAGAGAAAAAAGAATGGTTTCACTGACCCCAAGAAAGAGAAGCTACTGGTAAGTAAGAAACTGAAAATCCTCTTGGGTTAATTAAATTGTTAGACTTGGGGAAACTTTATACATTTTGCTCTTAGCAATGGCAAACAAAAGCTGAATACATTTCAGAAGAGAAATGTCAGCACATGTATCAGTATGCTCCAGGTGAGGTTTGGGAATTTGATCTCTATCAATAAGAAATTAAACCTAAAAACATCCCCCTCCCCAATTCCCGGCTCCGTCTTGACTAGAAAGTCCTGTTTCCTTTTTCCTTGGGCCATAGCCTCTCTCCTTTTCTCTCGTCGTTTCCCCCGCTTCTTCCCTCTCCCTCCCTCCTTTGTGGAGAGTAAACCCCACAATTCTACCTGCTAAGCAAGTTGTGTAGAAGGGCGAAGACAGGAGGACGAGGCTGATGGGAATGTAGATTACAGAGGGAAGCTGCTTCATGGTGGAGATGGGAGGCACCTGTCCAGACTGCCCTAGTACCGCTTGTCCTCTGGAAACCTTGAAAATAACTCTGACAGACCACAGGGAAACCTCTGCTCTCCTGTTTAGGAGGAAAGAGAAGGGGTGGAGCAAAGTGAACTTGCATTTGTCACACCTTTGCTTCTGCTTCTGGAAAAGAGAGGATTCCCTCCCTCCCACCTTCAAACTGGCGTCTGGGGAGTAGTGGGGACAATCTCTAAAGTACCTATTTTTTTTAAAAAGGGAGGTAGGTTTTTTTTAAGCCAATTTGTTGAACAGGAGACGGAAGACCAGTTGAGTTGGCTGCATCAGCTTAATACTCAGATATTTGCTGGCAGTGTGACCCTAGAGACATCACTTAACCTCTCTCAGCCTCAGTTTCCTTATCTGTAAAACAGGGATCATTGTAATGATTGTTGTGAGGACCAAATGATACAACAGAAAATGCACTATATAAGTGTTAAGTATTATTATTTCTGGGGAGAGGGAGGAAACAAAATATGCATAGTAAGTAAATACTAAAAGAATGCCAAGTGATTTCAAGAAGAAGAGTGTAATAACTCAGGAGACAAACGAGTTCCAGCCCTAATCTGTGACTTTGGGCAAATCCCTTATTCTCCCTGTCCTCAGGTTCTTCATTTATGAAAGAATTGGCTTGGTATTGCTCCCATCCAAGAAAACATTGACTGCTCAGTCACAAATCTGCTCTATTCAATGGTAGAATTTTAGAGCTGAAAAGGACCTGAGAAATTATCTAGCCCACCCCTCTCAGTTAAGAGGTGAGGGAGGGGCAGCAAATTCAAATCCAGCCTTAGACACTTGACACTAGTTGTGTGACCTTGGGCAAGTCACTTAACCCCCAATTGCCCTATCTTCACCCTCAAAAGAAAAAAAAAAGGTGAGAGAAAGTGAGACCTAAAGAGGTTGAACAATTTTCCCAAGGTCATACAGATGATCAGTTTCAGAGCCAGGTTTTGAGCCCAGGCCTCTGATTCCATAGCCAGCAGTGTGTCTAAGAGGTTGCAAAAATTTTCAGCCACAGTTTTCCAATTATAAACATAATGTGAGCCATTATGGTAATTGGTAAATTTCCATTCTTTTTTGGAAAGAGTGCTGGACTTGGAGACTCAATTCAAGCTACTTAGGAGCCATTAAACCTTAGGAATGTCCCCTAACCCCTTTGGGCCTCATTTTCCTTATTTATAAAAATGAGAAGTTTGGACCTAATGATCTCCAAGCTTCTTTTCAGCTCTTAAACCTATGACCTTATGATGAGTTTCTACAGTTATAAAATGGAGATGATCCTTTGTCCCTCAGTATATGGGTTTAGGGTGGTAAAAGTGGTGTTGACTTTTCATAATGTCAGTAGAACTTGTACACTGAATGTTTTTTTCTAAGACAGGACTGTTGTGCACAGATTTCTTCCTATTTTCATTTGAGTCCCCTTGTGACAATGGCCCTTGTTTTTGTGAAGGCTGGAAGGAGGTGGAACTGAAGACAACAAAGGAATAAGCTAATAACAAGATACCCCCCTTCTTACCCCATACTCAGGAATTCATGTTCTCCCTCTACGTCACCAGCTTTTTGTTTTGTGCCTCTCTAAAACACTTTATTTTAGTTATGTGCTTACATCACTTTGTTAGACATACCTAAGGCCCATGTTGTCCCAGCAGTCCATAGTCCTCATCAATTTCATGGAATTAGAACAGGACAAGACTTCAGAGGTCACCTAGTCCAATACACATCTTTAGACAAACACCACCTGTGATATCCTCAACAAGGAACCATTCACCCTCTAACTGAAGAACCACTCTGATAGAGAGCTCCCTATGTCCTAAGAAAGTTCATTCCACTCTTGGACAGCTCTAGTTGAGGAACTATCCCATATCCCCTAAATTCTTTCTTCTCTAGTCCAATAATTCTGAGTTTTTTTCAACTGATCCATGTTATGGCAGAAATCTTTCTAATGAGCAGAAACACAGAACTGAGGGCTTGGCTGTGTCCTTAGAGATCATATGCTTTACCTCCCCCTCCTCGTTGTAAAGATGGAGAAACCAGTCTAGAGAGGGGAAATAATTTGCTCAAGGTCACAAAGATGGCAAATAGTTGAACCAGGATTTAAACTCAGGAATTTTGGATCCAATTACAGGATCTTTTCTGCCATACCACCTTCCCTCATAAACAAATTTCCCAAAAAAAGCATCATGGTGTCCTGAGAAGAGCTCTATACAAAAAGACCTGGATTCTGTAATGCCAAAAAGCGTCCTTCCTTCTGGACCTCTACGACTTCATCAGTGGGCTGTGCTAGGGCCCTTTCCTAAGATCTTCAAAATAGTAATAATAACACTTTCCCTCTCTATTTCAAGAGGTTGCTGTAAGAGTCCAGTGAGACCATGTATGTGAAAGTGTCTTGTAAATGTCAAGCATGACATGACAATATTTCATTATCATAATGTTGGCCCATAATTCAGTTTTGGCCCAAAGAGGTCAAAGTTTGAGGCAGGGTTGTGCCTCACTGACACTTTAGGAGCTTTGGTGGGGAAAGGAATGTATCCATGTTACCCTTTTAAATCTAATCTGTATTATTAACATTTTTTCTCATCACTTTTTGTTTTGTTTTTAGGCAATGTGGTTGAGTGACTTGCCCAGGGTCACACAGCTATTATGTTTTGGAGGCGGGTTTTGAACTCAGGTCCTCCTGACTCAAGGGCCAGAGCACTATCCACTGTGCCACTAGCTGCTCCCCTCCCCCTACCAATCACTTTTTAAGGTCTGGACAATCAATAAGATAGTAAATTAGGCCCTGATTTGTAGCAGTTGCCATTTTCTGAAGTATGAATGCTCATGTTGAAAATTTAACAAGCAGCTTTAGAGCTGATAATAGCTAGTCCCACCATTCCCCTGGTTGAAGTACCTGTCTGATCTTCTGGAGAGGTTGCCTGGAACTTTAGGAATCATTAAGCTTGTCTAAAATAGTAAAAGACACTAAGTTAAACACTGATAAAATAAGGGGAAAAATGTCCTTAGTAGCCAAGACTGAGGGGAAACTCACAGAGTAAGATAAGTACCCTGCAGTGAGCTTTCAACAATGTGGACACTCCTTCCACTGACAAAGATCTCCAGCCTCTAGATTCCAGACATTGTTCTTAAGGGTTGTTTGGGGCTTACCCTGGTGCTGAACCTTTCTGAATTCAGCTAATCTTGACATCAGAAAGCAGAAATACTGAATTTGGAGGATTTTTATTAAAATCCTAGCCCTGCTATTTGCTAGCTGTGTGACCCTGGGCTAGTCATTTAATCTCTGTGGGCCTCAGTTTCCTTCTCAGTGAAATGAAAGAGTTTGATTAGCTTCCCTGGAAGGTTCTTTTCTTTTTTTTGTTCTTATGCTTCTCAGTATTCCTGAGTTACTGACTTGATATTGTTGTTCAGTCATATCCAACTCTTTGTGACCCCATTGGAGGTTTTCTTGGCACAGATACTGGAGTGGTTTGCTATTTCCTTCTGTAGCTTGTCAGGGTTAGGTGACTTGTCCAGACTCACACAGCTAATAAGTATCTGAGGTGATATTTGAACTCAGATCTTCCTGACTCTAAGTGCAGTGTTCTATTTACTGCATTATCTAGCTACCTCCATTGTTTACTTACTCTGAACCTAGAAAATTCTCTGTATGACTCAATGGATAAAGTGATAGGCCAGAAAGACAGTGTCAGAAAGACCCCCCTTCTTGAGTTCAAATCTGACCTCAGACACTTCCTAGCTGTGTGACCTGGACAAGGCATTTATCCTCTGTTTGTCTTAATCCACTGGAGAAGGAAGTGTCAAACTACTCCAGTATCTTTACCAAAAAAACCTAAATAGGGTCATGAAGAATTGGACGTGACTCAACAACAAGTAAACAATGAAAATGGAAGCCTCCTCTGGGTCTGTGACTATGATGGTTAAATTCCCACATCCCAGAACTACATATATTTCTGCTTTATCCCTTTGTGGGAGATATTTCTATTGGCACTGTCATGTTTGTGGTCAGGTTGGTCTGTTGTTTTGTAAGCACAAGTCTGAGTTCCCAAAAAGTAATTTTAAGGTAAGGTATTATGGCAAAAACCAATAAATTCTAGAAAACCAATCTGCTATTTTTGTTTTTCAGTTTGGTCTATATACTTGGAAAGGAGTCAGTGTGGCCAAGGAGTTGTTTTGGGTCAAGTTGTTGTTTGGCCTCAGTTTGCTCATCTGTAAAATGAGCTGGAGAAGGAAATAGCAAACCACTCCAATAGCTTTGCCAAGAAAACCCCAAGTGGAGTTGCAAAGAGTGTGATAGGGCTGAACAACGACTCAAAGAAGATTCATTTAAACTCTCTGGAGCCTCTGCTTTCTCCCTGTGAAATAAAGAGGTTGGGACCTACAAGGTTCTTCTAAACTCTGAGTCTGTGATAATGGGTAGTGAATGCCAAAGACTCATTAAGCAAGATGGGTATAATAGATTTCTAGCTGATAGATTATTAACTAGTAATCTATCAGTCATAAGATCAGCTCTATTTTTTAAAAATCTAAAAATTAAGATAATTTAAGAGTATGTAGGTGCCATCCCTGAGTTTTTGAGGTAGATATCTTGGAGGGCCATTGTCCCTTCCAATAAACTCTGTCACATTACCATTAAAGTCATTTGTACTGGGCTTATTACTCCTTCAGTACTTTTGTTCATGTTTGTCTTTTATGCTCTCCCCTCTTTTCTAGATAAACCTGTGTTCATCTTCTAAAAAGAGCTAAAGATTCACCTTCTCCAAGAAGTCTTCCCTGATCGACCCCACTTTGGTCACTTCCTAGTTATATGTTTTCTCAACATAGAATGTGTCCCACACAGCTATGCATTGGACCAGTTGGACTCAAGGTTGATTATTCAAGCCTATCTATAGTTCTTCACCCCTCAGCTAGATTACAAACTGCTTCAGGCAGGGTTAAGGGGCCATGTCTTCTTCTTCCTTCTTTTCCTCCACTGCACCTTAGGCACATATGAGGTTCTCAATAAGGTTTAGTGAGTAAATAAATTTTTAAATCATTAAATTTTTTCAATTTGCATTCCCATGCAAAAATGCCAACAAGTTTGAGCAATTGTCTTGTCTTTTTTGAAAAATAATTATATTGAGGGGGCCTCTAGGTGGCGCAGTGAGTAGAGCACCAGCCCTGGAGTCAGAAGGACCCTGAGTTCGGATCCGGCCTCAGACACTTAACACACACACAAACAAAAACCTAGCCCTGTGGCCTTGGGCAAGTTACTTAACCCCAATTGCCTTCCAAAAAGCAAAAAAAAAAAAATTGTACCTTTTGTATTTTTATGTCACCTAAATTTCTCCCAGCATCCCATGCCTATCCCCTTCCTAAGCATCTATGCCAAATAATAGTGCTATTGGTTTGTTTGGTTTTTTTTTTAAGGAAAAAAAGAGAAATTAAATCAGCAAAACTGATCAAGTGATAAAAAAAGTCTAAAACTTTGTGCAATATACCACACCCATGGATCTCTCATTTCAGCAAAGGAGTAGGGTGGGAGTGTGCAAATTATCTTTTCCAACCCCCTCTCCCCTAACTCTCTGAATTGAGAGCTTGAAGCCTTTTCTAGTTCAGCCTCCTGCCCTTGACCTCTGAATCCCTTTCCATCCCAGCTTTTTCCTTTGTTGTTTCATTTCTGAGGTCAGTAGATTAATTTAAGAAGGTTAGGTTTTGATCTTTTTAAAATTACATTTATGCTATTACTTTTAACTAAACTCCTTGCAAGCATTTTCAGAGAGAAACAGCCTCTATTCTATGTGCTACCTGCTTTATTTTTTTGAAGGGGCATGTGCTTCTGATGACATTCTGTAAAATGATCCAGCACAGCTGAGGCATGTGCTTCTGCAAAACTCTCTTCCTAATCCCAGGTACAAGGACACCATACAAAGGAAGCTCTCAGTTTTTAGTTATTTTCCATTCTCCTAGGGCCAGGAGATAACTACAACTCTCATCCTTCCCTGAGCATAAGTGCCAGTTGGGAGAAATTCCCTGGCACACTAACATTCTTAATAAGAGTCATGGAAAGACAAGTGCTTAATCAACCACAATTGGCAGTTTGCCTTAGATTTCTCCATGGAATTGGGAATCAATTCTCTCTCAGAAGGAGAGGTATGGCAGTAAGGAATTTGCTGGTGGTGGTCGTAAGGAGTTCTTTCCCTCCTCATCCTAACTTCCCAGCTAAATCCCTCCTTCGACAAGAAGCCCTTCCCAATCCCCACCCCCCCATGCTAGTGCCTTCCCTATGCTGATAAACTACCATTTATCCTGCATATAGCTTTTTTTGTTTATAGTTGTTTGTATTGGATCTCCCCCAATAGACTGTGACCTCCTTGAGGGAGGTCTTTTGTGTTTCTTTGTAAACCCTGGGCTGGAACTCAGTAGGTGCTTAATAAAATTGAGTTTACTGAGAACAAGCATTTATATAGTGCCTGTAGAGTGCTAGGTGCTAAGTGCCTATACAAATAGTTCATTTGATCCTCATTTTGCACACCTCAAAGGACTATGTAAATGCTATCTATTAATTTAGTGTTATAAATCAAGGAATTTCAGACAAATAAAGGAACTTGGAGATCATTTTGTTCCACCCTCCCATTTTACAGATGAAGAAACTGAGTTTTAGTGAAGTTAAATGATCACCTGAAGACACACTATAAACAGCTGAGCTAGGATCCAAACCCAGTCCTCTTTCCCTTATACCTTCTATTCTAATTCCCTTCACTATATTTCTCCACCGCAAAATACCATATTTCATAGCTAATTGTAGCTTTTAAATATGTTTATTATTCCAAGGTACTCCAATGAGATAACGAGTACCCTATTTTTTTTTCCATCAGTAGCAGTATATATGGTATTAAATTTAATATGGTCCATTGGTATGGACAATGGTTTGGTTCTAGGACAAATGAAAGGGCTGTGAAAATTCACTTTAGTTTCAAAGAAAGTGCTGCTTTGCTAAAAAGTATTCCTTTGGTTGTTTTTACTCAGTTCTTTTGATGTTTGTAGAAACTAGTCAAACACTACAACCCTCTGTTGTGGCAAGGCCAATTTCCAAAATAGTGGCTGGTAGACAGTTAACCACAGAGCTGGCTAATGGTTCTAAACCATCCAACTAGAACTTGTTAAAAGTCTTCTATGTGCAACAAAGGCACTGTGATGGATACTGAGCATGCAAAGAAAAAAATGAAGCAGTCTTTGCCCTCAAGGAATCCCTATTTTCCTGACACATAATAGACACTCAATAAATGTTTATTGATTGACTGAAGGGATACAACATATGTTGTTGTTTAGTCATTTAAGTCCTAACTCTTTGTGATCCCATTTGGTTTTCTTAGCAAAGATACTGGAGTGGTTTACCATTTCCTTCCCCAGTTCATCTGACAGATGAAGAAATAGGCAAAGAAGATGAAATGACTGGTCCAGGGTCACACAGCTAGTAAGTGTCTGAGGCCAGATTTGACCTCAGGTCTGACTCCAGACCCAGTTCCCTATCCCCTGCACCACCTAGCTGCCTTACAACATGTATACAGAAAAGCAAATGTTTCATATTATTTTTGGATTACACAAGTAATTTCATTGGAGTAGGGAATTACAAATAAGGCAACTCCCTATTCAAATGCAGATCAGTGTTGATTTTGCAATCTTACATCTCACAGTTACCTGGAACTAAGAGGTTCAAGGGATTGGTCCAGTGTCTGGCAACTGGCATGTGCCAGAAGCAGTATTTAAGACTAGATATTCCTGATTCCTAGACTTATACTATCCATTAATCCTTTAATCATTTTGTATGTACTTCATAATTTCAAAATGGAGAAAGTACTAACAACTAATCAGGAAAAATCATATGTAGGAGGGGCCACCTGAATTGTGCTTTGAAGAAATTTAAGGATTATGAGACTAGAAGTAAGGAAGAAGTACATTGTAGACAGTGACTACTGGTACAAGAAAACTCCCTCCTCAGAGTCATTCCCTAGAATCCTGAGGGGGAGAAATAGGCAGTTGTTCTCTTGGGACCAGACCTACCAGTGCAGGTAGGGAGATCCAAGTACCTGTATGACATGTAGGCCATGGGGGCAGGAGACGGAATGTCTTGAATGAGAAACAGCTGGCAGGCTAGTTTGACTTGGAATGGTATCTGTGAAGGGGAGTGCCATGTAACAATGATTGGAAAGGTAGGTGGGAGGGTCATCCTGTGAAAATTGAATAATACCAGGCTGTGGATTCTATATTTTAAGAGAAAGACACTAAAGATTTTTAAGTAGGATAGTGAAAATACTCTGCTGGGTATTTCAGGACCATCCATTTGGCCACTGGGTGGAGAATAAAGAAGGGAGAGACTGGAGGCAGGGAGGCCAATTAGGAAGCTATAGAAATAGTCTAGAGATGGAAATGATTAAAGCAATAAAGACAGTGCTTAGAGACAATAGTTATGAGGTGTAAAAGTATGTGTCTAAGTACATTTAGAATTTATGGCCCAAATAAGTCAATAAGTATTTTTAAAGCATCTTCTAACTGCTGGGTGAGATGCTAAGTAACAGGGAGGCAAAGAAAGTAAAAAAAACCAAGCCTGTTCTCAAGCAGCTCAGTCTAACTAATGGGAGAGATAGCATGCAGACAAATAAGTTATATGTAGGATGAATTGCAAATAATCATCAGAAGGAAGGCACTAGAACTAAAAGACATTGGGAAGGGCTTCATGGAAAAGGTAGCATTTTAGCTGGGACTTGAAGGAAGCCAGGAGTTGGATATAAAGAGGAGACAATTCCAGGCATAAGGAACCATCAAACGAGAGTCCTGCAAGCAAAAGCAATAAGGTCATTGTCACTAGGTTGCTAAGCACTTAGGTGTGTGGAAGAATAAAAAGTGTGAGAAGATTGGAAAAGTGAGAGGGGTCCAGGTTAGGAGAGACTTTAACTCAATGATTCTCCCATGTGTAAATTCTAGGTGAGCAGAATCATGTCCAGGCCTATAGTCAGGAACACCTGAGTTCAAGTCGTCAGACACTCACTAGCTGTGTGACCCTGGGCAAGTCACTTAACCCTGTTTGCTTCAATTTCCTCATCTGTTAAAAAAAAGGATCTGGAGGAGGAAATGGCAAACCACTCCAGTATCTCTGCCAAGAAAACCTCAAATGGGGTCACAGGGTTAGACAGAACTGAAATGACTGAAAAACAACAACAAAAGAACTATTGGATTTCAGAATTGGAAGTAAAAGTGAAACAACTAAGTGACTTACTTGATAGAATGCTGGGCCTCAAGAGAAGATGACTTGAGTTCAAATCCAACCCCAGATACTTTCTAGCTGAGTGAACTTGGTTAAGTCATTAAATTTGTCTGTCTCATTTTCTTCACCTGTAAAATGAGGGTAATATAGCCCTGGTCTCCCAGGATGTGAGGAGGGCTAGACCCTACAAGGGGTCTTTCTTCATCTCTCCAGTAGGAGAGGCCCTGGAGCTAGATAGTGAAATGCATAAAATCCCAAGCAAAGGAAGTTTTATTTTGTCAGATTGTAAGTAGCCATTGGAGCTTTTTGGACAGGAGAATGATGTAGATAAACCTATGTCTTAGGAATATCACTTCCACAGACTTGTGGTTGACTTAAAATCTGCTTTCTAATTCCTCAATATACATTTCCCCAATGTTTTCCCGGAGGCAAATGATACATTTATCTACTATATTTATAAGACTACAGTTCCCTGGGAAATATTTCTGCCACCTGAGAAACCATGACAAAGTGGAGGGCATGACAAGGGTAAAAGCCCTCCTGGTATGAGCAGTCAGAGCTGTGTGGCTAGGCCAGGCAAGGCCACTTTGTCACCATTCACAACAGTCTTGGTGTTGACACAATAGAGCTGGCTTTAGTTAGATCTAAGACATGCAAGAATGAGAATGAGCCAGATGTGGCCAGCTCACCCCAGGCAGGCCGGCTTCCTTGGGTGGAGGTTGGGGAGGGGGAGGGCAGGGGAAAAGAAAAGAAAATTCCTTCCTTCTACCCTCCTACCCTTTGCTATAGGCTAAAGAGCTCCTGGAGGAAAGGTCATTGAGCTTTCTGCTAGGGGCTTGTATTTGCAGCTGAAAGAAAAATTTACTGAGGCAGCCAGGCTCCTGGCTCCTGCTTCAAATCACAGTTAAGGTGGGGAAAGAATTGGATGAAGTCAAGGTAAGAGAAAGACTTCCACTGTCTGGAAATCCCCAATGGGATTATGCCTTTCCTTTCCTTTCTTTCTCTTTTCCTTGGTTTACCTTGAAACAGGATGTGCTTTGTATATATATTTGCATACTTTCTCCCCCATAAGCTCCATGAAGGCAAGGACTGTCATTTGCCTCTTTTTGCCTCCCCAGGGCCCAGCACAGTTCCTGGTAGGTATTTAATAAATGTTGATTGATTGAACATGCCTGTCCCTTTCCCCTGTAAGAACAAAAGAATCATTTTTTAGGTATTGGAGAACACAGTTAAGAAACTTTTATTAAGTACCTAGTTATTTTGCGTCAGGTATAGTGGTAAGCACTGGTGACGCTAAGCAAAGCTCATAACTCTGTCAAGGATCTCTCCATCTTAATGGATGAAAGAATGAAGAGAAAAGCATTTCTTTAGAAGGGGAGCTAAGTTTTTCTTGACATAGTAATGTCAGCACTAAGGATAACCAGGGAAACCTGGGAATTAGAACGTAAACTTGGCTAGCTTTAGTGTCTCTGAGCCGACTGCTAAAAATACACATGAGAAAAGATGAACTATTCCTTGGCAGTGAACTAAGTTCTGTGAGTGGGTGCCTTTAACAGAACAGAGGTGGTGCTTAATCCATTGGGTAAGTCTAACAGAAAGCCTGATGGAAGGGGAGTCTTGCTGTCCATGTGATGTATCATCACATAGCTTTTTCTGGCCTCCAGGACTTCACTAGCCTGGGTAAATCAGTGAATCTCTGAAAAACGAGGCTACCCTGTCTCCCAGGGCTGTGGTGAGGACAAAGTAGAATACTTGTAAAGTGCTCTGCAAACTTTTAGAGTGCTATGTAAGCAAATTCTTATATCAGCCAAGAGTTTTAGTATAGACTTTCGAAGTTTCAGAATATCAAGGACTCTTTACAATAAAACAAAGGAACTCACAAGAATACAGTAAAGTCGGTTTGATTTCAGGTCCCCCGGTCTCCCCTGTCCCCCATGTTTGGTACCTCATTGAGATCCTGTAAAGAATGAGACCCTCTCTCAAACCAGTAGAGTCTGGTGGGTTGTTGTTGTTTTTATAAGGTTCTTATCTGACTCTCTTGGGAGATCTGGTAGGATCTGATTTTATGGGAAGAAAGTGAGGATCATGAATCTGCAGATTGGTTATATCGATGGGAGGAGGCAAGGCTCCTTGAGAATGAATGGTTAGTTGAATTTCAAACTCCCCAACCCTGGAAGAGGGGTTTCGTGACGGTAGTGGTTCTTATTTGGACTAGTTAACTCAGTTTCACTGTCTGAGATTTTTGCACTTCTTTGGGATTCCTTTATTTAGCTACTGCGGTCTTTACAATCTCCCCTCTCTCTCCCCGCATGCTAAACAAAAGTTCAGCCCCCCACCCCCCCACCCCGCCTCCTCCCGATCTTGTTTAGGGAAGCCTGTAGTTGGGGTAAAATCCAAGGCTCCACTTTCACAAAGAGCCAGACACCTAAAAGGGTTATGAATTCATCCAGGAGAATAAATCCTCTACTCTTTTTCCCTGTGCTGAAGTCCCTAATATCTGGGGTAACAGTAATAATGGAGCTGGGCGGGAGGAGGGGAGGGCGGGGAGGGGGAAAGGAGAGGGCTGTCTTATTCTTCTGGAGGACTGTGTGTGCTTGCTAATGGCACAATGGCATATCTCTTGGTCATTTTTTTTTTTTTACAGTAAGCTATGTTGGTGTGAGGAAATTGCTTTCCCAAGCCAACTAAAAAAATCTTCCCCTCTTTCCTTCCCCACTTCCCCAGTCCATAGCACTGGCTATGAGGACTGATCAAATCTCCATGACCTACCTTATTCTCTCCTAAGTCAGCCTTGTGTTATCTAGGCAGCTGGGAGTGGTTGTCCCAGAAGAAAGCTTTATCCTTCCAAGGCTTTATCCCTGCCCCTTTCTCTACCCCACCCCTTGCTTGGGAGTCCAAGGATTAGCAGATAAGGGAGTAAAGAAAGTGGAGGTCTGGTGGCTGGGTTTAAAGGTGAGAATTCAATTCTAAGCCAGCTTCTTCCATACCTTTGTAAACGAAAGACTTGCTAGAAGGCTACATTGTCCACTCTTCTCCGGACTCTTAACAGATTGGCAGGATCACTGAGTGGTTTGCCATTTCCTTCTCCAGTGGATTAAGGCAAATGGCATTAAATGACTTATCTGGTCATAGCTAGTCCCTGTCTTACTTGAACTCAGGTCTTCCTGATTTCAGGTCCTGGGCTCTATGTACTGAGCCATTTAGCTGCCTCCTTTTGGCAGGATGGGGGTGGGGAGTGGGGTGGAGGAGGAAACAAAAATGCTAGACAAATTGTCATATTGATTGTAATGGAAGAGCCTGACTGTGCATTCATATGCTGGATAGGATGAGTATAGAGAAATGTGGAAAAATCCACATAAACTGTTACAAAGTAAAGTCAGTAGAGCCAAGAAAACAATGCACACAATGAATGCAACAATGTGAAAGAAAAGGACAATCACAAAAGGGGGATGTTACATAAAATTACAAAGAATATTGACTCACAATATGCTATGAGGAGACAGCCCTACTCCAGCCCTTTGCAAAAGTGGGAGGATCTTAAGTGTAGTACTTTGCACATTTCTCACTTTTTTTTAAAATAGATTTTTCTTTTTGCTTTTTTGGAAGGGGGAAGGCAAGGCAATTTGGGGTTAAGTGACTTGCCCAAGGTCACACAGCTAGTTTTCTGTTAAGTGTCTAAGGCTGGATCCGTCCTCCTGACTCCAGGGCCAGTGCTCTATTCACTTCACCACCTAGTGGCCCCTTTTCTCACTTTTTCAATGTATAGATCAGTTTTGCAAATTTCCCCCTCTTTGTTATATATTTACATAATGCATTACATACATACATAAATACATGCATATATATGTATGTGTGTGTATCTATTATATAGGCTGACATACTGGGGAGGAAATTTTGGTAGAGTTACTGGGGGAAATTATGGTGATGTAAAACCCCCAAAAGATATAGATAAAAAAAAGAAAAAAATCAATTTCATCTTCAGCCTCTAGCCCCTTCCTAAAAACATTTCTTTTTAGATCTAAGCCCTGTCACCTGAGGAGATGTTAACTCTGGGTATTAAAGGAAACTTCAAAGCTTCATGGACCATTCAGTTATCCTAATCTCAAAGACCTTGTGGTCAGTTACCACCCCCGGAGTTAGTGAAAATGTGGACTCTGTCCTTTTCCTCTGCCTCCTGAGAGGCCTTGACAATTACTATAAGCTCACTTACTGAGCTGGGCTGAGCTTGCTGTCTCCTAGAAGTGAGGTACCTGAAATAGGTTGGAAAAACCCGACTCTATTATGTATAATGGACACCCTAGCCTATAGGTCTTTTTTTTTTTTGCCTTTTTTTGGGGGAGGGCAATTGGGGTTAAGTGACTTACCCAAGGTCACATGGCTAGTTTTTGTGTTCAGTGTCTGAGGCTAGATGAGAACCTAGGTTCTCCTGACTCCAGGGCTGGTGCTCTATTTCACTTCACCACCTAGCCACCTCGCCTATAGGTCTTGAAGGCTGGGGTCAGGCTCCTCTGCTGCCAAGTGTTCATGCAGGAGGATAGAGAAAGTGACCACCTCCAGTAACATGGAGGTATCCTGGGTGAAATTATAGCCCTTCCTCCAAATCCAACTTTCACCTGATCAGAGACCCAAAGTTCCTGAGCCTCTCTAGGGTTGGGGGATTTCTGTATGGAGCTTAGCAACTTCAAACCCCATGATTTTTTCAGTTTCTAAGAAGGCAAAGCAGGGATCTTGTTTGAGCAGGGTGAAATGGTCACTGTCTAGGAATGTTTTTTTACATCAGAAACCTATAGGTAAGTCTAGACAGTTACTCTGCCAAAAGTGAATAGGGATGCGATGGGGACTGCAGGCCACATATTGCCTGAAGGCCCACTGATAAATTTGTAGATTTTGCTAGGGGCAGCTAGATGGTACATTGGATAGAGAGCGGGGCCTGGAGTCAGAAAGACTAGTTCAAATTTGACCTCAGCCTAAGCAAGTCATTTAATCTCCATTCTCCTCAATTTCTTCATCTGTATATGGAGATAATTAGTAGCACTTCCCTTCCCTGAAAGACTAATCAACAAACATTAGTCGATTACTGTGTGCCTTGCACTGTGCTGAACTCTGGGATACAAAAAGAAGCCCCCACCATCAAGGAGTTTCTGATCCACCCACTAGGTAATTCCATTCTGGCTGGTGGAGTGGAGGTGGGGGGCCCCTGGGGAGGGGGTTTTCCCATTCTAATTTAGACACAGAAACAGCCCAGTTGTGTCTCTTGGTTTTAATTCTAGCTGTACAAGCACACAATCAGAGTCAGTCGGCCAGCCTGTAAAAAGCCCACTACAGGGTCCTCTTCATGATCTCATTTTAAGCAATCCCTTCAAAGCAAGCTTGCCTACTGTTTGTTATCCTGTTTCTTGTCCCCGGTTTGTTCTGAAGACAGGTTTAGCAAGGTTTGGAATACCAAAATACCTCCAGGGAAAGTTGGCTCTCTCTGCCTCATACATTGCCTAGGGAAAAAGACTTGAGGAGCAGGTGATTAGGGACAGAGTCCATAGTCACAATCTTGGGGAAAGGGAGAAGGAAGGTAGCTATTGCTTTCTCTGCAAGACTTGAGATATAGACATAGCTGCTAAATTCTTGTTATTGTCGCTTTGTCATTTCTGACTCTTCCTGACCCTATTTGGGGTTTTTTTGGCAAAGATACTCGAGTGGTTTGCAGTGGATTGGTTGTGGAGTCAGGAAGACCTGAGCTCAAATCTGGCCTCAGTCACTTACTAGCTGTGTGACTCTGGGCAAGTCACTTTAACTGTTTGCTGTAGTTTCCTCATCTGTAAAATGAACTGGAGAAGGAAATGACCAACCACTCCGGCATCTTTGCCAAGAAAACCCCAAATGAGGTCCCAAGAGTTGGACACAGTTGAAACGACTGAATAACAAAAAATGCCTAAATATAATATCGCTTCCTCTTAAAGGGAATAATGTGAATTAAAAGTCACGGAGGTAGAAAAGCACCAGATATGTTTGGGAGATAGAGCAGTCCAGTTTGATTGAAGCGTGTGTGTGTGTGTGTGTGTGTGTGTGTGTGTGTGTGTGTGTGTGTGTGTGATAGAGAAGAAAGTAAATATGAAATTTGGCATTGCTAGATGGTGGAGGACTTTGAAGGCCAGGCAAAATGGGTGGTAATTTATATGGTAAGCAATAAGGATGTAAGGTACTAGAGTTTTTAGCAGAATGATTAGGTCTATGCATAAGGGAGATCTTTCTGGTAAAAATATGAATTCATGTTTGCTACCTATAAGGCATTGTGTATTATGTGCTGGGGATAATCTATAAATCAATAAACACTTAATAAGTGCCTTTGGCCACTCCTATACCTAGCTGTCCCTAAATTCCAACACCTAAGCCAAGTCAATAAACTTTGATTAAGCACTTAATATTTCCCAGGCACTGTGCCAAACTCTGAGGATACAAAAAGAACAAAAGACAGTCCTGACCTTTCTTTTTTTCTTTTGGGAGGGGCCAAGGCAGGGCAATTGGGGTTAAGGGTCTTGCCCAAGTTCACACAGCTAGTAAATGTCAAGTGTCTGAGGTCAAATTTGAACGCAAGTCCTCCTGACTCCAGGGACTGTGCTCTATTCACTGTGCCACCTACCTGCCCCTGGATTCCTTTTGAGAGCAGAAAAGATACCTACCCTCCCCAAAAGAGTTTCATGCAACATTTTTGTGGAGATGAGCAGAGTCAGTGAACTGTTAACTTTGCTGATTTTGTCACATATTGGGTGGTGACTGTTGGTGTCTGGTGCCAGTCTGCAAGCAAATAAGCAATCTTAATAAATAAACATTTATTAAGCATTTCAAATGTGCTGGGCACTGGGCTAAGTACTGGGGACCATTTGCAAAATCAGTCCCTGCCCTCAGGGAGTTTATGTTCTAATTGGGGACACAACATAGGTACATATAAGAGATATATCAAGCAGAAAGAAACTTAAGTCAGAAAGTCCTTTGGAGAGGCAACATAAGTCAAAGCAGAAAGCCTTGCCATCTCTGTGGAGCCTCACTTTTCTCATCCATAAAGCTGAGACTGTAGGGTCCTTTCTAGCTCTAAAATTTGACAGTTTTATGACTCTGATTGTATAGCTCATCTAAATTTTTTTCTATTGCTTGAATTCATCTGAAATCCCAGTGCCCTCTTCACAGTTTTTATGATAACACAGCCACCACTTTAATAATGCCTTTTCCCTCTTCTCTTTCAGACCAAGACTGAGCCAGCATGGCATCTATATTTCGGAGTGAGGAGATGTGCTTGTCCCAGCTGTTCCTACAGGCAGAAGCTGCATACTGCTGTGTAGCAGAACTTGGAGAACTGGGATTGGTTCAATTTAAAGATGTAGGTATACTATCATTTGGAGTGATAGTGGGGTGGGGACCAGAAAATTACAGTTACTCACTGCTAATCAATTTGTTTTTATATAGTATCTTAAGGTTTACAAAGTAGTTTCCTCCTGTCATCCCTGTGAATTATGTTGTAAGAGTTCTTTTTTTTAATTTGTTTTTTTCAAGTGCAGCCATTTTTATTTATAATTGGCTAAGGCTTTTCTTATGGTGTGCTAAATTAGTTGAGACTCCTAACCATTTCTATTGAGGTAAGAAACTGGTTGATGATAAAAGAATTTTTGCAAGAGCCACCTGGTGATTTTAGATCCCAGACTACCCCACCCATATTTATTAATTTTACAACTTGGTCTGATGTGGTTTTTTTTCTTCAGTTATCTTTTGAAATCTAAGCATCCTTCCTCTCAGTCTACTGTAAATCTTACAAGTGTATCTATGAAAAGTAAATCTTTATTTTTCTCCTTTTGGCAGTTATAAATTCCTCTCTTTCTGACTGTTATAAATCCAAAATTGTTTCTTTCTTTTTCTCTGTGGAATTAGAGGCTATATAAGCTTTAGGAAATCTCTATCCTTTACTTAGACTTAATTAAGATGCTGAACATGTTAATTTATCTGGTTTTAAGATTTAAGATAAATATCATGAACAACAATGTCTATCAAGAAATCATTTCACATTTATTATTTCATTTTATTCTTACAAAAGTTCCTATGAGATATGTAATGCAGTTATTTTTATTCCCATTTTATGGATGATAAAGTTGAGTCCCAAGAATGGTAAGTGATTTCCCCATAGTAAGTGTTTTTTTGTTTCATTTTTTTGTTTTTGCTTTTTGGAGAGGGGAAGGTAGGGCAATTAGGGTTAAGTGACTTGCCCAAGGTCACAGGGTTAGTTTTATGTTAAGTGTCTGAGGCCGGATTTGAACTCAGGTCCTCCTGACTACAGAGCCAGTGCTCTATTTACTATACCACCTACCTGCCCCTGGTATACATGTATTATTAACCCATTTTATTGATGAGGAAAAATCCTAAATGCTTGCCCACAGTTTCACTGCCAGCAGGGTTCAAACCCTGGTTTCTTAATCCTAAGTCCAGCCCTTTATGAAATGCCTCCCAGAAGTAAAAGTGCCCCATGTTACCACATCTTCTTTTTTCCTGACCTTTTTCCCTGTTTTGGAAAACTTTAAATTTGTTTGATAATTTGATCCCTATAGATATAATTAGCATAACGGGTCACTGAATCTTAATTGCTTACCTACACAGTTAAAATTTGATTTCTACATGTGATTAGTATAATGGTTCACTAAATCTAAACTACTTACCTAGGCAGTTAGATGGCATTGTAGATAGAGTGTACTGATCCTGGAATCAGAAAGCCATGAGTTCTAATCCTGCTTCAGACACTTTACTAGCTGGGTGACCTGTGAAAGTCACTTAATCCCTGTCAGCCTCAGTTTCTTCATCTGTAAAATGGAGATAATAATAGCATCTACCTCCCAAGGTTGCTGTGAGGATCAATGAGATAATATTTGTAACAGTTCTTTGCAAACCTTAAAACATAGAAATGCTAGCTCTTATTGGTTGTGTGAACATAGGAAATCACTTAACATCCCTAATCTTCAGTTTCCTCATTTGTAGAATGGAGATAAATATTTCCATTTTTCAATTTGACCATTTAACTACTGAGAAATGACTTGAGTTTTTATAAATTTGGCTCGGTTCCTTATATGTTTTAGAAATGAGGCCTTTATAAGAGAAATTTTTTTTTTTACAAATTTCCCCCCAGCTTCCTGCTTTCTTTCTAATTTTGAGTGCATTTGGTTTTGTTTGTGCAGAGTCCTTTTAATTTAAAGTAATCAAAATTATCGATGTTACTTCCTGTGATCTTCTTTATCTCTTTCTTCAGTCACAAACTCTTCCTTCACCTATAAGTAATTCTTTCCATACTCCCCTGATTTGGTATCCCCTTTTATGTCTAAATCATGTACCCATTTTGACCCTATTTTGGTATACACTGTGAGGTGATGGTCTATGCCTAGTTTCTGACAAAGTTGCTTTCCAGTTTCCCCAGAAATTTTGATCAAAGAATGAGTTCTTGCCCAGAAAACCTGGACCTTTGGGTTCATCAAATATTATTTTACTATGGTCAGTCTGAGAGAGTTGACTGAGCCAAGGAGAGTTTAAATGCATTGCCTATGGTTACAAATTGAATGTATGTCAGAGTGTGTATTCCAACCCAGTTTATCCTAATTGTAGACCAACTTCTTTATTCACTGTGCCACACTGCTTCCATGTCAGCCAACAACAGTGATAATGCCCCAAACTGAAATCCAGCCTGAGGATTGAGGAATAGGGCTTTCTCTTAAGTGGAGATATCTGGGATTCAGATAGAGGGACAGGGATTCAAAGAGTACCTGTGATTACTTCATATTTATCCTGTATAGAACTTGTTTGTACACAGTTATTTTTCATGTTGTCTCCCCCACTATACTATACACTCCCCCAGAATGACTGTCTTTTGCTTTTCTCTGTATCCCCAGTGCTTAGGACAGTACCTAGCACAGAGCAGGTGCTTAATAAATGCTCATTGACTGACTGACTGCATTGTTGTTGGGATCAAATACAGTAATAAATGTAAAGTTCTTTGCAAACCTTAAATATTTATATTAATGTATGCTATTATAAATATGTATTCTTGCCACTTATTGACCTTCATGTTCTCATGGTAATGGAATTTTAAGTTATGCAGGTTTGTTAAATCTCCTTCCTCTTCCCCCTTCTCACTATGATCAAGATCACAAAACCAGGGGTCATCTGATGGTGGTTTTTATTTTACTGAGCATTTTGGGGGCTCAGTTGGTCAGTAAATGGAGTCACAGGTAAGGAACACTTGGAAGTGAAACATATTTAACACTTTTTTAAGTTTGGGACAGATGGAAGTCCTTGTGAGGAGTGTGGAAGGTGTCAGGGTGTGCCAGCTACAAACCTGGCCCGTGTAATTTTCTCAAGAGTTTTTTAAAAGGAAGAAAAAGAAAGAAGAAAAGAGCAGAAGAGGTCAGCAGACATTACTAATTTATTCTTTTGGATTTTTTTTCCTAGCTTAACGCAAATGTGAACAGCTTCCAACGAAAATTTGTGAATGAAGTCCGAAGGTGTGAGTCCTTGGAGAGAAGCCTCCGTAAGTCAGGGTTCTACTAACATCTAAGGGAGTTCTTTGGTCAATGGTCAAGAAACAGGGACAAAAGAGAGCTCAGGTGATGTTAACTAAGAACAACACAATTGTTGCACATGGTCAGGCTGTCCTCTGACACACAAAGTTCAGTTTATAGAATAAGTAAAGCTTCTCTCCTCTTGAGTTTTAGGATCAATCACAAACACCTCAGATTTGCCTTAATGAACCCATTATGAACCAATCATTCATTCTTGGACTTGTTTGCAATTTTAGCCATCGTCACTTTTTCCAAAGGAGATTAGAGAGGATATTATGAAGAAAAATCATGGGATCTTTGAGTAAGGGTTGTAGGTTCACACTTACTACTTGGGTGACCCTGAGCAAATAATTTAACCTCTATCAACCTCAGTTTCTTCATCTGTAAAATGGAATAGCATCACACATCTCAGCATTTTAAAGCACTTTCTTAATAATATAATTTTTATTTATATTTATAGATACTATTTATATTTATAGATACTATTAGTTGTATTATAAAGAGGGTTATATGTTTTGGTGAGCAAATCAGTGTTTTGCTTAAATCTACACTCTTCCTTCCATCATATTCCATCCTATCTGCCATCTTCCCAAACTAAAAAGTCCTAGTTCTTCTTATCTCTTATACCATTTTAGGTCTTTAAACCCTAAATGGGGTCATGGTGGGTCGGACATGTGAAATGACTCAGCAACACTACTTTCCAGCTTTTAAAAAATGTCTTTGCAATGCAGTCACCAAAACTGGACACAAGATTTCACCAAACCACAGCAATGGATATACTTGATAGAAACCCTAGCTTCCTTTAAGGCTTACTCAAGTGCTATTTCTTAGGGGTTCATGGATTTGGGGGGAGGGGTCTGTGACCTTGGATAGGAACAAAATTACATCTTTATTTTCACTAACCTCTAACTGAAGATTAGTATTTCCTTTAATTATGAATTTTAAAAAGTACAGGAAACGTTATTATGGAGTCCATAGGTTTAACCAGGTTGCCAAAGGGGCTTATGAAACAAAATAAAGGTTAAGAGTCACTATTCTAGATGAATCTCTTCTAACTGGCACTCCTGGAAATTACTTTATGTAGTTTAATATTTAATTTCCTATGTATGTTGCCCTCCCTCCCACCAAAAATGTACATTCCTTGAGGATGGGGAGTGTTTTCATTTTTATCTTTTGTTCACAGTACTAAATCTAGTATCTGGCACATTATAGACATTGCATGTTGAATTGAATTTCTGCACCTTACAGTCCTTGAGTTGAGAGTAAGGAGAAGTGAATTCTAATTAGTCTCTGTTCCATCCTCCAGGGACATCTTATTTCTTTATTCTGTTCTTTAAACTTAGGAGGAGTTTATGGACCTGAAATTTAATCTATCAGTAAACATTTATTAAGCACTTAAAAGAGGCAAAAGACAGTTCTTGCCTTCAAGGAGCTCACAGTCTACTGGGGGAGATAACAAAAATGGGGATTATTTTGTTTTTTGCCTTTTAAAAAATTGTTTGGCACATAGTGGATGTTTGATAAATGCCAGCTGACTATCTGATGTCTTTAGTTTCTTTGGTTAATTAAAACGATATGATGTAGCTCTGGCTCCATTTCTATTTCTGAACATTTTCCTGGCTCTTATGATGAAGTGAAAGGACTTGCCTAGGCAATGGAGGATGATAGAGAAGAGGTTGGGAATAAGAATGAAGGAACCTTCCCATCTGGGACCCATGACCAGAAATGTGAAACCCTTCATTTGGCATCTGTGCCAGCATGGCAACCAGCTATAAAACCATAATGGCTAGCAATTTACATAACTTTACAAATATAATCTCATATAGTCCTCACACTAATCTGAGGGGGGGAGGTTTGGGAAGTAGTTGCTATTATTATCCCAATTTTACAAATGAAAAAACAGGCAAACAAAGGTTAAGTGGCATGTCCAGTGTCACACAGCTAGTGTGTGAGGCCAGATTTGAACTCTTCCTAATTCCAGGTCTAGTTCTTTATCCACTGTGCCACCTAGGTGTCTTGAAATAAATCAGAAACCTTGTATGTTCCTAAGATGATTCTTTTGGTGAGCAGGTTTCATGTTTTTAGTTGGTCTTATCACAGTTTCTCTAGCTTCCTGTAAGATTTACTTCACCTTTCCCAGTTTCCCTGGTCATTAGTGCCTTTCCCCCCTTACTCTCTATATATTTATGTGCACTTAGTTATTTATATGTTGTCTACCCTATTAGAATGCAGTCTCCTTGAGGGCAGGGATTGGTCTTGCCTTTTGCTGTATGTACTGTCATCTCTTAGCATAGTTCCCAGCACATAGTAAACACCATAACAATAAATGTTTGTTGACTGATTAATTAAACCATCTTCTCTATCATGGTTGGCCAGGCTTGAGGTCATGGGTCACAGAAAGAGATGAAATAAGCTGTTGATGAAGACTCAACCCACAAAAATGTTCTCATTGGCAACATCTTTAGGCTACTAAGTCTAGACAAGAAAAGGGGGGGAGTGGGGCGGCTAGGTGGCTCAGTGAATAGAGCATGGGCCCTGGAGTCAGGAAGACCCGAGTTTAAATTTGGCCTCAGACACTTAACACACACACACACACACACACACACACACACACACACACACACACACACACACACTAGCCGTCACTTAACCCCAACTGCCCTACCTTCCCCTCTCCAAAAAGCAAAAAAGAGCAAAAAAAGGAAAAAAAAAGAAAAGGGGGGGAGTTAGGTCAGTGTGTATGTGTGTTTTGGGGAAGGTGGGGGGCAGGTTTCAGAAACAGCGATGGGCTGAGCAGGCCAGGTAAGCTGGCCCAGACCCCTTTTATGGAGGTGTTGTGGTAGAAGAGGAAGAGGCTGGGGGTCTCTGGAGGACACTTCTCATGTTCGAAAGGTCCCTAAACCATTTTCCCAGGAATAAAGAAACAAGATAGCTTCCAAGGAAATGATCATTTTGCCTAATTTTGGCAATGTTTTTTTTTTCCCTCTTAGGTTTTCTAGAAGATGAGATGAAAGGGGAGATTGTGATCCAAATACCTGAGAAATCCCCACAGACACCTCTGCCTAGGGAAATGATTGACCTTGAGGTATGTTAAGGCTATTCTATCAGCAAAAGGCTTCTGTCCCCTAGAGCATTGATATCTGGGCTGATATTGCCTCATTTACTAAAGAAGCTGAGGAAAATTGGCAGATAGATTTCTAAAACATAGAGGGACTGGCAGGAAGGGACCTTAGAGGCCACCTAGTCCTTTTCCAGTAAGGAAACTGAGGCTCAAATAGGTTATGACTTGCCCAAGGCCACATCAGTAGTAAATATCAAAACTAGGATTTGAACCAGATTCTCTGGGAGTAAGCATATGATTTTGCATTTTGACTGCATCCATATTACATGAACTCTCCTTCACTCCTCCCCCTCCCCTTGCCCCCATCATGTGGCCTTGGCATCAGGAAGAGAACTAGGTAATGGGAAGGAAGAATATTGACTCCAGCTGAGTGGAATGGAGTGGAATAGATTCAAGAGAGTGGAATTTCCATGCACAGGGAGTTTAAGGCTAGACTACATGACCATAGATAGGATGAACAATAGATTAAACAGTCCTCTCAGTGTCTGATTCTGGGTCTTTCTCCCCTTGTGGTGTCATTCCTTCCTGGAGGGTACTTCCTTAGTCTGTATCCCCAGGGAACACTCCTCAATACTTGCCCTAGGTAAAAATATTGCCCCTTGGGACTCCAAATAAGATCCAACCGTCTAGCTTGACTATTGCAATAACTTGTGGTGAGTCTGCCTGCCAAGGCCCTCCTCACTCCAATCCATCCTTCATTCAGACACCAAAGTCTGATCATGCCAACTTTGTGTACTCTGCCCCCACCCCACTCAATCAGCTTCACTTTCTCCCTGTTGCCTCCAGGATCAAATACAAAATCCCTTTTGGTTGGTATTCAAAGCCCTTCATAACTCAGTGCCTTCCTGCCTTTTCAGTCTTTTTATATCTTACTTCCCCACACTTACTCATCTGTGCAATGACGCTAGCCTCTTGACTGTTCCATGAACAAGACACTCCATCTCTCAACTCTGGGCATTTTCTCTGGCTGTCTCCCAGACTCAGACTAGCTCTCTCCTCTGCCTCTTGGTTTCCCTGTCTTCCTTTAAGTCCCAGCTGAAACCCCACCTTCTGGAGGAAGCCTTTCCCAGCCCTAGTGCCTTCTTTCTTTTAATTATTTCACCTTCTTCCTTTTCATTATTTCCTATTTATCTTGTATGTAGCTTGTTTGTATATATTTGTTTACATGTTGTCCTCTCTGTTAGATTGTGAGCTCCTTGAAGGCATTGATGATCTTTTACCTTTTTTTCGAGGTATCCCCAGAACTTGGCATGGTGCCTGGTAATAGTAGCCCCTTAATAAATATTCACTACTGATTCACTAGCTATGCTGTACTGGATGAGGCAACTCCTAATTTTCTTTTTCTTTTTGGAGGGCAATTGGGATTAAGTGACTTGCCCAAGGTCACATGGCTAGTATGAGCTCCTAATTTTCTAAGAATGAATTTGGGTGGTGTCATGTAGGGATAAGAATTCTGAACCTGGAGCCAGGAGGAATTGGAATCAAATTCTTCCCTTAGATTTACAACTCTCTTTCCTCCTCTTTAAAATGAAGATAATGCTTACATCAAATGAGGCATTATATATAGTACTATAGTGAACTGTTACTGTGGATCTTTGGACTTGTAACTAGAGTTAAGGGGGGTGGGTCTGTGGATGGTGGAAGAGTATCCCATGGAATTTACTCTGCCTAATTCAGCATAGATGCAAATGGGCATTTTGTTTCTGCATCTGAATTTCCTGCTGGATTGTTGGTCCATTTAATGTTGAGTTATTCCCAAATCTTAATTTTAGTTTTATACAGAAACATATAATTTCGTCAATAGAGAGCAAGGAAGCCACTCTCTCCAAGGAAGAGCAGGGATCAAATTCTGACTCTGATACATGCTGGAGGTGTAACCCTTGGCAAGTAACATAAACTCTCATTGCCCCAACAACTCTAATGATCATAAATTGTGTAGAATGGGTCCATCTGCCTAGAAAGTTCTCAGTAGTACCCTACACAACTGTTGGGTTTTTTTGGTGGTATGCCTTAAACCATATATGTGTTGTAAAGGCCACTAGGACCTCTTCCGTCCTTATCAAGGGGAATGCTAACCTTCTCTCCTTTCATACAATACTACACAACTGTTTTTACAGACAATGTAAAAAATGTTTGTTTATACACTTTCCTCACACATGCACACACACTCCTAAAAGTCTTAGCACAGTTTGAAATATAATAAAATATAGGCTAAATCATCCTTTGCTTTTCAAATCTTGAAATAAAGCCATTTGTACCTCCCTAAGGGTAGCTAGGTGGCACAGTGGATAGAGTACCAGGTCTGGAGGTAGAAGACTCTTCTTCCTGAAATCAAATCTGGCTTCAGACACTAGCTGTTTGACCCTGGGCAAATCACTTAACCCTTTTTGCCTCAGTTTCCTCATCTGTAAATGAGGTGGAGAAGGAAATTAAAAACTACTCCAGTATCTTCGCCAAGAAAATCCCAAATGGGGTCACAGAGACTTGGACAGGACTGAAAAACAATGGACTGAAAGTAACTTGAGGAATGTGGCTTTGTCCTTTAGTACTCTGAGGTTCTTAGCTTATTATTTCTACCAAGAGTGTCCTGGGCACTAGTAAAGTGGTTCCTCCTTTGTTTTTCTTTCCCAGATCATTCTGGAAAAGCTGGAGGGGGAGCTACAGGAAGCCAACCAGAACCAGCAAGCTCTGAAAACCAACTTCTTGCAACTAACAGAACTCAAATATCTCCTGAAGAAAACTCAAGACTTCTTTGAGGTGATAATTTGGGCTGGAGTGATTAGAAGGATGAGAGTCCATACCCTTCTATTTGGGATATACTAGTTAATTTGCTTTAGAATGGAAATAAATCTCTGTTTTTATATTCTAAACTGGTGGAGCAGAAGGTGGGGGGGGGGAGTTAACTGGGGGAAGGGGAAAGGGAAGCAGCATTGAATGGTAATGGGGACAAGGTAGGTCACTTGGGACCATAAGCTTGAGCTCAATTCTTTGAATGGAAAGTCTTTTTTTTTTTTTTTGTAGAAGGGAGTAACAAAAGAAACAATTTTTAAAATTACATATAGTAGTATAGTCAAACATAAATTTAAAAAAAGAAAAAACTAAGGAGGAGAGAGAAAAATGGAAGAAAAAACCCAGGGGAACAGGAAAATAAGAGAGAAATAAGTTGTTTTATTTTCCTCAAAAAAAAAAAATCCACAAAACCCCAAACAAAAGAAACCCAGCATGGAATAATATCACAGAAGGAAAATTTGTGGTACCTATACTTCCCCCTGCTGGCCAATATTTTATTTCCATGTTTTACTGGAAGAAATGGCAAGGTTATAAAACCCAGGGAGAAAAATATAGGGGAGAAATAGAAGAAAAAAAAAAGAACCATCACAAAAAATAGATTTGAGAATAAGAATGAAGGGTAAAGCAAGCGTAGACATTGCTGGTAAATACAGCATAAAAATTCTGCCTTCTATTTAATTTCTTTCTATTCATTTTTGATGGTACAGTGGGAATGAGCATTGGATATGTCAGATCCAAAGACCTGAGTTCAAATATAAGGTTTGCATATTCAAAACTTCCATTTTAAGTGGAATGAATACTTTAATTGACTTAAAATTGTTATTGTTAAGTCATTTCAGACTTTCTGTGACCCCATTTGGGGTTTCCTTGGCAAAGATACTGGAGTACTTTGTCATTTCCTTCTCCAGCTCCTTTTACAGAGGAGGAAACTGAGGCAAACAGGGTTAAGTGACTTGCCCAGGGTCACACAACTAGTAAGTATCTGAGGCCAGATTTGAACCCAGTCTTACTGAGTCTTCCGGACTCCTGGCCCAGCACTCTATGCAACATGGTGCCATCTAGCTGTCCTGACTTAAAATGACTACCTTTGAAATTTTTAAAATACTTAAAAAAATACCGGACAAGTGTTTACATTTTGTGTTGCTTTCCCATTACAAAAAAAAAAAGCTAACATGATGCAATAAATTCAATTAGACAAATGTTTATTAACTAGCAAGTACAAGTAGTTTATTAAGTAGTACAAGGTACTATGTAGAAAAAAAATAAAATGAAATTATAGTCATAGCATTCTAGATCCTACAGTGAAAAGGCAGCTCAGTGGCCCACCCCCCCATCCCAAACCCCTCATTTTAAGGAACTGAGACCCAACTAACAGTGGGATTTGAACCTAGGTATTGTGCTGAGCCCTGGAAATACAAAGAAAGTTTAAAAAAAAAAACAACCCTAAAACAAAACCAGTCCCTGCCTTCAAGGAGCACACATTCTAATGGGGGAGACAATATACAAACAACTATGTACATACAAGATATATTTACATGGCAAATTGAAGATGATCTCAGAGGAAAAGTGATAGAGTTTTGGGATTCAAGCTGGACCTCAAAAGGAAAAGACTATGTCTTTGAAGGCAACCTGGTCCCTGAATTTTCCCGTAGGTCTCTGCAGCCCAGATCCCTGGTGCGGGCCTGAGGCATCTGGTCCATCTCAGTCTAACCTAGATACTCAATAATCCTTTTAACTCTCCTTTCACTGTGGCTGCCAGACCAATTAACTCCTTTCATTGTTTGCCCCTGGCCCACCCTAGGCTACTTGCCACTGCTTAATTCCATCAAGATCTTTTCACTGACCCTTTCCCCCTTTTCTTTACAAAAGTATCAATCATGCCCCCATTAAATGGGGCAGATTCTTAGAATAGAGCCAATATTCTTACTTTTAAGTTCCAGAAGCTAAGGTTCTGGTAGAGGATATATTCTTTCATTTTATCCATCTACCATGATTTAGGTAGGACAGAGATGACAGTTCCTACTTGAGGTTAATTGATTTTGCATAGTGACAAGTAGAATATAATATTTATATTATACATTATATATATTACATTATTATATATTTATATTATATAGAATTTTAGAGCCCAGCCCTCTCATTTTTACTAATGAGAAAACTGAGGCTTACAGAACTTTGGTGATTTGCCCAAAGCTACCTAGATGTGGATTTGAATTCGGGTCCTTTGCTTTTGAATCCATGTTGCAGTTCTAACTATTATTCTGACTCTTAGTTCTAGCACTGGATATTACATGAGGCAGTTTCATGCAAGCAGGTGCAGCGGACAGAGGGCCAGGCCTGGAGTTAGGATGACAGGCCTTAGACACTTTCTAGCTGCGTGACCCTAGGAAAGTCACTTAACCTGTTTGCTCCAGTTTCCTCATCTATAAAATAGTGATAATAACAGCACCTGCTTCCTATGGTTTTTTTCCCCTTATTTTAAAAAAATTAATTAATTTACTTTTAATTTACAACATTCAGTTCCACAAGCTTTTGAGTTCCAAATTTTCTCCCCCTCCTTCTCCTCCCCCCTCCCAGTGTAGATTCTACAAATACCTTCACATTAAACATTAGTCAAGTTGTAAAGAAAGAGTGGAGTGAGTGAACAATGAGAAAGAAGAAATAAAACAAAACAAAACAAAAAAAGGGAGAGCAAGTAGTTTGCTTCAATCTGCATTCAGACTATAGCTCTTTCTCTGGATGGCCTCTTGAGGTTGTTGTAAAAGGCTTAGCAGAGTGCCTCACATGCAATATGTGCCATATGAATGTTAGCTATTAGATTAAAACGTTATTGTTTTCAAGCGGCCCAGCTGAGCTGCGTTAGTATCTGAGGGAGCAGAAACAGAATGATGTACAGGGAAAAGCAACAGGATAAAAGGTTGTCAGGTTTGGAGTCCTACCCCCCCAGAGGGGCTTTTGTTAGGAAAAACTGGGAAAAAACTTCCTTTGATGGCAAACAATGGAGCAGTTTGATGCTTTAATTCTCACAACCTTCAAAACAGGTAAGAGACACTGCCTTTAAGGTCATTTTAAAATACGTAAATTCAGTGGGTTGTGTTTTGGCTTCCAGACTGAGAGCAGCTTAACTGATGATTTCTTCAGTGAAGACACCTCTGGCCTCTTGGAGTTGAGGAGCGTCCCTACAGCAGTGGCTGGGAAACTGGGGTTAGTACATTGACTCTTCACACGCTCCTGTCCTCAATACCTCCTTTAATTCTGCTGGATAAGCTGGGCTCACTAAGAATTTCTTCCTAAGTTCCTGTGCTTAATGTGTGTTCCCAGAGGAAGAATCAGAGAGGATAATACAAATCCATAGTATAGTGAAGAAACAATTGACAGAGGAGACTGGGTTAGGACAGAGGGGTAAAAATGCTGGATTTGGAAGTCAGGAGCCCTTAGTTTCAATACCTATTTACCACCTTGTGCAACCTTGGCAGAGTCACTTAAACTCTGGGTTTCTATTGCCTCGTCTAGAAAATGTGGATAATTACAAACCCCAACAAGTATCTCTTCTTCAAAAGACTTGTGTAGAGAGGATAAGAAGCAGACGGAGTGGTGGAGAGAGGGCAGGTCATCCAGACTCTATGTCCTGGAACCAGCTCCCACTTCCCACCCATTCTAGCTTTATAACCTTAGACAACTCACTTAACTAACTTCTCTGGCCCAGGCTAAAATTTAGAGTTGGTGATCTGCATCTGGGGAGGGAGTTTTTTTGTACCGATCAAAATCAGGCTAGACCTTATACATTTAAGGATATACTAAAAGTCCTAATAACAAGGCTGGTCAGTGGCCCAGCGTATAGATAATAGCACATCTAGATGCATGAAGATTTGAGTTTAAACTTGACCTTAGATACTAACTAGCTACTTAACCTCTGACTGCCTCAAACTTCCTCATCTGTGAAATGTAGGATCAAGGTTGTGAAGATAAAAATAAGCTAATATTTGTGAGTTGCTTTGCAATATATAAATGCTATATATTATTGTTTTAAGCTTTTTTTTTTTTTAAGCAATTGGGGTTAAGTAACTTGCTCAAGGTTACATGGCCAGTCATTATTTGTGTGTGGGTGCTCATTTTCTGAGGCCAGATCCGATCTCAGGTCATCCCAACTCTGAGGCCAGCGCTCTTATTCACTGCGCCACCTAGCCGCCCCTATTTTAAGCTTTTAATAACAGAAAAATTCAATAAGACTTTTAGGACAACTTTTGGATGAGTTATAATGCTAGTGTATATTGATTGGTTGTTGTCCTTCATTCTTGAAAAAGACCAAAATGACATTATTATGCTAGAATCAAGTTTTAATGTGTGCAACTGGTTGATCAGACCAATAACCAAGGGCCTATTATAGAACAGGAAGGCAGAAGGCCTGTGAAGACTTTAATCTGACCCTGCTTTTACTCTTTATTTTTCCATATCTCTAAAATATAGAATGTTTCCATATAAGGCAATCCAGTTTTGAGTGCTGATTTGTGGATCATTTACACAATTGTCCAGCGGGAACACTTGTTGGCTTCAGTCAGTCAACATTTATTAAGAGCCTACTATGTGCTAGGCATTGTGTTAAGTATACTATGGATGCCAAATGTATTATTACACTTTTTGCAATGGGTTTAAAGGAGAGAAAAACACTATTCTAAAAGTCAGTTGTGTCTCATCTTTTGGTAACGATAGATTTTTCATATGCCATTGGAAAAAGTTATTGAGGAGCAGTAACATGAATTCTGAGCTGACCCATGAAGACATGTAGTCATTTCAAGGTGAAGTGAAATTTTATGAAGGTTTGTGACAGACATCATTTGGTATGTTTAGGTAGACAAAGGGTAGGGCATAAACACATGTTCACCTGAGTCACTTTAGAGTGTGAATTATTCTCAAAAACATTTACTATAATAATGACCTGTGATCATATTTGTCATTATAAATGAGAGTTTGGTTGCTAAAGCAGGTTAAGTAATTTTTACCAGTCCTTTCAGAATATGAGAAGAATCCTAGGAATAGAATGGAACTAGAATTGGACCAGGTTTTGGAGAATGTTACAACATCTCTAGAATATGAGTTTCCCTGAAAGTTTTGCAAAATTGACTGTTCCCATTTTATAGACGGATATATTAAAGTCTCATTTACTTCCTTGGGTCACAAAATAACCCAGTAATATATATGTACCTGTGCATATACACATGCATATACATAGGTACATAAATTTATATGCATATGTAATAATAATTCATATTTATATAGAATTTTTTAATATATATTTTATTTTCCCGTCACTTACATGTTAAAGCTATTTTTTAACATTTTTTTAAAGTTTTGAGTTCCAAATTCTATCCCTCCCTTCTCTCCCTACCCCCTGAGATAGGAAACAATCAGATATTGGTTTTATATGTGCAATTATGTAAAATATTTCCATTATATACAACTTTTAATTACAGAATACTGTCTTTCCAAACAATCCACCACATTAAGACTCTTGGCAGGTTGTGGAAACATTGTCTCCGTTTTATAGATGAGGAAACTGAGCCTCAGAGAGGCTAAATGTTTTGCCTAAGGTCACAGCTAGGATGTGGGAGCTACGCATAGGTATTTTCCTGACGTCATGCCCGACTTCATGGACATTCTCATCTGAATAGACCATTTCCTGCATGTAGATATTATATCTCTCTAAATCTCCATCATACTTGCTTAGCTGTTACTGTATATTTAAGTGACTTAGGAAAGTTTTGTTCTAACTTGTTACTCAGGTTCACGACTGGTGTTATAAACAGGGAGAGAATGGCTTCCTTTGAGCGTCTTCTGTGGCGAGTTTGCCGAGGAAACATCTATCTGAAGTACACTGAAATGGACACCCTCCTTGAGGATCCTGTTACAGTGGGTATCTCATCATCTCATGCTTCTCTACCAAAGGGTTATTTTTCTAAAACACTGGGTTTATATGTTGAGGGAGCCAATATTTGCTTTTTTAGCATTTTTTTCCCTAAAAGTAGATGCTGTTATTGTGAATTCACCATCTTTTCAATCTTTAGAAGAAGTTTATTCAAGTTTCTAAAAAAAAGTCAAACTTAAAACTTGAACAAATTGCTTTTGGGTGGCAGAGATGATATCTATGAGTTTTATTGCTATACTTAGAGTTGGGAAGACTCCAAATTCAACCTTCAGGGAACATTTATTAATTACCTACTATGTGCCAGACACTGTTCCAAGCACTGCAGACATAAAAAGAAGCAAAAGATAGCTCCTGCCCTCAAGGAGCTTACAATCAAATGAGGGAAACAACATGCAAGCAAATATATGCAAAGCAAGTGCTATATAGGATAAATAGGAAATAAGACACAGGTGTAACCCCGGACAAATTACTTAAGTAACTTCTTCCCATCTGTAAAATGGGGATGATAATGGACAAATTACTTATGTAACTTATTCTCATCTGTAAAATGGGGATGATAAAAATAGCATTTATGTCCTAGGGCTGTTGTGAGGAGAAAATGAGATATTTGTAAAGCTTTGCAAGCCTTAAAAAGCTATATAAATTCTAGTTACTATTATTATTATTATGTGTTGTTTTTTTTATTTTATCAGTCACATAGTACCATGGCTGCCCCTTAGACTAAATCATCTTTTAGAGTTACACCACTGCCAAGATCAACAGTTTGAAAATTCCATCATCTCAGCATGACCTCCTATCCTTTTTTCTCTTTTGCTTACACTAAATTTACTCTTTATCTTTGCAATGACCACTTGTTACTTGATCCATCCCCAATCTCAATTTCCCCCCTTACATTTGATTACATACCCAGCCTTGACCCTGTAGCCTTCCCTGTACTGTTGTACTAGTTACTACCGAGCTTTGATAGACCAAACCCAAAAAGCTACAGCAGTTACTAACCTGAAATTCCTTGTTTCCTGACCTGTTGTTCCCAGTCTAAAATCCTCATGGTTGGGCAACCTGCACCATCTGATTTCTCCATTTTTGTTCCAGGGCTGCTAAGTCCTGGAAGGTAAGTGAATTTTACCCATCACAAATTTATGGTGCGGAGCTTCAGGTGGGTTTTTGCTGTTGTTGGACAATTTTACCTTTTCTTCTTTCCTTATTGATTTCCTTATTATCTTCTTTCCTAAAGTGACTATTTAACTTTTTATTGCTATCTTCTGTTTTTATAGCACATTTCCCATTATAGTTCTTCCCCTCACTTTCTTATAACTTATTTGCTCAATGGCTAGAGCGCTGGACCTGGGGTTAGGAAGTCCTGAATTTAAATCTATCTTCAGGCACTTATTAACTGTGTAGTCCTGAGCATATCACTTAACTTCTTCCTGCCTCAGTATCCTAATAATGACATTTACTTCTCAGGGTTGAGGATAAAATAAGAGGACATTTATGAAATGCATTGCAAATCTTTTTTTATTATTATTGTTGCTATTAACCTCTGTTAACAAGAGAATACTATAGTTTTGGTTTGCCTAGATTTTACGTGAAGCATTTGACAAAGTCTGGTGTCATTCCTGCAGACAAGATGGAGAGCTGTAGGACAGAGAGTGAGGTAGTTTAAGAACTAGTTGAATGAATGTATCTGAGGAGATGTCATAAAGAGGGGTGAGAAGAATGGGTCATTGGGAAGTAATGGGGATATTCCTAAAAATTCCCAAGAAAGAAAGAGCTATCAGTAATATTTTGATGTGGATTTGATAGTCAGGGTGTAATGAAAGAGTGCAGACTTGACCATTTGTATGATTTTGGGACCGCTCACATTGTATATATTTGTTTGCATGTTGTCTCCCCCATTAGATTGTAAGCTCCTTGAGGGCAGGGACAGTCTTTTGCCTATTTTTGTATCCCCAGTGCTTAGCACAGTGCCTGGCACATAGTACATGCTTAATGGATGTTTGTTGATTAATTAATCTGTAAAATAAGGGGATTAGATTTCATTCTATGATCATACAATGGAAGGAGGTTTCTGGTAAATCTGTGAAGGCTGGACATGAAGTGTAAAAAATCTGGGTCCAAATACTGTCTCTGATTCTTAATGTTTAACTCTAGGCTTCACTTTTGTTGTCTGTAAAATAAGATACTGATACAAACTCTAGTACTTACTCCTCAGAGTTGTGAGGGTCAAATGACATTATAGATGTAAAGTGTTTCGCAAATCTTAAAGTGCTATGAATGTTGGCTCTTTTATTTATGTTGCCTTTATGCTATTTAATACTTTATCCATATCTTAGACAATGGATAGATGGAATATTTAATAATAATACTTAGTATTTATATAGCACTTTGAAGCTTGCAAAATGCTTCCCCCCCCTTTTAGGAGGGGGGAAAGTAGGGCAATTGGGGTTAAGTGACTTGCCCAAGGTCACATGGCTAGTTTTTTGTGTTAAGTGTCTGAGGCTGGATTTGAACTCAGGTCTTCCTGACTCCAGGGCCAGTGCTCTATTCACTGTGCCACTGAGCCACCCCTTGCAAAATGCTTTAGAAATATCTCATTTGATCCTCACAACAAATCCTTTATTATCCCCATTTTATACTTTGGGGAAAACTGAAGCAAACAAGGGTTAAGTGACTTGCTCGGGGCCATACAGCTAGTAAGTGTCTGAGACTGAATTTGCACAGGTGTTCCTGATTCAAGGTCCAACACTCTACTGTGCCATCTAGTGCAGTGGATATGAATGACAGAAAACTAAGAGAAATGTTTGGTATATTGGGTTTCAGGATCCAAAAAGTTCTTCAGACAGAATCTTATAAGATGAAATTTAATGGTTAAATATAAACTTGAAGAGCAGGGTGACATGGGGTCAGAGATCCTAGAATCCTGCCTGTGACACATAATGGCTCCATGACGGTATATAAATTAGTTCAGATTTTAGGCTCTCCCTCTTCTTTTTCTCCTCCAATTCTCTAAAACTTTTCATTGTATGCAGAAAAGTTGCTGATCTGCTTTGATAGAGGGTGTTTTTTTCTTTTTCTTTTTTTGGAGGGGGAAGATTGGGCAATTGGGGTTAGTGACTTGCCCAAGGTCACATGGCTACTTTTATGTTAAATGTCTGAGGTCTGAATTGAACTCTGGTCCTCGTGACTCCAGGGCCGGTGCGCCACCTAGCTGCCCAGAGGGAGTTTTTTCACTGGGAGATTCCTAAGCCGATGAAATCACAAGGACAGTTTTAAAAAAAAGTTTTAAAATCAACTTTAAAATCAAATCACAAAATGAAGAATTGTGGCTAGATACCTGGTCATCTAAAAAAAAAAAAAAAGATCTAGGATTTTGTTGTAAGTTTATTGTAATTCAATAGGCAACTAGATATGCAGTTCTTTAGCACCTGGAGATATATTTGGGAATCTTTTGCATTCCTAAAGCAAACTGTGGAGTGAGAGAAGAAAAGGCAAAAGCCGGAAATAACACAATTTTAGTGAGTGGGTGGAAGGAGAGTAATCATCTTCTGGAGACAAGTGATCAGATCTGGAGAACCTGGAAATTGCCTACCTACTTACTGCAAGGATTGTGCTTTGCCCCAATTAATTCAACAATTCAATTTGAACAAGCTTTAAGTTCCACTTATTTGGTAGGTAAAGAGATAATTTTTAGGGGTGGCTAGGTGGTGCAGTGAATAGAGCACCGGCCCTGGAGTCAGGAGGACCTGAGTTCAAATTTGGACTCAGATACTTAACATAAAAACTAGCTGTGTGACCTTGGGCAAGTCACTTAACCCCAATTGCCCTCCAAAAAAAAAGCAAAAACAAAAAGAGTTAATTTCTATTTAATATTTGTTGAATTGTCAAGGAAGCCAAGGGAGAGGAAATTCCTACTCCTAACTCCCTTGGGTGAAGGAGGAATTTGTTACCTTAGTTTCTTGATCTGCCTTTGCCTTTCCCTTACAAGATTGGAAAGTGAGAAAAACCTCTCTCTTCTGCTTTCCAAAGATGGTTTTTGAAAAAAAGCTTATATCCTCTGCCAGAATAGAAAATCTTAAGACAAGGTTTTAAAAATGATTTGGACTGGTTTTATGTCAGGGGTATAAGAACATAAAGAGCAAATAGGTTAACTACAACAGTAAAATATACTACTCCACAGCTGGTGTAGTTATGAATTTTTATGGTAATTTTGGAAAACAATATGGAATCATATGAGTTACAAAATGTATTCCAATAGACTATCCAGAGCATGCTTTTGATAGTCACTTGTGTCACTTGTGTTACATGTGTTACTTCAGAAGTTTCTATTTCCTCTTATGTAAAATGAAGGAGTTGGACCAGATGAACTCTAATAGTAATAACAAGCATTTATGTAACATTTTAAGGTTTTCAAAGCTCTTAAATAAGATCTCATTTGCTTCTCACAACAACCCTGTAAAGTAGGTGTTATTACCCCCATTTTATAGGTGAAGAAACTGAGGCAGAAAGAAGTCAAATGATTTGCCCAGGGTCATACAGCTAGTATTTGAGGCTGAATTTGAACTCACATCTTGTTGGTTCCAGGCCAGTCACCTAGCTGCCTCTAATGTCCCTTTTAGCCTTAATTCCCATAATAGGGAACAAAGATCTATTTGTACAAAGTATTTTTAGCACCTTTATAGTAGAAACAACAACAACAAAATGATAGCATCACTATCCAACAGTTGGGTGTGTCTATTATGTAATGGGATGTTATGGTGACATGGGAAATGACAAATGTCAAGACAAAGAAATGGGAAAAGATCTATGAAGTGGCACACAGCAAAGCTTCTGATAACTACTTAAATGTTGACTAATCCAATTTGGAACCTATTCTAAGTGTACTCAAAGTGGGAACATAAAATAAGTAGGATGAGTTTATGTAAAGTCAATATGTAAAGTCAATAAATTATGTATGTTAGATATAAAATCATAGATTTTTATTTGGAAGGGACCCTAGAAATCTACTAGCCCAAACTTGATTTTACAGATGGCAAATAGGCCTAGAGACATGAAATGACTTAACCAAAGTCCCATTCATACTAAGTAGCATAGAGAGGAAGCCAAGCTTTTCTACCTCCAAGTCTTGGGCTCTTTCTACTACAGGCTATATAAATATACAGAAGGTAATGCTTTCATTTAAGAGCCTTTGCTCGTTTTTTATATTTGAAGATTTTTTTTTGTTGAAGGTATTCAAAATTGTAATAAGTTATAATAACAAAACCTTTTAGTGTCAAGGACTTTCTCCTTTTTCCTTAAGTTTCATGTTAAAACACCACATTTCAATGACAAAGAGATCCCTCCTTTGCCACTTTTCCTCTCTCCCCTCCCTTGATAGCTGAGGGCTCAATGGGTGGGTTGAACTCAGCAGTGGGATTCTTTCATTGCCTTAGTTGAAGGCATTGGAAAGAGTTGGGACTTGGAATAGAGGGTAAATCTGAAGCTAAGATTTGCTATTTTGTGAGGACCTGTATAATAAAGTTAGTGGGGATACAAAACGATCTAAACCTTAGAAGTTAGAGTTTCTTTTCTCTGTTTGGTCACTCAACTGGAAAAGAAATGGACCAGAAAGTCAGTCTGTGGAACCTAGGGGATTTGACTCAATGCTACTTAGTACTTCTGTGCCCTGGGCAAGCCCTTCAATCTCTTTGGTCCACTCTTTTATTAACCTAAAAAAATGATAGAGTTTAACTGGAGAATTCTATGATCCTGTGACTTAATGCTATGTGAACAACTAATAATGAAGTTGATGATGATGATGATTACTAGCTAGCAATTATATAATAATATATAATAATAATAATGCTTTAATAAACAGCTCTTTAAGATTTGCAAAGTGTTTTACAAATTTCTTGTTTTTATCCTTACCGTAGCCTTGAGAAGTAGGGGTGATTTTTATCTCTACTTTATTGAGGAGGAAATGAGGTAGATGGAAATTAAGGGATTGCCAGAGATCTTATAGCTAGTAGGTGCTTGAGGCTAGATTTGGAGTAGCTGCAATGAGGTTCAGTGGATAGAATTCAATTGAATTAATCACTTAATCTCTATTCCCTCATCTGTAAAATTAAGACAATAACTCCTATTTCCCAGGGTTGTTTTAAGGATAAAATGTGACATATTTGTAAAGTGCTTTCCAAACAAAGTACTATATAAATGCTGGTTATTATTTTTTGGTGGGATATTTTAGGCATTTTTATTCAATAAATAACTTCAATAGCACTATAAAAAGTGAACAACTATTAAAACAAAAAGGAACTTACAACAAGATTTTGACTAGTAGGGAACAAGATGGGCAATTTCCAATGGCCAGAGGAAAATAAGAGAGGAAAGTAAAAACTCCTGTGTTTGCTGAAAAGACAGAATTTAGAGCTCAGGTGGCAAACGAAAAGTGTCAATACAAAATTTTGCAAAAAATGGTGATCAAATACATTAAAAGATTAGAACCAGGGACCAAAAGCACCAGGCTTTCAACAAAACAAAATAAAAGTGGTTTAAACTAAAAAGTATCCAGTCAGCAGCACCACATAAATTAAGGCCTTTATCTAAATAATATTTTTCAAGGACAGCTTTGCAGGATAGTTTGTAGTATTATGGGTCCTAGCTTGAATTTAGAAATAAAGGCATAAAAGTTACTAGGCACCAGCAACATTAAAAAAAAAAATTAAAAACGTATTTAAAATTTTGAGTTACAAATTCTATACCTCCTCCCCCTCCCCCTCCCACCTTAGATGGAAAGCTACAAGATTTAGGTTATGCATGTGCAATTATGTAAAACATTTCCATGTTGGTCATGTTGTATAAGAAGATTCAAATAAAAGAAAAAAAAGAAAGAAGTAAAAAATAGCATGCTTGTCTGTATTCAAACCAAATCAGTTCTTTCTCTGGAAACAGATAGTATGCTTCACCATGAGTCCTTTGGGATTGTCTCAGATCATTGTACTGCTGAGAGTACAATTTATTGTACTTTATTTTATTTATCTGAGAGTTAAATTATTTACAATTCTTCATTGAACAATATTGTTGTTACTGTGTACATTTAAACCAGTAAGTCTTGAAAGTAGCATATAGATTGGTTTTTTAAAAAGCTATTTTTCTCCTTTCAATTCATTCCACATTTTTTAGTTCTCCTATAAACAGTGGGAAAATACTAATCAAATATTTAAAAATACTTTTACACGTTGAATTCTCAACCTGCTTAAGTTACAGTAATGTAATCAGAGGTACTGCACAGACAAATCTCAGTAAGTTTAAAAGCAGTATTTCTAACATCTAATAGCTAAGCAGTTACTTTGATTCAATGTATTTGCAAACTCGAGCCCTGATTATTTTTGTAAAACTAAAATTCTATTTAATACTTAATGGATAGACCTCCTCATGCCTATTACTTTAACCATTTCCCTCTCAAAGTATTCTTAGCAGTATCTTATATTCCCTAAAGACCTAGATATCAATAGCTCAGGAGGGAAAAGGTCAAAGAGGTACAATGTGTCCTTAGCTGAGTAGGATCAAGATCCTATTTCAAGTTTTCTATCAGTCCTTGACAATGATTATAACTCTATTTGTAATATGTGTGTGTATACCCACATATATACCTATACATGCATACTGTACATTTTCCAAACCTACATAGGAAATACATACATGTAATGAGTTAGTAAAACCACTGCAGTATCGCCCTGAAGCTATCTTACTGTGACTATAAAATCTACCCCTGCAGACGATGCTGTGGACTTGCATAAAGGTGTTCATTTGCCCTCATACTTAGGGCTGACCACAGTTATCACTGCATTCTTATAAATTGGATTTTCACCTGTGCCCCATTTTGCATTCATTTTTCTCCTCTTCCAATTTAGCAAATTCTCTGCTGACATGAATTATCATCAACAACTTCTAAATCAGCAATAATACAAAGTTGACCCAGCATAATTCCTACAACTTACCCCAGTGTTGGTTATTACTATTGTTGTTATTTATTATTATTATCTACTGTATCCTGTAACTAAAGCAAAAGTTGGTGATTTATGGACAGTGAGGAAAACATTTTGGATAAGTTTACATGTATCATCATTAGAACAGATGATTTTTAAAATTCCAGGCTGTCTCTCTTTTTTGCAAGACTAGGTCAGATACTAGCAGAGTGGTTTTTTTTTTAATTTTGGAGGGGAGAATGGAGGGCATTTGGGATTAAGTGACTTGCCCAAGGTCACACGGCTAGTAAGTGTTAAATGTCTGAGGCCAAATTTGAACTCAGGTCCTCCTGACTCCAGGGCCAGTGCTCTTTTCACTGAGCCACCTAGCCACTCCTTGCAGAATTATTTTTATGTTTGAAGATTTATTTGTTGATGGTAATTAAGGTTATTATAAATTAGACTTATAATGAAAAATTTTGTTCTTAAGTAAACTTCTCAAGACTTTCTCTTTTTTCCTTAGTTTCATGTAAAACACACCACATTTCAATGGCATGGGGATCTCTCTACATATATTTTAGACCTGGTTGATGTGTTGGTTAGTTATGCTGAACTAATTTTCCTCTTTTTTATAATGAATATTCCTCTCGGAGGGGAAATATTGCAATGTTCGCTATCACAAAAGATTTCAATAAAAATAAAACAAAAATTAATAAAAATTCTGTGCTGATCTTTCAGAAAGAAGAGCTGAAAAAGAACATATTTGTCATATTTTATCAAGGGGACCAACTCAAAAAGAAAGTTAACAAGATTTGTGAGGGGTAAGAAGAGTATGGGGATGGCTATGTCAGTGTTAACTGGAGAGGCTTGGAGCAAAGAGTATGTTGTATGGGACTAAGATTTTAAGAGCTACTAGAGTTTTCTGTTAACCATTCATCCCCACGTCTTGGGGTGCCTCTAACAATACAACCAGTTCTTAATTACTTAATTAAATTGTGGGAAATCTGTCCCAGGGAGGGTCCAGATAAACAAAATCCACAGGTGGCTCAAAACAGTTTCTTCCTCCCTCCAAATGTATCACCAGCTGCTAAGCCACTGGTTTGTTGTGGATCCTCTTTTCATCTGCTGAGCCCTATGGACCTCTTCTAAGAAAACATGGGGCAAGTCTCTCCCACAGCATCACTGCTTAATTTGCTCAGGTTTTGTGGTTTGAAAGCAGGCCATTTATGAGCTAGAATTCCAGTGGTGTGTCCCAGTTAAAATGTGTGAAATGGGAAATCCTCAGCCTAGAGTTTCCCAGTTACCAAGAAATTGATTTTGTTCTAGGAAATCATTCATACCCCAAGTTTGTAACCACTTAAGAACTGCTAAGTTCTTTTGAAATATGGTGACTCAGTGGATAGAATGCCAGGCCTGGAGTCAGGAAGACTCTTCTTTCTTTTTTTTTTTGCTTTTTTGGAGGGTAATTGGGGTTAAGTGACTTGCTCAAGGTCACATGGCTAGTTTTTTTGTTAAGTTTCTAAGGCCGGATTTGAATTCAGGTCCTCCTGACTCCAGGGAGTGTTCTATTCACTGTGCCACCTAGCCATCCCAAGACTCATCTTTCTGAGCTGAAATCTGGCCTCAGACACTTACTAGCTGTGTGATCCTGGGCAAGTCACTTAACCCTGTTTGCCTCGATTTCCTCATTTGTAAAAAGAGCTAGAGAAGGAAATGGCAAACCACTCCAGTATCTCTGCCAAAAAAACCTCAAATGGGGCCATGAAGAGTGGAACATGACTGAAAAACAGATGAAAAACTTTGAAGATATGATAGACGTTCTCCAGGATGTCTTCAGTAATGCTATGTGGAACATCTTTTGGTATACAGGTTTAGGGCCTCTGTTTATCCTTGCCCTGAGGTGGCTGCTGAGAGAAGAGAAATGTTGGCCAATGTCAATGTGAGACTGGAGGATTTAAATACTGTAAGTAAGAATTATTTTCTTTCTAATGGGGGTGATTGTGCTGATTCTCAGGAACCTCTTTTGAGTGAGGTTCACAGAGGCAGTGTGGTATAGTGGGTAGAGTGCTGAGTCCAATCTTGCTTCAGATAATCCTCAGGCAGCTTAGGGAGAGACCACTCCTCATTTTTCCTATCTATAAAATGGAAATAATAAGATTTACAATATTTAGGGGTTGTGATAAGGAACAGATGAGATAAGATATGTGAATATGCTTTGTAAATAAATGGTAAAGTACTATATAAACATGTCAGCTATTATTTTTAGGGCCTCACTTGAAATTTGACTGAGGTGTTCAAGGATCATGTATAATGTGAGATATAACCAAATGACAATCGTGTGCCAATACTTGGAATTTACTCCATCATCACTCAGTGATTTGAGGGCCTATGTATCAACAAAGACAGAAACTCCTTAATCTTCTTAAATTCCAGTTATATTGACAAAACAGCAGGTCTCAGAATTCTAGAATTTGAAGGCCAGGAAGTACCTTAAACTTCCTGTGTTCGTTTTCTTCTTCTTTGAAAGGAAACTGGCCAAGAGGTGAAATGACTTACCTGCTATCACACAGCTAGTTAGTGGTGGGTAGACACGGGGCTAAATCCTAAGTTTTCTGAAGCATTGTCTAGCTATCTTTCTCCCATAATGAGGATGAAATCTTGGTGTCTGAGATTCCTCTTGATTCAGAGGTCCTGGGTCACTTTGGGCATTTTAAAGTTCTCTAAAAAGGTGGCCATCAACTTCCCTTATTAAATACATAGGCTCTCTAAGAATCAAATATAGAATGTTGTTGTTCAGTCAGTTGTTCAGACTCTTTGAGACCTCAGTTGGTATTTTCTTGGTAAAGATCCTGGAATGGTTTGCCATTTCTGTCTCTAGCTCCTTTTATAGATGAGGAAACTGAGGCAAACAGAGTTAAGTGACTTGTACAGGGTCACACAGGTAGTAAGAATCTGAGGTCAGATTTGAACTCGTGAAAATGAGTCTTCCTGACTCCAGACCTGGTGCTCTATCTACTGAAACACCTATCTGCCTGCAGTGTAGTCATGGGCAAGTCTCATAATCTGTCTGGGCTTTAGTTTTCTTCATCTGGGACCTGGGTCCAAATCCCATCTGATGCTTATTCCCAGTATGACTGGACAAGTCACTAAGTTCCCTGAGTTTCTTCATTTCTAATATCAGGGGCTTGGGTTAGAGGACTTCTTGGAGTCCATTCCAAGTCTATATCTGAATCCATGAAGGTTTTGGGCTTAATGATTTCAAAAGTCCCTTTTGATTCTCTGGTGCTGGGGTTGGAGGCAGATAATCCCTGGCTATGTATGATAAGTGTTCTCTGAATCACATAAACCATATTCAGTCTGGGAGCTCAGTAGAAGTCAAGGTCACCTCCAGGGGGGCCACAAACATGTTCTTGGTTCCCCTTTTTTGGCAGGTGTGTAATTGCTCTCTCTTTCTCTGTTTATTTGGGTCTTGTAGGTCATAACCCAAACCGAATCACACCGTCAGAGACTGCTACAGGAAGCGGCTGCCAACTGGTACTCATGGAGCATCAAAGTACAGAAAATGAAGGCCATCTACCACGTCCTCAACCTCTGCAACATCGACGTCACCCAGCAGTGTATCATTGCTGAGATCTGGTTCCCAGTGGCAGACGCCGTTGCCATCAAAACGGCATTGCAGCAAGGAGTTGTAAGTAGCTAGAGGGAGCAGCAGAGAAGGGAGGTCTGAAGGTTTTGGGGGACCTATGCTGACCTGTTAGGTACCTTGGTCTCTTTTACCCCTCACAACTCCCTGACGGAAGCACCAAGATCACAAAGTGTCTTAGTGGAAAAGCTGCCATTTCCTGGGTAACAGCTCCAGGGCTCTGCTCTGTACCTGGGGTCAATGGAGAACACTTGGGAATGGTTGGCCTTTGAGTCATGCTGGATTTGGTGAGTAAAACTGTATTTTCTTGCATTTTCCAATCCAATAAGCATGAATTAGATGCCTCTTAATGGCTAATGTTTATGTAGTGCTTATTGTATGCCAATTACTGTGCAAAGTGCTTTACAATTATCTTGTCTGATCCTTACAACAACACTGGGAGGTAGGTGCTATCATCACCTCCATTTTACAGATGAGGAAACTGAGGCAAGCTGAGGTTGTACTCAGTAAATGTCTGAGGCTGGATCTGAACTTAGGTTTTCTTGAGTTCAGGCCTGGTCCTCTATCTTAGAGCTCTAACCACTAGCATCACCTAGCTTATTGTGCTAGATGGTAGGAGGTTTTGGTTTAAATATAGTTTCTGCCAGATTGCCTTCTGGTTTTCCTAGTAGATTCTGTCAAATAGTGAGTTTTTCTTCCGATTGATGGGTTCTTTAGGTTTATATTCTTAGTAAATACATTTTGTAAAACCAATATTGACAAATCATTGGAAAGCATTTCCAGGGCCTGTATGATTGATTTTGTGTATGATTATGTAGTAGAAACCTAGTCCTTCAGGGTTAATCTTGAGAATAGTTAAGAGCTATCCTCTGGGGACTTGGACTTCAAATTTGAATGGGTATTGAGAAAGCATACACAGAGAAGCTGTTATACATGGATAAACCTGCCTAAAATGCACATCGGAGCTTGAGTTTACAGTGTGAGAGGTGTGTGTGTGTGTGTGTGTGTGTGTGTGTGTGTGTGTGTGTGTGTGTGAGATCCTAGCCCATGGGGTAATAAAACTTTTATAGGAAACATCTGAGTGGACTTCCAGTAACCTTTGGACCTAAGAATTTGTCTAGTGATCAGCCATGAAATGGTGTCACTCCCTCCAGGAGTCACAGTAAGGTTGGCATTTACTTGAAGTCTTAATTTTCCCTTTTCCTTCTTTATGGCTGATATCAGGGTAACAGTTGAGAAAATTTGTGAATAAGCATCCTCTACAAATAGCCTCTGGGCACATTTATGCTCTTGTTGAAATTAAAATTCAAAACTCAGGTCTTAATTGTTTGTGGTGATAAGAACCTTGCTGCATGTGTTCTGGCAGAAGCAGCAGATTGCTAAACTGATAAGAGTTTAATAGTGCTAGACCTGAGTATACAAAGCTATACAAACATATACATATCTCTCAATATCTATCTATCTAGACATAGATGTAGATATGTATATAGCTATGTATCCAAATATGCATACACACAAATGGAAGAAGCCCTATCCTCAAGGTTCTACTGGAATCCAAGAAGAGCCAGACAGTCTATAGTCTGTACTTAACCTCTTGGACCACTTTGGCAGTTTCTTTTGTCCTTTATAGCAAGATATCGTTTTCACCAGTAAGGGATTAAGTTGAAAGCAAGAGTCTTGGTGACAGCACTCATGAACACTGAGTGCTTATGGTATTCTGGGTGTTACAGGAGAAGCACAAAAACCCCTGTACTTAAGTTTGGTCTCTTTAAGAAGATTAGATATTTCCTTTAAAAGATAAACTGTAATACCAGGTGACATAAGGTAAATGACAAATAGCCATATCAGTGGCTCCTGGGAGGGTAAAATCACTTTGGGCTGGGGAAGAAAGCGAAGGCCTTGAGTTGGCTCTTGAGTCACATCTATGATCTAGGGGCAGTGAGATGGTGCAGTGAATAGAGTTCTTGCCCTGAAGTCAGGAGTTCAAATTTGGCCTCAGACATTAGCTGTGTGACCCTGGGCAAGTCACTTACCCCCAATTGCCTCCCCCGCCCCCAAAAAAGGTCTATAGTCTAATATCCAATATAGGAAAAAACCCCAAATTGTAGACTAATGCTCTCATTGAGGGAGGAGGCCATTGGATAGTGAGTTCATTGACTGAGATGGAGAAGCGCCCAGAGAACTGGGAGGGAAGGCTGGACTGTACAGTGTTGGAGAAGCAAAAGAAAGAGGGGACTTATTCCTATTCACTTCACAACAACCCTGTGAGCTAGTATGGCCAGGGAATTATTATCATTGTTTTACAGCTGAGGCAGTTATTTACCCATCAATTCACAGCGAGTCAGTGATAATAGAATTTCTTTCTGACAACTTCCCCATGGGATCCCTGTATTCTCCCCATATCTGTTGATTCCCTAGTATTGTCCTTAGGTTAGAATATAAATTCCTTGCTTTGAAATTTAAAGCCTACCTAAATATGGCCTCAGATTTATTTCATATTATTCTTTTTTGTGCCCTCTTCAGTCCATCCAAATTGCTTTACTGCTGTTCCTTGAAATTGGCTTTCCATCCCTGCTGTCTATCCACTTTCCACAGGCTGTCCCCAGTGCCCAAGATGCTCCACTCTCTCAGCCTCTGTTCCTTAGAATTCCAAGGTTCCTTCAAAGCTCAGTTCAAAGGTCACTTCTACGACAAAGCTTTTTCCAATCATCCACTTGTTCATACTCTCTTCCTCTTCAAATAGTCTGTTTTGGTGTTGTATCTCCCAGTAGAATGTAAGCCTCCTGAGGGCAGGCTTAGCTTTTCTCTCTCTTTTTTTTTTAACCTCTTTGTATCTTCAGCAAAATACTGTAAAGGTGCTCAAAGAATGATTTTTGAATTTAACAGAATTGAAATGGACTATTTTTCCCTTTTCAGGACAGAAGTGGCTCACCTATTGTCCCCATTATGACAGCAATGGAAATTAAATCAACTCCTCCTACCTTTAATAGAAGCAATAAATTCACTGCTGGCTTCCAAAACATCGTGGATGCTTATGGAATAGGGAATTACCGTGAGATGAATCCAAGTAAGTGGATCTCAGTGCTTTTTAAAGATTTAGTCAATAACAACTTCAAAGAGTAGATCAAGAGTTCAGTCAGTGGATACTCAAATCAATAACACCATGTTGTTCACAGGATGGCATCCTAGTTCTGGGTGCCCTTGAGTAAGAGTTTACCCCTGTTTGGAATGTTAAACTCATAGCTTGCTCAGGCAGGCAAATTCACGTTTTGCTTCCTTCACCACAGCACCAGAATATCTCTTTAAATTCAATGAAAGTCATACCTAATTTTCTTGATTAGTTTCGTAATGCCATGGGATTCCATACCCAGAAAGGAGGCTTGGAAAAGGGCCTCTGGACACCTGAAAGTCCCATTACCAATGGTGATCACCTAAGCTTGATGTTCAAATTCTAGAGCAATATGGCTTCTTGATATCATGAACAGTTTCTCTTTAACCTACGGGGGAAGTCGTGCCTTCTTTCTATCATTATCTTGTATTAGCTGACTAGGATTTAATTGAGTTGAACTCAAGCTTGCTCTTCCTCTTTCCCAACAGCCCCCTACACCATTATTACTTTCCCCTTCCTGTTTGCTGTGATGTTTGGAGACTGTGGCCATGGAGCTATCATGTTGATTTTGGCCCTTTGGATGATAATGAATGAAAAGAGTTTGCTTGCCCAGAAGAACACCAATGAGGTAAGCATCTGACACCTAACATCAGACCTGATTTCCCTTTGGATTTTCAGCTCAAAGAGAAAGGAGTTTCATATAGTGGAATGGACACTAGCTGGGCAGTCAGGAGATCCGAGTTTTATTTATATTCCCCACAAGCTGTGTGACCTTGACAAAGGAGAATATATGACCCTAAATTATCCTAAAGCTTATTCTAGGGATCTCAGAGGTCATTTGACCCACCCCAACACCTTTTACAGATGAGGAAACTGAGGCTCAGAGAGGTTAAGGGACTCGTCCAATATCACACAGCTAGGAAGTATCTGAGGCAAGATCTGTCCAGATTCTGACTCCAGCACTCTGATCTATTATTCTCTGCAGCCCCCTAAGTTACTGAACTCCTCTGGACCTCAGTGCTTCTATAAATGCGTGATGGAGCTGTAGGATACTGGTTGTCCCTTTTAGAGCTAAAATTCTGTTTTCTTGAACAGCATTTTGTTCTGTCCCAGAGAAAGAGGAAGCCAGATGACACAGTAGATAGAACTCTGGCTCTGGAGTTAGGAAGACCTGAGTTCAAATTTGACATCAGACACTTACTAAGCTATGTGACCCTGGGCAAATCACTTAACCTCTGTTGCTTCTGGTTCCTTAACTATAATGGGGATGGCCATAGAATCTGTCTCCCAAGGATGCTGTGAAGATCAGATGAGATGCCATTTGTAAAGTGCTTGATAAATGCTTGGGTAGCTAGGTGGCACTGTGGTTAGAGTACTGGACCAGGAGTCAGGAAGACTCATCTCCCTGAGTTCAAATCTGGATCTCAGACACTTACTAGCTATGTGACCCTGGGCAAGATACTTAACAATTTTTGCCTCAGTTTTCTCATCTGTGAAATGAGCTTGCGAAGGAAATGGCAAATCACTCTAGTATCTGCCAAGAAGACCCCAAATGGGGTCACAAAGTGCACAACTGACATGATTGAACAACAATAACAGATAAATGCTTGCTTGCTTGCTATTTGGTTTAAAGAGGAAAAGTTTATGTACTTGTTATATTTTTCAAAAAACAATATTAAATGTATGTTTTACTTGTGGTTAGCCTATTAATGTTCTTCATTGTCCCCACTCCTACTTCATGAATCTCTGGTTCTTGATAAAAAGAGGATTCTTTAGTTGGTGACATATTATCATTTTCTATTGCTCTCCAGTTCCCTCTAAGCCCTTTAAACTGTAGAGAGTCCTAAACTGACCAATGGTTGAAGAATACTGAGAAATAGACTAAATACACATAAACTTGACTTTGTATAGTTAACACTGGAAAGAGCACATGTGTCAGTTGATGCAAAAGGATTTATAATTATACTTTGATGTAAATATTTTCATCTACTACCTCTATTTTCTTTGCCTCATGGATTAAAAAAATAAAAAATCTGGAGAATTGGCACAGCCTGGTCCTTCAAATTATTCTTAAATTCTGGTCCTTTTAGTGTTAATTGTTCTATAAACAATCATTTCAAGCAGTGATGTTCTAAGAAACTATACTGAATTATTTTCTGATTTGAATAATTAGTGATAATTAAGCAACAACTGCTTACTTTTGCCCTTTGTTTTGAAAAATGAAAAAAAAAAACAATAATGGTCATTGGCATACAATACCAAACATTGTACCATGTATATGTAGGGTGGGAGATGGTCTTGGTATGAAAGATTCATCATTGAGGCCAAGGGATCAGTATCCAAAGATGACCTTCTAACCCTCTGTCTCTCTCTTTTTAAAAAAATTTTTTTCCTCCATCTCTCTTTGAGCAGATCTGGGATACCTTCTTCAATGGACGATATTTGATCATGCTAATGGGTTTTTTCTCTGTCTACACTGGCTTCATATATAATGACTGTTTCTCTAAGGCTTTGAACATCTTTGGCTCTTCCTGGAGTGTCCGGCCCATGTTTACAAATGGCACATGGAAGTAAGTGATTGAAATATACTGAGGTCACTCTCTGACCACTCAACACAACTTTGTGGCATATCTTCAGTTTTTTTGGGGGGAATCTAGGTCTAGAAGCTTTAATTAGCCAATGTAGTCTCCTCTTGGGTATAAGAGATATCTGTTACTTGTTCAATTAATTTACAAAGGCATTTGTTGATATATTTTAGAGAAGAAACAAATCAATCTACAATTAGCACATGTTTATTAAGCTCCTATGTACAAAGGAGATTACATTATAGTAGGAGAGGTAAGTGGTTGTATGTAAAAACATGGTTCTCTTTGGTAGTCTGATATGGACCCATGCTCAGAATGTTTCTAAATGTACAAAATAAAATATATAGAATTACAAAAGAACTCAGTTATGCTGAAATATATTAGTCAAGAAAACAATTTTGCTGACCCCAGATTAAAAACTGGTAATATAGAGACTCCCAGAAAGATCCTCTGTCCATGGGAAGAAGCCATTGTGAACTACTGCTTGAACTTAGAAGTGACTGGATTAGTCTTCACTTACAATAGGGTCAACCCCTGACTTCCTTTGATCTGGAGTCTAGGAATATCAGACCAGTCAATCCAAAGGGTATCTAAATTTTCTCTGAGAGAAGGAGACAAATACTATTGAATCTACAGAAATTCCATTACCTCAACCTTTTTAAGGCCACCTCTCTGGTAAGGGTACCTGGATCTCTTCAGAGACAGGATTGTCTTGTTATATGCTAGCCAGAAGATACTTTTTTTTCTTTCTTTCTTTCTTTTTTTTTTTTTCAAACAAGAAAGTAGCTAGGATTTATTACACAGATGTGCTACACTTAGCCACAGAGAAAACAATCAGTCCGGAATGACAGAGTCCCATGGCACAAAGTCAGGAGTCAGCTAAGTGCAATCTGCATGAAATGATAGCATGGTCTCTTGTCAGAGAGGTGTCATATGGTGGAGCTGGTGGAGTCCTCCCCAAGCTGGGTGATGTCTCTCCTGAGAATGTCACCAAGGGTCATTCCATAGCTGCTCCCGTGGCCTCCGTGGTCAGCACAGTCTGCTTACTTGGACCTCCGCCTCATCTTTCTCCTCTTGCGTTTCAGCCTACGCATTCGCTTCTTCCTCCACTTGGCTCTCATGGCGCAATGGAAGTTGACAAGATGGCGCTAAGAAGAAGCTCTTTATTTCTTTAAAAAAAATTTTTTTGGGGCGGCTAGGTGGCGTAGTGAATAGAGCGCGGGCCCTGGAGTCAGAAGGACCTGAGTTCGGAGCCGGCCTCCAACACTTAATCCACACAAACAAAAACCTAGCCGTGTAACCTTGGGCAAGTTACTTAACCCCAATTGCCCTAAAGGGGTGGCTAGGTGGCGCAGTGAGTAAGAGCACCAGCCTCGGAGTTGGGATGATCCGAGATCAAATCTGGCCTCAGAAAATGAGCACCCACACATAAATAATGACTAGCCGTGTAACCTTGAGCAAGTTACTTAACCCCAATTGCTTAAAAAAAAAAAGAATCAAGATGGGGGGTAGTCAGACAATAACTGAATTAAAATACAATGGCTTCTTTCCTTTAACATGTGTAACAAAAAAAAAAAAAGAAAGAAAATGAGCACCCACACATAAATAATGACTAGCTGTGTAACCTTGAGCAAGTTACTTAACCCCAATTGCTTATAAAAAATTTTTTTTTATTGTGTTATTTATTTTTAGTTTTCAACATTCATTTCCACAAGATTTTGGGTTACAAATTTTCTCCCCATCTTTCCCCTACCCCCCCCAATATAGTGAGCCTGCTGAATACCCCTTCCCCCAATCTGTTCTCTCATATCCTCCCCCATCCATCCCCCCAACTTTCTAGTAGGGCAAGAGGGATTTCTATACCCCAGTGCCTGTATATCTTATTTCCCAGTTGAATGTAAAAAAAAAAATTAACATTTGTTTTTTTTTTTTTTTTAAAGCAATTGGGGTTAAGTAACTTGCTCAAGGTTACACAGCTAGTCATTATTTATGCGTGGGTGCTCATTTTCTGAGGCCGGATGTGATCTCAGGTCATCCCAACTCCGAGGCCGGCGCTCTTACTCACTGCGCCACCTAGCCGCCCCTTTAGGGCAATTGGGGTTAAGTAACTTGCCCAAGGTTACACGGCTAGGTTTTTGTTTGTGTGGGTTAAGTGTCTGAGGCTGGATCTGAACTCAGGTCCTTCTGACTCCAGGACCGGCGCTCTACTCACTGCGCCACCTAGCCACCCCAACATTTGTTTTTAAAACTTTTATTTCCAGATTTTTTCCCTTCTTACCTACTCACCCACCCTCACTGGGAAGACAAGCAATTCAATATAGTTTGTATATGTGTAGTTACCCAAAATGTTTCCATAGTAGTTATATTGTGAATGATAACTGTATTTCCCACCATCCTATCCTGTCCCCCACTTACTCTATTTTCTACTTTGACCCTGTCCCTTTTCAAAAGTGTTAGCTTCTAATTGCCCTTTCTCCCAATCTTCCCTCCCTTCTATCATACCCCCTCTTATCCCCTTCGCCCCTATTTTCCTATAGGGTAAGATACCCAGTTTAGTGTATGTGTTATTCCCTCCTTAAGCCAAATCCAATGTGAGTAAGATTGACCCATTCCCTTTCACCTTCCTGCTCTTCCCCTCCATTGTGACAGTTTTCTCTTGTCTCTTTTATATGAGATAACTTACCCTATTTATCTCTCCCTTTCTCCTTTTCCCAATATATTCCTCTCTCACCTCTTAATTTTATTTTTTAGATATAATCCCTTCATATTCAACTCATCCTGTGCCCTCTATGTATACATGTACATACATATGCACATGCTCACATATATATTTATATACACATACACCCTCCTATACATACATATGTATGTATCTATACATACATATTCCCTTCAACTATCCTCATATTGAGAAAAAGTCTCATGAGTTACAATTATCATTTTTTGTATGTAGGAATGTAAATAGTTCAACTATAATAAGTTCCTTATGGTTTCTTTTTCCTATTTACCTTCTCATGCCTCTCTTGCTTCTTGTATTTGAAAGTCAAATTTTCTGTTCAGCTCTGGTTTTTTCATCAAGAATGCTTGAAAGTCCTCTATTTCATTTAATGACCATATTTTCCCCTGAAGCATTATACTCAGTTTTGCTGAGTAGGTGATTCTTGGTTTTAATCCTAGCTCCTTTGACTTCTGGAATATCATATTCCAAGCCCTTCTATTCCTTAATATAGAAGTTGCTAGATCTTGTGTTATCCTAATTGTGTTTCCACAATACTAAAATTATTTCTTCCTGACTGGTTGTAATGTTTTCTTCTTGACCTGGAAACTTTTGGAATTTGGCTCTAATATTCCTAGGAGGTTTTTTTGGCGGGGGGATCTTTTTCAAGAGGTGATCAGTGAATTCTTTCAATTTCTATTTTGCCCTCTGGTACTAGAACATTAAGGCAATTTTCCTGGAGAATTTCTTGAAGGATGATTTCTAGGCTCTTTTTTTGATCATGGCTTTCAGGTAGTCCAATAATTTTTAAATGGTCTCTCCTGGATCTATTTTCCAGGTCAGCAGTTTTTCCAATGAGACATTTCACATTGTGTTCTATTTTTTCATTTGTTTGGATCTGATTTGTTTGGATCTTGATTTCTCATAAAGTCATTAGTTTCCATTTGCTCCAATCTAATTTTAAAGGAATTATTCTTTTCCGTGAGCTTTTGAAATTCCTTTTCTATCTGGCCAATTTGATTTTTAAGGCATTCTTCTATTCATTGGCTTTTTGGGCCTCTTTCACCATTTGAGTTAGTCTATATTTTTTTTTCTCTTTTTGGAGGGGCTCTTGGGGTTAAGTGACTTGCCCAAGGTCACACAGCTAATAAGTATTAAGTGTCTGAGGCTGATTTGAACTTTGGTCCTCCCTATTCCAGGGCTGGTACTCTATTCACTGTGCCACCCCTGAGTTAGTCTATTTTTAAGGTATTATTTTCTGCAGTACTTTTTTGGGTCTCCTTTAGCAGGCTGTTGACTCACTTTTCGTGATTTTCTTGCATCATTTTTATTTCTTTTCCCAATTTTTCCTCTACTTCTCTTACTCGATTTTCAAAATCCTCCTTGAGCTCCTCCATTGCCTATAATCTGTTCGTATTTTTCTTGGAAGCTTTTGATGCAGGAGTTTTGACTTTGTCTTCTTCTAGTTCCATGTTTTGATCCTTTTTGTCCCTAAAAAAGGATTCTATGGTCTGATTGCACTTCCTCAGCTTGCTCATCTTGCCAGCCAATTACTTGACTTTTGAGCTCTTGGCAACAGTAGAACTCTGTTTCCAGAATGGAGAGAGCTGTGTCCCAAATTGCTGGTGTTTTCACATTGCCAGAGCTATGAGGAGGGTGCCCTCTCTCTCTCCAGCCACCACAAGCTCTGGCACACTAGCCACATACCCCAGGACTACCACCCAAGATTGTGATCCAGATCCAAGCAGGTCAAAGCACAAGCAATTACTCTCTGAATGGTCTCTTGGTCCCTACGATCTGTAGGCCAGGAGCTCCTGAGGCAGCCATGCTGCAGCAGCTGCAGCTGCCATGCCTCTGCCACCTCTTACCCTGGGGGCAGGGGCCAGATTGTACTCTTCTGTCACTTGGTTCCAACAAAGTTCCCCACTGACCTTTTGCTTTCTCTTTGGAGTTTATGGGTTGAGAAGTCTAGAAATAGCCACAACTGCCAATGATTCACTCTCCTGAAGTCTGCTCTGGTCAGTCTGTGCAGCTGGTCCGGGTTGCCCCAGGTCTGGGCCTGGGTGGCTTACATGGGACTGCGCTTGGCTCCTACCTTGGTGGGATAGACCCTTCATATCTGCCTTCCATGCTGCCTTCAGTGGGAGATTTGTTCCTCTCTGTCACTTTGTGGGTTCTGTTGCTCTAAAATTTGTTTAGAGTCATTTTTTTTTATTGGTATTGCAGGTGGTTGGAGCAGGAGCTGAAGCAAGTTCCTGCTTTTATTCCACCATCTTGTCTCTGCTGCTCTCCTCTCCCCCCAGGAATATACCTTTCTTATCACCTCATTATTCCTTCTATCTCATTGCAGTAGTCACGTGATAGAAACCAATCCAATTTTGCAGTTGGACCCAGCTGTCCCAGGAGTATTCTCTGGAAATCCATACCCCTTTGGGATTGACCCGGTAAGAATGCCTATTTGGATCTGAAGTTCTGGCAGCAGCCCCTTTGGGGTTGGTCACTGAGCATTTGCTAATGTCCTTAATTTTTTCCAGCTGTGAAACAACTAAACCGGAAGACATGGTGATTGATCCTACCCTAGAACCACTTAATATGCAAGTTGTAGGGGACACACATGAGTATCCATGAAATATGAAAGGTGTAGTGATACACGTACACTGTAACATGGATTGAATATATGCATTATATTTATCCTATGCACATTGTTAGAATATTATACATATGTGGCATATATACAGAAATACAATGTTTATATTCATCTATCTTACTATATATGTACTCATAAGCATTCTTAGATACAACCTAAAGTAACAATGAATTGACTGGAGCTAATCCATTCTTATCAACAAGCGTTTATTAAGCCTATTCTGTGTCAGGCTCTGTGCCAAGTGCTGAGGACACAAAGAAAAAGCAAAAACAGTTCCTGCCCTCAGGGAGCTCACATTCTTGTGGTGAGGCAACTTGTAAACTACTGAGGACAAAGAAGCTATGTACAGTGGGAGGGCATTTCAAAGGGTCTTAAGGGACTGTAAGGGGATGAGGAGGACGGACAGACCAGGACAAACGCCCTGCCCAAGGTAGACCTTGAACTGAGTCCTGAAGGAAGGCAGGAGTCTGAAATGAGGAGAGAGAACTTCACAGGCATGGAGGACGGTGAAACAGCATGAAGTGGAGAGATGGGGTGTTGTAGTTGAGGAATACCAAGAAGTCCAGTGGCCCTGGATCATAGAGGGAAGTCACATGTAAGATGGCTGGAAAGGTAAGGAGGGAGTGGGTTGTGAAGAGCTTTAAAAGCCAAACAGGGTTTATATTTGATCCTGGGGGTAATAGGGAGCCGCCAGAGTTGAGGTGACATAGACCTGTGCTTAAGGAAGATCATTTTGGCAGCTGACTGGAGGATGAATTGGAGTGGAGAAACACGGCCCAGGGAGAGTCCAATAGTCTATTGCAAAGATGCAACTTTACAAGTAAGGAGGAGGGGACCAAGACTAGAGATGTTATGTGGGTAGAAATGACAAGAGGTGGCAACAGATTGGATATGTGGGTGCAAGCAAGGAGTTGAGAATGACCCTGAGTTTATGGGCTTGAATGACTGGGAGGATGATGCCTTACATAGTAAAAAGGATACTGGGAAGAAGGAAAACCTTGGAAACAAAATAAGGAGTTCTCTTTTTAACATGTTGATTTGAGATGTCTAAAGGGCATCCAATTGGAGATGTCTAAAAGGCACTGACCTAGATGTATGACTCTAGGTCAGGTGAGAGTATAGCTTTGGATAAGTAGATATGAGATTTTTTTCCATAAACATAACTTACTCCATTAAAGTTAGTGAGATTACCAAGTGAGAAAGGTCAAGAAGGAACTGGCTATTGGAGGATATCAAGGTCATGGTCAATTGCCTAGGGTCACACAGCTAGCATGGACAGAGTTCTAAATGTAAAAAATGGTGTGAATAAAGGCAAGGAGGTAGAAATTTGTAATCTAAATGAGGTCAGGGATTTCCTAATTTAAACTTTGTATCTCCTTCAGGGCCTAGTACAATATTCTGTATATAGTTAGGAAGACTCATGTTCCTGAATTCAAATCTGCCCTCAGACACTTATTAGCTATGTGACCCTGGACAAGTCACTTAAGCTGGTTTGTCTCACTTATGAGTTGGAGAAGGAAATGACAAACCACTTCAACATCTTTGCTAAGAAAACCCCACATGCAGTCACAAAACAAAACAAACAAAAAAACTGACTTAACAACAATAATAAAAAAAAGGTTGCTTCCAGCTCTGTCTGATGTCATCAAACAGATTTTTCTTATTGGAATGGAAGTATTGAGGCAGTCAGATAGAAAACAATTGAGAGATAAGGGTAGCTGGTGTATTTTAATCCTAGGACCTATTACAGGGAATCTCTTATTGGTTCCTGAGTCAAGAATAGCAAAGTGAAAATCCATTTCAATATTATTCTGTCAGGGATGTGTATGACACTTATTTCTAAAAACTTTATGATGAGAAACACGAGGCTCAGAAATCAAGTCCACTTTTCAACCCTTGTAAGAATCAGAGCTGAGATTTGAACTCGGGGAGATTATTATGGGATCATCAGTCTAGTGCCTGAAAACACCATAGAAGCTATTGGGTTCAACCTCTTCTTTATATTATAGACGAGAGGTTCCAAGTGATTTGCCCAGTACCAGTTAGCAAATGGCAGAACTGGGATCTGAACCCAGGTCAAATCCAGAAATATGTCTTCTTTGCCCCCATACCTCCCAGGACCAGTTTGTAGAGGATCTATCTCTTCCTGTACAGAGGAAAATCTGAGAATAGATTAATAGTAGCTGACATTTTTAGAGCACTTACTATGTTCTAGATACTGTGCTAAGTGCATTACAATTCTTATCTCATCTGATCCTCATAACAAGCCTGAGAAACTGGTGCTAATATTATCTTCATTTTACAGATAAGGAAACTGAAGCAGACAGAAAATAAATGAATTGCCCATGGTCACACAGCTAGTAAGTGTGTGAGGCCAGATTTGAACTCAGGTCTTCCTGACTCCAGGTCCAGTGCTCTATTTACTGTACCACCTAGCTGCCTGCTAACATCTGTAATACCTGCCTTAACATCTGTAACATCTGTAATACCTGTCGTAAAGCTCACTTGCTTGTAAACCTAAGAGCTCTAGATGTCATTTATTAGTATTAGAAACCCACGTTGTATTCTCTTTAAGGCATGTTGAAAGATGCAAGAGGAGAAATAAAAAAATTAACCTTTGGTGAAATAATATTTCCACTATTCTTGAAAGAAATAATCTATAGAAATGAACTGTGGGGGTGGCTAGGTGGTGCAGTGAATAGAGCGCCGGCCCTGGAGTCAGAAGGACCTGAGTTCGGAGCCGGCCTCTGACACTTAATGCACACACAAACAAAAACCTAGCCATGTAACCTTGGGCAAGTTACTTAACTCCAATTGCTTTAAAAAAGAAAAGAAAAGAAAAGAAATGAACTGTGCATGGCGGGTAACTTTTACTATTTGTTTCTGAGGTCCTAGCCATGACTAGGGCTTATATAGAGTCACTCAGTGACCTGTGGAAAGCATATTTATAAAACTTTCTGGGACACTATGGAGCATCTATGTGAATGATTAGATTTTAGTGAAACACTGTTTTTTTCTGACCCTACCTTTGAATCTAAATGGAGTTGGTGAGACCATCCATCAAAAGCCATACAGTTATTAGATGCATCAGCCACAAGGTGGCAGCCTTGCTTTCTAAAAAAAAACAACCCAAACCTCCATAATTTCTAAGGGGCCATCTCCAGAGACATTGGCAGCAAATATTCTGCCCTTCACCTAACATGGCTCCTGGTCCTGCAGAGTTAGAGGTAAATGGGATGAGCCAGGCAAAAAGCCTTTGCCCCAGGCCTTCCCATTCTCCCTGCATACTTTCTAGTTTTAGGGTACACCCTCCCACCAACCCAAGTATGTTTAAATCTTTCATTTTGTTGTAAAATAAAAATGTTCCCCATTAAGGCAATTTTGAGCATCAGTAGGCAGATGGGAAGAGGGGACAGTGTGTTGGTTCAGGAGTTGGACTAAATGGTCTCTTAGGTGGTTTACAATTCTGGATCCTACGGATAAGAGATAATTTTCACTCTTTGTACTTGTATTCTCAGTGCCCTGAATAGTGCCTGACACATATAGGCATTTAATAAATGCTTGCTTGGTCTGTATTGGGGTAAGGAGGGAGCATGGGACCTCCTTATTGCCTTTAAAAGTATATTTGCCAATCTTAGGGCGTGTGTGTGTTGGGGGCGGTGGTATTAATGTTGAATGGGAGCAGAGCCTTTGGGGTCACCTTTTCCCTAAATAATCTCCCTGGTCCAGGGCTAGCTCAGGCTGTGGTTGACTTGAAACCTAGCTAGTCCTGAGACCCACTGGAGGTGGCAACCTGGTGTCACCTCCTTTTTTTGCAGCTATCTCCCCATGACCTGGTGTATTCCATGTCTAACTAGAGTTCTCCTTCCATCAGACTACCCTTCCCCTCACTAGTCCTTCAAATGCTGGGATTTGAAGTTCAAGAAGACTTAAGTAATCTCAAACATATTAGCCTTAGGATCCCTTTAAACTCTTTAAAATTATGGGGGGACCCCCTCTTCCAAAGAAGTGTAGTTATCGATCTTTATAATATTAGAAATTAAAACATCTTATAATTATCATGAAAATGGTTTTGATCTCCCAGACTCCTTGGAAGTGTCTTGGGGAGCCCATGGCGACCTGGGATCACACTTTTAAGAGATACTAACTTCCTCATGCAAATGGAAGGTCCAAAGGGAAGCAGAGTGATTAACAACTGGGCCCAGGATTTGAATCAAGGGCCTTTGATTATAAAACCATTACCTTTTCTACTAGGATCCCCTCCAACTCCCCCCTCCCCCCAGAGGTGATCTCCATTTGCTACCCAACGTACTAGAGTTTCTGTTGAGTGATTTTCATGTGGCAATTTGTGAGTTCACAACTTCAGGAGGTGGAGGTCACATTATTGGACAAGGGAGTAGTAATTTTAAAATAATTGGAGTTAGCGCTTTATATAAGTTATCTCATTTCATTCTTGTGAGGTGGTGGTTGTTATTGTCCTCATTTTCCAAATGAGGAAATGGAGACTGAAAGATACCACCAGTAGCTGTTGAAGGAAGGAATTTAGGTCTCCAAACCCAGACTTTTATCAATGAGTTTCTGTCCTGGTAGTATCCGGGTTAATCCGGGTTAATGCTTTATTAAATAGTTACTATGTGCCAGAGGGGCAGGTAGGTGGTGGAATGGATAGGGGGCAGAGCCTGAAGTCAGGAAGACCTGAGTTCAAATACAGCCTTAGACACTAGTCACATGATCCTGGGAAAGTCACTTCACCCTATTTGCCTCAGTTTCCTCATCTGTAAAATTAATTGGAGAAAGAAATAGCAGAGCGCTCTAGTATCTTTGCCAAGAAAATCCCAAATGAGTTCATGGAAAGTCAACAGGAGGGGCGGCTAGGTGGCGCAGTAAGTAAGAGTGCTGGCCTTGGAGTTGGGATGACCCGAGATCGAATCCAGCCTCAGAAAATGAGCACCCACACATAAATCATGACTAGTTGTGTAACCTTGAGCAAGTTACTTAACCCCAATTGCTTTAAAAAAAAAAAGTCAACAGGACTACAAATAACTAAACAATTAATAAAAAGAAAAATAATCCCTGCCCTCAAGGAGTTTACAATCTAAAGGGATGGGGTGGGAAGGGGGGGGTTGGGGAGAAGAAAAAGAAGAGTCAAAAAGGGGAGGGAGATACCAGATAGTATCTTGTTCTGATGGAGCTGAAAACAGGCAGAGAAGCAAAGTTGAGAATCCAGTTTTTGCCTTTGATAAAGGAAGGTATTGGGAGGAGTTTGGTATGCCACCCTCCAGCCTTCCAATCAGGGGAGAGGGAGCTGAAGGAGGCAGTGTCTATGGAGGCTTGAGTTAGAGGCAGGTGAAGAAATTAGAAGTGAGTTTATCCTGAGAAGAGAGGGGCATCTAAACACCCAACTGCTTTACCTGGACAAGCACCTAGAAGGAACTGGGATTGGAGATAACAAGTGGAAGTGAGTAGAAAAGCATTGCTCCAGGGCATTGGCCCTAGGCTAAAGAAGTCTTATACCTCTTCCTTCTAGGTGTCACAATTCATGAATAAATGTTTGCTCTCTTGCCTGGGGTCATTAAATAACTTTGACTTGCAGGTGTAAGCTTCTCTAGAAGAATTTTTTTTTCTTTTTGGATGGGGGAAAGTAGGGCAATTGGGGTTAAGTGACTTGCCCAAGGTCACACAGCTAGTTTTTTCTGTTAAGTGTCTGAGTCTGGATTTGAACTCAGGTCCTCCTGACTCCAGGGCCAGTGCTCTATTCACTAGCTGCCCCCAGAAGAATTTTTTTAGCTTACAAAACTTTAGTATTTTAGTATTACCTTAGTTGCTTTAGATAAGCAACAGGTTTCTTAAAAGTTTAAGCAGATATATACAAGGCTACAAAAAGTCAAACTGATTAATTGAATTATACATAGTGACCAGAAATTTTTGTTGTTAGCAGGTAATGAAATTGAATAATTAAGTTTTGAATGATTCTTTGTCTTTTAATACATTTCACAGTTATGATTCCCTATGAATGGGGAAAACAAAGATGTTTGAAGTTACTAATTTAAAGATTTTAATTTGCCTTATTAGCCACCACCATTTTCTCTACAATTACTATCTGAAATATAATTTTCATTAAAAATAGGGACTTTAGCTAGTATGATACATTCAAGCTTTTAAAGAGAGTAAGACCAGTTATTTATCTACAGTAGGAAAAATAAAAGCCACCAGGCTCTCAGACAATCCCAAACCAATTTCCCTTCTATCTCCCATTCCAGTTAATGCCAACCATTTGCCTTCTCTGAGTCTGCCTTTGGGAAAGCAGGAAAATGCATTTGTCAGGGGTTTTTAAAAAATCCATTCAATGGACATTTATTGTCAGTTACATTTCAAGCACTATTCTTTTATTTACACCATGTCTGAGTAGTGGATTATCATCCTTTATCCAATGTCCGAGCATCCAGAAAGATCTGGCTTCACTTTCTGCCTCTGACACAGACTGTATGTGCCATCCTGGGCATGTAACAATACCTCTCAGTCATTTCTGAGGCTCCGAATTGCAGAGTGGCTGTTGATCTGTTTTGGTGGAGGAAATTTTCCTTGCTGAGTCCCTTTCACTAATTAAATCAAAGGTCCTCCCTCCTCCCCCCACCCCCATTTTCTTCCACCCAAATCTTGCTGAATAAATAGGTTGGCATCAATTCTGCTCACATTTTTCCATTTCCAAAGCTTATATTATAAGACTTATGGCTAATTGTACTCAGAAGAATAAAGAGGTTACATTTTCTTTTTTTTTTGCCTTTTGGAGGGCAATTGGGGTTAAGTAACTTGCCTAAGGTCACACGGCTAGGTTTTTTTGTTTTGTTTTGTTTTGTTTTGTTTGTGTGTGCCTTAAGTGTCTGAGGCCGGATCCGAACTCAGGTCCTTCTGACTCCAGTGCTACGCTCTACTCACTGTGCCACTTAGCCGCCCCAGCGTTGCATTTTCAAATGAGTTTCTGGATTATCTTTTTTTTTTTTTTAAGCAATTGGGGTTAAGTAACTTGCTCAAGGTTACATGGCTAGTTATTTATGTGTGGGTGCTAATTTTCTGAGGCTGTAACCGATTCTGGGTCCTTCCGACTCCAGCCGGTGTTCTTACTCACTGCGCCACCTAGCCTCCCTTGGATTATCTCTACAACAGAATTACTTTGTTCCTGTAGTAGAGGAAGGGGTTAAAATGAGTTCCAGATTTCAAGAATGGGTGACTGGTACTACTAATAGAAAATGTGTCCTCTTCTTCATAGCTCCATTTGGGGGTTTCTTGGCAAAGATACTGGAGTTGTTTGCCATTTCCTTCTCCAGCTTGTTTTATAGATGAAGAAACTGAGGCAAACAGGGTTAAGTGACAGTTCCCAAGGTCACAGAGCTAGTAAGTATTCAAGGTCAAATTTGAACTCAGGTCCTCCTGACTCCAAGGTCAGCACTCTATCCATTGTACCACCCACCTGCACCTAGAAAATAGAGAAGAAGAGAAAAACCCCCTAAAATAAGAAAGACATAACTCTAGAATCTTTTTCCTTTTCTTCTGAATCCTTACAATGTATTTTGAATACAACATAAAAATTTTTTTTTTTTAAAAGCAATTGGGGTTAAGTAACTTGCTCAAGGTTACACAGCTAGTCATTATTTATGTGTGGGTGCTCATTTTCTGAGGCCGGATCTGATCTCGGGTCATCCAAACTCCGACGCCGGCGCTCTTACTCACTGCGCCACCTAGCCGCCCCAAGCATAACAATTTTTAATAAGTTACCCAGTGAATTTTTTTTTTTTTGCAAGGGAATATGGAAGAAATTGAAGGCCTAGTTCCTGCCCCAATTTAAAAAAAAAAATAACCAAAAAATCCCAGACCTTTTCTAAATCCTTTCCTGATACATTTACTTCTATCTTTCCCACCTAGGTCTGGAATATTGCTTCAAACAAACTCACATTTTTGAACTCCTATAAAATGAAGATGTCTGTCATCTTAGGGATCATCCAGATGGTTTTTGGGGTTATTCTTAGCCTTTTCAATCACGTGTAAGTTCTATATTTATGCTGTGTGTTTACTTGAATGTTTGGATCCAACCATTTGACAGGTCAATGTTTTACCCCCTCTATACTATTTCTGAGGCCCATTGTAAAAGGAAAGTTAGCAATGATTAATAAAACATGTTTCTTGGCTAGTCTAGAGTAGGGATGTTTTTAGCTTGTTATTAATTATTAAAATTAACTAATTAGTTTAAATGGGTTCTTCCAAGCAGCATTTGAACTATTTGGGTGCCCAGGAGGCCACGAATAGGCTGTGACCTGGTGAATGGTAGATTTAGGGGTTTGGGGATGGTATTCACATGAGGCTTTCTCTTCCTTGTGATCCTAAGCCAATTCCCCCTTAAGTGGGGCTTCATAGCTGAACACATCTGGCTTTAGATGTCCTGCTACTTTCTCAGCCCACGTTACCCAAAATGGCAAACTCCTTGGAATTCCAATCTGAAGGCCTTTGACTAGCCTCAAGGATATCTGCTCTGTGAATATTGACCTCCTGGTCCACAGAGCCTAAAGAATACAACTTACAAAGCTATTTTTGAGGTTGTCAGCCTTCTAAAAGCAGGGGTTGGTGAACTTGGTTTTTTGAAATATTTTGATAACCTCATAGTTTCCTTTGTAGTTCTACAAATTTTATTTTATGCATTTGACAAACATTATTCTGAGGCTTCACCAGATGGCCCAAATGGTTCATTACACACAAAAGGTTAAAAATCCTTGCTCAGAACCAAGAGTAATCAACCTATAGCATAGACAATTGACAGTAGGGCTGCTCACTGACTTTCTCTTCCCCACCCTACCCCATACCACCATCTGTTTTCTTTTTCCTTTTCTTCTCTACTTATTTTTCCTTTCCATTTTTTTTCCACTTCTTTTAAGCCTTCAAGTGATTTCCCATGGTGAACCTTAGAATAAATGATTTTGCTAAGCAGTACAACAGTTATCATGGAGACTTGCCATGGTTTGAAATATGAAGTCTGGAAAATGAGTTCAATACCAAGTCTCTGCTGAGTTACTTTATTAACTCAGGAACCACTTACGGTTTCATCCAAGCAGGTCATCCAGGATCCCTACAGAGAAGATATTCTTCAGTTTTTGTTCTTTTTAAATCTCTTTTCCACTCTTCTCTTTTTTACAGATACTTCAGGAAAACTATAAATATCGTCCTACAATTCATTCCCGAGATGATCTTTATCATTTGTCTGTTTGGCTACCTTGTTTTCATGATCATTTTTAAATGGTGCCAGTATGATGTCTACACGTCCAGGAGTGCCCCAAGCATCCTCATCCATTTTATCAACATGTTCCTTTTCAATTATGATGACCCAACCAATAAGGCCTTGTATGCACATCAGGTATTCATTTTTGTCTTGGTGCATTTGAAAGAAAATTTAAATTGCAATTATGGATGTGTTCCTTGATTTAAGGAACTAGGCTACTGAAAAGTTGATATGAATTGAATTTGTGTAAATTTGTGTAAATTGAGAAAACCCAGAAGGATCATAGATGTAAATCTGGAAGGGGCCTCAGAGGCCAACCTAGTCCAACCTCCTCATGTTACAGAGGAGGAAACTGATGCTTGGTGAAGTTAATTTTTTTTTTTTTTGGAGGGCAATTGGGGTTAAGTAACTTGCCCAAGGTCACACAGCTAGGTTTTTGTTTGTGTGTGCGTTAAGTGTCAGAGGCCAGATCTGAACTTAGGTCCTCCTGACTCCAGGGCCGATGCTCTACTCACTGCGCCACCTAGCCACCCCTTGGTGAAGTTAATTTATTTAAGAACACACATTTGAATTTGAATCCAGCTTCTCAGACTCCAAAGCACAGCATGTTTTCCATTGTGTTAATGCTGCCCCCAAAGAAAGGGAATGTCAGAAATGAGACTGAATTGAGTTCAGTCTCCATTTTCCTTTGCTTCTGTATTCATTCCAAGGATCCATTTCATAGATCATTGAATAGAAATAACTGTAGATGTTATAAGGAAGCATTTATGACTTATTGGATGTTACCTAGTACAAGTCATTTCACTTCTAGGCCTCAGTTTTCTCACCTACAAATTGAGGATGTTCGATCTCTTAATTGTTCTTCAATGAACAGTCTTCCAGTGCTTAAACTTCAAGTTTCTTAATTCAATAGATATTCCTTAAGCCTATCCTATGTGTAAGCCAGTTGGAGTACAAAAGAATGGCTGCCTTTATAGTTTACTGGTCAATAGCATGTATGCTTAAGTAAGAATGTACAGAGGAATTTCCAGAGAAAGAAGGCTAGCAATTGGGGGGATTAGGAGAGCCTTTGCATAAGGGATACCCATTTCAGAATCTCTATCAAGTAGTTAAGAAATCCTTTAAGAAAATATGTACTTAAAGGGACCTGGAAGAGATGAATATTTAAAAGAAACTTATAGGAAATAAAAAATAATGGACTTTTTTGCATTTTTTACTTAGGAGAGACTTGACTTTCAATCCTGTCCTGTGTGTCCTTGGGCAAGTCACTTTATCTCTGGGCACTAATTGTTTCTTCTATAAAATGCAAGTTTAGACTCAGAAATATAAAACTCATCACCTACAGGGCTTAATGTGTTAGTGAGCATGGATCCAGATTAAAATGTGATTGGGGAAATGTTTGATAAATAAAAACACAACACACCATAGATAATGATATAGAGTTTCTAGGTGATCTAGTGTTTGGATTTAAAATCTGACATCACTGGACTAGATGTCCTTTAAGGAAGAGAGGCAGTGGATAGAGTGCTAGACCTGGAAACAAGGGAGATCTGGCCTCTAAATGATCTCTAAGGCTCCTTTTGACTCTGAATCTACTATCTCACCATCCTTTCCAGCTCCAACATTCTGTGATCCTATGAGTAATATAACTCACCCTCTTCCCACCACCATTTGAACTGTTTTTATAAATGGATTTTGGCATATCAAGTCTTCTTAAATTGAGAGTTACCCTTACAAAGGCTGCCTTTTCATTGAGTGAGTTCCAGGGATGGTTCAACAATACTAAGTGATTCAGTGATGCTCTGTAGATTTCATTTGTTCATTCTTTTGATATTTGGAAGATATCCTTTGGAAAGTCACAATCATCTTGTTATTGGCTAAAGTCAGACGTTGCCTGTGCACATCGTAGTTAAGCTTGGACACTTGTTTGTCCTTCTATCTTTGGTCTAAGACATGACTTTCATCATGACCTATGATAGATAGATAATGGTTGGCTTTCTTCACATGTAGGGGATCTTTCAAACCTTCCCTTTTCATGATAGGTTTTTTCCCCCACAAGATTCAGATCTTTTATTTTTCTAAACAACATGCGTAACAAATACTAATAAATAAATCAAATATGGAGTAAATTTCCAAATAAGATAACACCCATTTAAACTACTTGCATTTTAATTAAATACTTCAGAAGTTCATTTGATTTTATTGGTAGGAATTCTCCTTCCAATGGTTCTGTTCACAAGCCACCAAATGTAGCAAGACTTTCTGGAGGGGCTTTAACATTTCATAAGCAATGTATATGCTATACCAATGCAGCAGCACTTAGGTTGGGGTATCCATGTGTTACCCCTTGATCTTGCCATAAAACTGCCCACCTCTCTGATCATACATCTCCTGATTACTTTTCCTTATGCAAGTTTTTGCCTATAAGTCATCTTTGATAACATGCTGTCGTCTGCTTGTGTGCTCTGGGTCTCTCAGTGACCCTTTGGGTCACTGGCAATTTTTATTCTTTGGAGATTCAGGTTAAAAAACTAAGTGGGTTCAAAAAAGGTTTAGATAATTCATTATAGATTTTTCATGCACTGGTTTAAAAAATATATCCCATAAGCACCCCAATTGGAAGCCAGATAGTATCAGTAGGGCAATAATGGTGTTAAAATTAGGTTTCTTATAAAGATTTTAAAGAGATGAGAAAGAAGTAAATTGTTCACATGCTTTCAATTTATTTTTTTGTTGTATTATTTTCAATGGGTTTTTTTTTTTAATTTATTAGCCATTTGGTGTCTTGTACTCTGAGAAGTTGAAAACTGATTTATACAAGTTTTTAAAATTATGTTTCCTCCAGCACATATTCTTCTATTTGTACATTTTCTGGTATAGACACTCTTCTTTAAATACATTTGCATGTCCTCATTAGTACATTGGGTACTGAAATGGACTTAAAATGTGGTAGCACCACTGTCATTGGTGATGAGAATTGATCATTAACTAATCTATCTCATTTTCTGCCTAGGTGTTGTGTTCCTTCTGCTACTGTAATCTATAAATGCCTTGTTTTGATTTCCTGACCTTTTCTATAAGTTCATTTCCCTTTTATTGCTTTTCACCATTTTGAGAAGTAATAATGCTTGCAATCTGTCTCTCTTCTTCCTGTAGCGTTTCACAAATGAGTTTGTATTAGAAACTGATGTTGCCGTACCATTTTCATATCTCTTTGCTTGTTTGTTGGCCTATGCTCTTTTGGTGTGCTTATAGGGACTGCTTTATATTAATGAAACTGGAATTCAGCCAGTGTTTTTTAAGCCCGTAAATTTGAAAGGCACTATGCTAGACTCTTTAAGAGGGAACTTGCTCTTGAGAGATGGAATTGTTGTCAGATTGATTTCCCAGGTCATGTTTCATATCAAGAAGCCACAACTCATCAACCACTCTCAAGGTCTAATAACATTAATCGAGGCTGCCTTTACTAAACAAAAAAATCCTTGAACATAGAAGGCTCGTCAAATACCTTACATATATTTTCTGTTCTCCCCAGCAGCACCACCACCACCATAGATGTTCTCTGGCCTTAGTTAGAGTCACCTCTCCTTAACATAAATAAGATTGAAGGTTTTTGTAGAGTTCTGGTGAAATGTCCCATATCCTTTACTTTGTAGAGATGGAACTAGAATAGTCAAGTCCTTCTCACTGTAGTTTGAACTATGATTGTCCTATGAGTCATTCACACAAAAGGGCAGCATTTGCCATGTAGAGAAGAGCTGAAGTAAATGATTGGAGTAATGATTTAGTAAATCCCAGGTGCACATTCCTGTAATCTCTTGTCTCCCTCCCTGTTGCCCTTTTTAAAGCAGGTATGTTACAGACAAAACCAAAGGGAGGGTGGGAATCAAAAGGGTAAGTGGCTGCTATTACTGGCAAACAAGATGGCTTTTCCAGACTCATAGAAGAAAAGAATTCTCCCTTGCCTGATCTGCTAAAAGCTTGGCGAGAACAGCTGAAGTGGGGTGTGAACAGTGCTAAAGGATTCTTTCTGTTCCTTGTAGAAAACAGCATTATTCACTCCTTGTCAGTTGTTCTGACTAAGCCTTTAGAAGTCCTCTTGTTTTTGCCAGTAGAAGGACCTTATAAGGGAGAAATTATGCATGTGGGAAGGGGGTGGGGGGGAAGGTGGAACTCACACTTTTGCTTTAACAAAACAAAATCTAGAGATGGGGTAATGTACAAAAGGGGAAGGGATAGGGAATTAAATATGGCACTCTCAAAGGATGATGGTAAGTGGGGATTTTAAATTTAGACAGGTAGCTTCAAGTTTTCACCTCCCTATACCTTTACCTCCACACTTTTTAAGATCTCTTCTCTCATTGAGTTGGACTTTTCCTGCTTGGAAACAGGAGGAGCACCACCTGCTCCAGAGATGAGGTGGAGAAGAATGGTATCCAAGGAATGCTTGGTGCCTCTTAAAAAAAAAATTGTGTGTGTGTATACATATATATGTATATACACATGTATTATATGTGTATATATGTATTGATGTATATATAATATATACACATATACATATATGAATGATGTGTGATAGCAGTAGTCATTGTCATATATGATATAGTGGCATAATTTTTTTTTGTTTTTTGCCTTTTTTTGGAGGGGGAAGGTAGGGCAATTGGGGTGAAGTGACTTGCCCAAGGTCACACGGCTAGTTTTTGTGTTAAGTGTCTGAGGCTGGATTTGAACTCAGGTTCTCCTGACTCCCGGGCCAGTGCTCTATTCACTGCACCACCTAGCCACCTCTATAGTGGCATAATTAATATCTATGTTGCTACAGTAATATAATAGTATCTCTTTCTTTGGTCCATGATAGCAAGAAGTCCAGAGCTTCTTGGTTATTTTTGCTCTGATTGCTGTGCCGTGGATGCTCCTGATTAAGCCTTTTATCCTTCGAGCCAGACACCAGAGATCTCAGGTAAGAAGCACTGAATATATCTTGTGTTTCCCAGATGCCAGAATGGGCAGATTAGAGAGAACTAGGTGGGTAAATCTGAAAGGAAAATGCTTGGGAACTGACCTGTCTTTTGTGAGCTTCATTCAGATTTTGACTCACACTGATAACTACTGAAGAAATGGGTATGACTGAGGCTGCTGATTTAGGGACATGGCGCAACATCATCATTTTAGCTTAGTATTAATAGTGCTTTTACTTTCTGTTACACCAATCCTTGTAAGTTCCATGAGGATAAGGACTGTTTCCATTGATTGGCTCTCTTGTGCCACCTGGGGTCTGAGTGGCACCATCAGTTAGGACAGTTTTTCAAAGTTAGACCTGATGAGGTGTATGGAATCTAGAAAGGATGCTAAATGATTTATTTAAATATATGCCATTCAGTTTTATTCATTTTGAGTAATAAGGCCACATTTTGCTATATAATATCATTTATATTAAGGAGCCCTTCATTATTAACCTAATGTGAAATAAGTTTCTTAGGTACCTTAAACTGTGTCACAAGATCTGTGAGATATAACTAATGTAAGCAAAGTCAAATATATTGGATTTCTAGTCTTGGGTATTATCTTAATTTCAGACCAATACCTGTAATCAATTGTCTATTATAAGTATGGATGATTGAGTGGAATGAAATGGGATAACATACTGTATAGGCTATTGCAATCGTTTTTAGATGTAATTTGAGTCATTTGAGAAAATATTGGGTGTTTGATCAAAAAATCATACAGTCAGTTTTATTTTATCCCTTCATAAGTACTTTTATTTCATTTTGCCCTCCTTCTTCCCATTGTTCTGTGGATTCTACCTTTGCAATATCTCTTGTATCCCTATATCTTCTACCACCAAACAAGCAGAAACCTATGTTACCAACTCCCTAGACCACTGCAATAGTCTTGTAATAGGTCTTCTCACTTCTACCCTTCAGTTTATTCTTCACACTGTTACCAGAAGAATCTTAAGCATAGATTTTTTCATTCCACTCTTCTAACAGAACTTTTCAGTGGTTCTCAATTGCTTACCAAATGAAGTTTAAGTCCTTTAGCTTGGCATTCAAGACATCCTACAATCTTAGTTTGCCAACTTTATTTCAGAAACATGGCATAATGAATAGAGAGACATGGCTGTCAGGGTTCAACATATACTGACTGTATGAATGGATTGTAGGTTGCATAGAAGTTACTGAACTGTGTTGGTAAAGTGAGTTGATAAAGCCCTTTGTCAATGAAGTCATGGGTCCAATCTCTGTCCTAATTTCATATTGCTTTGCTCCATGAACTCTAGCTTCTAGTCAAACTTGTCTCTATTCATTGTCCTCCATATTTCTGTCCCTGTGCCTTTGTTTACCTCTCTCATTCCTTCCTCTTCCCTTTATTCCTCTTCCTTACACTGATATAATTTTTATATTGTTTGATTAAGCCCAACATATCACCATATCATTTTGGAAATGTTGAATAAACGTTTATTACAATAAAAGAACTCCATTCTTTTTGACGATAAAAATATAGTATTTATGGGAATTACCTAGATTGTGTAGTAATTAATGCGCATGACATATTCTACTTATTATATAGCTTGTAAGGATAAATTTAGTTTAGTGAAAGGAAAACCTAAGTTGCAATTTTTATGTTTGTTGGTTCTCTGATATTTGCAGGCCCTTATTACCAGTCAGGACACTGCAATAGAAATTGAGGCGGATGGCCATCCTAAGAGTACTGGCAAGGGGAATTCTTCTGGTGCCCATGGGGGACATGACGACCATGAAGAAGAGGTACTTGGGGAATGAAAAGGATGCCTTTTTGTATTGTATATGATCCAGCTAGGAAGTAAAATCTAACAATATCATGAAAGTTTTAAAATCATCTTATTGATGATTTTTAGCCTTTACAGTAAAATGCCAAATCCAGCTAAACTTATGGCAGACCACAATCATAATTAGTAAAAAATTGAATTATGAACATTTTTAAGCAGTATAGCTTTGTTAATTTTAGGTACCAAAAAATAATTGAAGGTTAGCAATATTGTCAAGGTCTACATGAGGAATTCTTTTTTTTTTTCCATAAAGAATTATTGTAGGTATTTTATTTTATTTTATTTTTTTTATAAACAAATGCTTTATTAACTTCTGTTTACATCATTCATTTCCGCCAGATTTTGAGTTACAATCATTTTCCCCCCATTATTCCCGTACCCAACCTCCCAGAATAGTAATAGTAGTCCCACAAGATATCGCTTCCTCCAATCTGCTCTCTCCCATACCCCCATCGACTTTTCCATTAGAGGAAGGTGAATCTTTGTGTCCCAATGCCTGCACATCTTATCTCCCTATTACAAGCAAAAGAGTATTAATAATAGTATTTATATATATTTGAAACATTTAATGTTACGACCTCGAATTTCAGATCCATTTCCTTCCTCCCTTATCACCCATTCCCTCTTGGGAGATAAGTAATTCAGTATATGTTGTACATGTCTAGCTATGCAAAACATTATCATAGTAGATATATTGTACAAGGCTGCTTATAATTCCCTCCCACTCATCCCACCCCCCACCTGGTCCATTCCCTACATGATCCTGTCCCTCTTCTATAGTGGGTACTTCCAACCTCCCCTCCCCCCAAGGATGCCCTCCCATCCATCATCCCTCCTCTCATCCCCCTACCCGCTATCCTGCTGCAGGTTGAGATATCCCATTTAGTATGTATGTCATTTTCTCCCTGAACCAAATTCAATGTGAATGTGGTTTTGCCTTTTTAGCCTTCCTTATTCTCCCCTTCCTTTGCAACCACTTCCCCTTGCCTCTTCTACATGGGATAGTTTACCCTACCCTGTCTCTCCCCATCTCCTCTTGCCACTTTTGTCTCTCACCTCATAATTTCATCCCTTGAGTATTCTCCCTTCCCAACAAATTCAACCTATGCCCTCTATCCATATATAACTGTAACCATATACACACACATTCACATATGTATTCATATGACCACACCCCCTTCTTCCATTATTTTCATAGTGAGAAAGATATCAGTCACAGTTATTGCTTTTCCATATAGGAATGTAAATAGTTCAACTTTGATAAGTTCCTTTTGATTTCTTTTCCCTGATTACCTTCTCAGGCATCTCTTCCCTCTTGTGTCTGGATGTCAAATTTTCTATTCAATTCTGGTTTTTCCTCAAGAATGCTTGAAAGTCCTCTATTCCACTGAATGACCATATTTTCCCCTGAAACAAAATACTCAGTTTTGCTGGGTAGGTGACCCTTGGGTTCATTCCCAGTTCTTTTGCCCTACATGAGGAATTCTTAACCTGGGGTATGAGAACTAAATAAGAATTTTAATAGCTATATTTCACAATGTAATTGATTTCCTTATATTCTTGTGTATTTGTTTTATGCATTTAAAATGCTTTTACAAAATAAAACATTCTGAAAAGTCTAGAGGCTTTACCCTCCTTCAGAAGTCTCCATGACACAAAAAGGATTAGAATCCTGCTCTAAACCATTTTGCTTTATAAGAATTCCAGTTCACCTTTTAATTAACACACATACAAACACAATGTTCTGTCTAACCAAGATCTAGGCCATCAAGTACAATCTCCCTCCTGTCATAATTTCCTTGTTCCATAGTCAAAGGACAGGCCTTTAATTTCCAATTTTTGTCGACCACAGAAAGAGCTTCTAAAAATATTTTTGCTCATATAATTTCTTTTCCTCTTTCTTTAATTTCTTTAGGCTATAGGCCTGGTAGTGATAGGTCTAGCTGGGTGAAACTAAATTTCTCAAAAGTTAACACTAACTAGCCACTGGATTCAATGGCCTTCTCCTGGTTCTCTGTACTTCACCTCTCTGTAGCATTCATGACCTTGTTGACCAGCTTCTCTTTCTTGAAATTCTCTCTGGTCTTGGTTTCACTGAGATATCCTTGTTCTCATGCTAACACTCTGGCTTTACCTTCTGTCTCCTTCTTTGGATCTTGTTACTCCTTCTACCATTTAAATGTGGATATTGTCCAAGGTTCAGACCTTAGTCTTTTGTTCTTTTCTATCTAAATGCTTTCCTTCACTACTAGACTTCACTTGTAGCTCTTATAGATGACTTCCAAGTCTACAGCCCAATGCTGAACTCTTTCTAACCATAATGAATATTATTAGATTGTCAAAATGAAGGTTTTTCCATGTCTAAATAAATAGAGTTTAAGTATAAACTCAAAATTACTTCCTATAAGAGCAGTCCTTTGTTTACCTTGAATATTTTGATGCTTGTAAGACTTGGTGTTAGGAGGAGCTGCTGCTTTCATTGCTATGTCTGCTGGATTTGTCTTCTGCCATTTCTGAGGGATCTGGTGCCAGTCTTTTTAGGTTTGTTGGATTTAATTTTGGAGGGACCTGAAACAAAAGGTTCTGTTTGTGGTAGCAGCAAACCTAACCAATTTTTTGAATGTTATTATTGCCCTTTTTATGTGTTAATAGTTGGAGAGATTGATTTGGTATTTATAATGTCTTCTATATTGATAATAAATCAGTTGAATCTGAGTTTGTATTCTTGGAGTAGCATAGGGGCATATAGTGGATGAATTTCTCTTAAAAAAGCCTTGTCCATTTCCTGTCTTCCACACTTGATTGTTTTTCAATGGGATAACTATATCTTCAAGCACAATTTTCTTTACATACAAGAACCTACAGTGGTTTCCAAATGCTTGTTATCAAATCTTAACTTTCATTCCTACTGTTTTTAGGTAGTTCTAGGAAGTTTTAACACTAAATTGTTTTCTGGTTCATTTATGTGTGCTTGTCTTTTCTCCTTAGCTAAACTATAAGCTCCTTAAAGGTAGAAACCCTTGGTGGCTTATATTTCTGTATTTCTCACAGTATCTAGAATGATGTAGAACATTTAAGGGGGAGGGGGAGGGGGAGGAGTTGGTAAATACTCGTTGCGTAATTTATTGTTAATAATAAATGTAAACTGTCTGCCAAACTCTTCAACCTTCCCTCAGCCCTTCAGCTCTAGCCAACCCCCAATTTATTATATTATTCCCCACCCTACACTTATTCATCCTTGTTTGGGCACTGTTGTTCATCTCATTCCCAAACCTGGAAGGTACTTGCCCTTTTACTACCATCCTATCTGAGAGCACCTAAGACCCAAATAGAAATTCAAGTCCTCCAAGAATATTTTCCTAATGAGCCAAAGCTGACCCTGTTCTCTTCTCTCCTGATTACTTATGTGTATTGTTATTTTTTAACCTTTTTTTTAAAAAACCATATTACCTTTTTATTCTGTGCTAATTTCCTGTGCATATGTGTCTGTCTCTTCTTTCTCAACTTACATTATTAACATTTCTTGGGGGACAGAAACTGACTTTTACCTACTTCTCTGCTGTGTGTGTATTATAAGTATTCAACCAACACTTCTGTTTTCCTGTGTCTTAGCATACATTCTTCTGTATTTTCCCTTGGAGTCAACATAGAAAGGGGGGAAAGGAGTGAAGTGGTCCCAGAATAGTTACTCCCTTGTTCATTTCAGTTCAATTTTGGAGACATCTTTGTCCACCAAGCTATCCACACCATTGAGTACTGTCTGGGTTGCATTTCCAACACGGCATCTTATCTACGGCTCTGGGCTCTCAGCCTGGCTCATTCACGTGAGTGATTACTGCCTGATTATCTCAACCACTTCTGTATTGTTAAGTCAGGGTCTGAGGGAAGGGTCCTGATGTGTCAAAGTAAAAATTGTCTTTTCTGTTCCATTTGTACCCATTCTCCAAGAGGGAAAGGTCCTTTATAAAAGTATCACATACATCCAAAGTGAGATGGCTTCAGCTTTTCATAAACTCCAGGGGAGGTGTAATGATTCTGGGTCTTGGAGTGGGATGGGGTTTGGGAAGAGTTCAGGCTTTAGGAGGGCTGGGTTGCTATTATCCCCAAAACAGCAAAGGAAAAGTCTAGGACTACACAGGATGAGCATGGTGGCTCTGGTATGCTGAATGTGTGAGGCCGGGCAGGTAACTTAACCCCAAGCCACATTCTTAGTCTATAAGTTGCAGAACAATTTTAGATTTGCATTTGTAGAGGTGGGGAGGAGGGGGGGAGAGAGAAAGGAAGGAAAGAAGGGAGAGAAAGAAAGAAAAAGGAAGGAAGGAAGTCTATATATAATGACATGTGAAAGGATACAAGGAGGCATGTGTCATCCATTTTATTGCTACCCCTGGTGCTTTGGGCCCATATTCTTTTGTATCCAGGAGAACAAAGAGAAATAGAGCTCTAAAGCACTTAGGGTAATGGCCCCAGGTGCCTTGAATACATCATAAGTGGATGAGCATAGGGATTGGTAAAATTCATTTGAAGGTGTCAAGGCTTTGACCTAGGGACTCAAGTCAGTCCGGCTTATTTTCATCCATGCACATATGCTCCTATATAGGGGAAGGGAGATAGCCCAATCCTATGGGCTCATGTATTTATTAGCAGAAACATTGCTTGCTTAAGCTCGTCCCTGTCTTGCTTCATAGAATTGTCAGAAGTGCTCTGGACCATGGTGATGAACATTGGCCTTCACCAGAGAAGTTGGGGAGGCCTCATTGGAGTCTTCATCATTTTTGCCATCTTTGCGGTTCTGACTGTAGCCATCCTTCTGGTCATGGAGGGTCTCTCAGCTTTCCTACATGCACTTCGACTTCACTGGTAGGTGTTACCCAGGCCTTAAAATCTCTTATGGTAACATGTTCATCTCTGCATCTAGAATTCCCCTTGGTCCAGGTAGGTAGCATGGTGGGTAGAGCCCTGGATCTGGAGTCAGGAAGACCTGAGTTCAAACACAGAGTGACTCTGGACAACTTATTTAACCTATCGCTGCCTCAGTTTCCTCATTTGTAAATTGGGCATAATAATAGCATCTACCACAATAATAATACTGATCACAAAAAAGAATAACACTATAGATTCCTTGCAAGGGTGTCCAGGTATGTCTGCACTCTGGGTCATTGTCCACATTGGCAGTGTGGCCAAGTTTCCATGAGACCAGAGGGAGACAAACTCGGGGTGCCTCATGCTTGCAGGTGGGGCCAGGGGGCTTCATGCACATGTGTCACATTTGCTCCCTTGACTATGCAGTGGTGGAGTAAAAGAAGTGATAGGAATGGGGGGAATTCTGAAAAATGAGCATCGTGGCTAAAGAAGAGAAGGCCACCAATCCAAAGAACCCAATGAAACTCTGATAAATGGGAAAAATAAACAAGCTAAATGTGCTGCCTTAGTATGTGCAATTCATTCCTAGGGTGAGAAGGGGAGAAGAAGGGACCACTACTAGACATAGTGCTTAGCCATGAGAGGCACTCAGGGAAGAGGAGATGGTCAGGATGTCACACTTTAAGGTCTGCAAAACACTTTGCATACGTCATCTCATTTGATCCTGGCAACAACCCTGTGAAATCGATGCTATTATTATACCCATTTCACAGATGGGTAAACCAAGAGGTAAAGGTGATCTGTTCAAGGTCTCACGAGGCAGAGTTTGAACACGGGTTTTCCTGATTTTTGAATCCATTACTCCAGCTAGTCACTATGCTACATTATGCCATTACCCGAGAACAAATCTCTTGGCCTGTCAAGGTCTGTGCTATGTGACTGTAGTATACAGTCTTCTGCCTCAGTTGAAGACCAACCTTCATTCAAATCTGGCCATTGTTTCTATTTTGCAAGTATTACTATGGACAGTTCCTGAACAATCACATTCTCCTTTAAAGAAGGAATTATGTATACATCTCTCAGAAACTAGCAACCTCCTCCCATCTCAACCACTCCCTGGCTACCCCAGCAAGAGTCCTTTGAGAGCCTTTTTTTTGGTATTGGTTTGTGTTGTTTTTTCAGCACATTTTCCCATAAAGTATAGTACCTATGGAATCAAAGCAGCCATCAAAGCAAAGGCCTGAGAAGGGAGTAAGAGAAAAGGAGGAGGGAGGGAGAGCTCAAGGAAAGTTAGAAGAGACGGAGGTATGAACGAGGTATAGAAGAGTGGAAAGGCAGGCTAGACAGAAAACCAACAACTCAGTTCAGGTGCCTATTGTGGACAGTGTTTTTAGCTATCAGTTGCCCCCACCTGGTGCATTTTTTAGGACCATGTGTTCAACTTTTGCAAATGTTCTTAACGGCTTCTAACCTTCAGCCAATCTGTATCTAACTTGCCTTTTCTAATCTCTGACCCCAGGGTTGAGTTCCAGAACAAATTCTACACTGGGTGCGGCTACAAGTTTACTCCCTTCTCTTTTAAAGAGATCCTGGATGGGACAGCAGAGGAGCAGACCTAAAGTGCTGATTGTAGCTCCCCGACGTCCTGGATCAAGTCTCTCTTTCAATTAAACTAACAGAGTCTCTTTAAAACATCTATCCTGGGCAGGGAGCTCAATGGAGTCATTGTTCTGGACTAATCTAACACATAAAGCTTTGCTGTATTTGGTACTAAGCCTTAAGGTCTCTTAGGATTTAACCACACCCTAGTGAAAACATTTCTGCTCATGGGCCAAATGGAGAGAGAGAAAAAAGGTCTTTGGACCTAAACTGAGGTCTTGATAGTGAGTTGAGGGAACAGGATGCCGGAGAAAGTAGGAATAAAATTAGGAATAAAAAGCTTGTAAATAGAATATTTAGAGCAGAAATGGGGCATTGGAGATCACTGAGGTTGATGCTGCTCTTATTCTCTAGATTTAGAAACTAGAAGATACAAAGGGAAAAAAACCTTAGCTAGTGGCCGAGCCACTACATATCCCAAGTGCCTAGGCAGGGCCATGTCTATTCTACCACATTATTCTGTCTGGCAAGGAAGGACTTTTGCCTAGAGATTTTCTGTTTACGCATATTAAAGAGGATAAATTACTATTTACTCAGAAATGGTTTTTTTTCTTCTAAAGCCCTAAAGCAAAGTTGTATTGACTTCATAGCCAACCTGTGGGATGTAGAGGGGTCCCTGGGTAATCCCATAAAGGGATTATGTTTATCTAACTGCCTTCCCAGAGCCTTTTCCTCTCACTTATCAAGGGTTTAACATTACAAGATTAGGCGCTTTCTCACGAATTTCTGCTCCAGAGATGAGGAAGAAGGGATAAAGTTCTCCTTTTGGTGGGCTGTTCACTGGCTTTCTCAGTGTGTTTCTAGACTGCTAAATCCTTTGGAATGAAGTGTGACTACGTGAAATTATTGGTTGCATTGTTTTGCTGTTTGAGTAACTGAAGACAATTACCAAATGAGTCCAGGCTTCAAGATTTGGAAAATGGAATTCTAGAAAAAAAGAACAAGTTACTCTCAGCAAGGTTTCAGTCAGCAGCCCCCCAGGACCCTCCAAACTAGATGCAGGTCCTGAATCCTGCTTTTGTGTGACTGATAAATCCCTTCTTCAAACCCTGTTCTTTCCACCATTTCCTTTAGAGCAGGGGTGGGGAACCTGATGACTGGAGTCCACATGTGACCTTCTAGGTCCTTGGGTGTAGCTTTTTGACTGAGTCCTAAGTTTTACAAAACAAATCCTTTTATCAAGGAGATTTGTTCTGTGAAGTTTGGATTCAGTCAAAGGGAAGAAATTGAGGACCTAGAGGGCCACAGGTGGCCTCCAGACTACAGGTTCCCCATCCCTGCTCTAGAACCTTCCCTTAAGGTCTACTATGGGCTGATACAGAGACAAAAACCAACCAACTCCTGCATGAGAGGAGAGTGTGAAAAACATGTGCAGAGATAAATAAACATGAAATATTTGCATGGTAGTATATAAAGGGAGTAATAACAGGAAGGAATTAGGAAGACCCTCATGGAGATAGCAGCACCTGAGTCAGGTATCGATGGAACTAGTAATTCTAAGGGGTGGAGTTGAGGAGGAAGTGCATTCCAGGCATGGGGGAATAGTGTAAAGGTGCAGAGATGAAATCCCTGTATGGGAAACAGTGTGTGTGTTTGTGTGTAGAGGAAGAGGTGATAATGGAAGCTAACATGTATATAGCCTTCAGAGGTTTGCAAGGGCAGCCAAGCCAGGCCTGAGGTCAAGACTCATCTTTCTGAGTTCTAATCTGGGACTTATTAGCTGTTGTGTGACTCTGGGCAAGTCACTTAACCCAGTTTGTCTCTGTTTCCACATCTATAAAATGATCTGGAGAAGGAAATGGCAAACCACTCCACTATCTTTGCCAAGAATACCCCAAAAGGTCATGAAGAGTCAAACATGACTGAAATGATTGAATAACAGTAAAGGTTTGCAAAGCACAACTATTATCTCATTTGATCCTCACAATATCCATGGGAAAGATATATAATGTGTAATAAAGCTGGAAAGATAGATTTGAATTAGATTGTAAAAGATCTCTCTGTCTCTTCATGACTGACTGCTTATAGAGGGATCATAGACCTTGATCTGGAAGAGGCCTCAGAGATTGTTCTCGGTTTTTCCCCCATTACCTAGGTATTCCTCTTACAACATAGTCTTTGTAAGGATGCCAGATAGAGCTCCCAGTTTTGAACTCACTATCAGCTTTTCTAGAACATCCTTCTCCTGATGCAAAGTTATATAGAATCTGAGAGCTGGAAGGAATCTTAGAGTCCAGCTAATATAACCCATACCTGACCAGGAATCTGCAATATGCCTGATACATTATCACCTAGCCTCTGCTCCAGTGGGAGGAGGCTGTTATCTCCTATGACAGCTTGTTCCACTTTTCGATCTAATTTTTAAAGTTTTCCTTAAACCAAACTAAAATATGCCCCTGAAATTTTTATGCATTTTTACAACTTCTCCCCTCTGGGGCCAAGCAGTACAAGTATAATCCATCTTCCACTAAATGGCCCTTCAAATACTTGAAAACAGACATCTTGTGCCTATCAGTTGTGGAATAACTGAACAAGTTGTGGCATATGATTGTGATGGAATGTTATTGTGCTATAAGAAATGATGAGCAGGATGGTTTTAGAAAAACCTGGGAGAACTTATATGAACTGATGCAAAGTGAAGTAAGCAGAACCAGGAGTTCATTCTACAGAGTAAGGGCAATATTATAACACTTCTCAACTGTAAAAGATTTAGTTGGGGCGGCTAGGTGGCGCAGTGAGTAAGAGCGCCGGCCTCGGAGTTGGGATGACCCGAGATCGAATCCGGCCTCAGAAAATGAGCACCCACACACAAATAATGACTAGCCGTGTAACCTTGAGCAAGTTACTTAACCCCAATTGCTTAAAAAAAAAAAAAAGAAAAGAAAAAAAAAGATTTAGCTATTCTGATCAAGAATGACCCCAGGAAATTCTGAAGGATCCATGATGTAAAAGGCTACCCAATTACAGAGAAAAAGAATTGATAAACTCTGAAAACATATTGAAGCATACCTTTTTCACTTTCTTTATTTTTCTTGTTTTTTTTTTTTTTTGGTCTGTTTTCTTTTGCAACATGGCTAATATGGAAATATGTTTTTCATGATTTCACATATATAATTATCAAATTACTTGTCTTTGCAAGGAGTGCAGAAGCACAAAGGGGGAGAGAATTTGGAATTCAGCATTTCAAAAAATGATTGCTAAAATGTTTTACATGTAATTCAGAAATATTTACTACAAAAAAATATATTTTTTAAAAATCTCATGGTCTCCACACCCTGGTTTCTTTAGTCTAACCTGAATTTTTTCAGTCAATTCATCTCCTTGCCCCCAAACTGGACTGCATGGACACACTCTAGCTTGTCAAACCCCTGAACTTCCTCACATCTGTATTTTAGACTCTTTTTTGAAGAAATGAAATTTTATTGTTTTCAAGTGAATTCATACATTAACTCAAACCATGAGTTGACAGTGTTTCTTTCCCCCATGGGTCTTATTGCATTTGCTTTAATGAGCCAATTAGACTCTTGAAATTGGATTATTAATTATATTCTCATTGGTGTTACAAAGAACTTGAAAATTATTCTCTTAAATAGGTTAAACCTGCCTCCTATAAATCCTGTTGCTTTACTTAGTAAATCCTTTTACATTGTGCTAATGAATGGAAAGATAGACTCATATTACCACAATATCTAAATTAGTGGGGTCTGGAACAAGAGATTTTTCTGTATCTCACTTTACAGTTGGTTGGTAAAAAGAATGTTGGGGGAGGCTATGATGTAGATTGACTGTTCAAACCCTCTTGCTCATGAGTTGCCCAAGTATCAGAATGGAACTGAGCCAGGAGGAATCATGCTCCAGGATGAAGACATTTGTAACGCTACCCAGGAAAGTGAGGAGTAGGGGAATGGGCAAGGGATGAAACCACTCCAGAATGATGCTACTAGGATCCTCTAAATTTTTTGCCCTTGGGCAAAGGTCTGATTGCCTCAACCCAGTTATAACCTGGCTTTGAGCACCTTTCTCCTCCTTACCTTCCTCACTTATCTTCAAGCCTTCCCTCAGGAAAGCTACTGAATCAAGTCGACTCAAGTTAATGAGGCCTTCAGATAAGGCAGATTCAACCTGGATGAAAAGTTCTGAGACATATACCTATCTGATTTGGGACTTGCTTATTTTCATTAGGTTTCTTGGGGGTGAGGTGAGGTCCCCACGAAAAGAGAGGTTCCTCCATTTTTTTTTTTTTAACAGGAGTAACCCAGGTTTCTGGTCAAAGGTGCTCTTCTGACCCATATAGCACATTAGGCCTGATCACACCCCCTGCTGTGAATATAGGGAATGAATGGTAGGGAAAGGCTTAATGGGTCTGTGGCATAGCCCAGGTCTGGAGCCACCAAGAGTTTATCTGATTTCTCAAGCCAATGAATGTATCAGTCAAAGTTTGGGGATGGGGCCCTTTGTAACAGCCTGTAGGTTGGCATATGTATAATACTCTCCTCCATGCACTCCAATAGTCCTGCCATAGTGGTCCTCTTGTCCATCACCTGATGGACTGTTTCCTATCTCTAGGTTTTTGTTCTAGCTATGCTTCATAACAAGGAACATTCCCTGCTTCTAATTTCTTCCTCTTAGGATACTGTACTAGCTTTAAAACTCAGCTCAAGCACCACCTCTTGTGCCTCCCATATAATTTGTATATATACCAATTGTATATATATATATATATATATGTGTGTGTGTGTATATATATATATATATATATATAATGTGTATGTATATTATATATGTATTCTTGTACCTTCCATCTAATTTGTATATATCAATTATACACATATACCAATTATATATATAATGTATATATATTATACATATTGTACTTTCCATCTAATTTGCATATATATAATTTATATATAATATGTATGTGTGTGTATATTATATATATACACATATCTTCCATCTAATTTGTATTTATGCCAATTTTACATATATAATATGTATGTATATGTATTATATATATACTCTTGCACTTTCCATCTAATTTGTATCTATACCAATTATGTATGTGTGTGTATGTGTGTGTGTGTATCTATATATGTCATCTTCCCTGTTAGAAAGCTCCTTGGTTTGGGGCTGTTCTTGCTTTATCTCTATCTTCGTGCTTAGTACAATGCCTGGAACATAGAAGTGGGAGAGGACAAAGGAGGGATCTTTAGAGGGAAGGGTGAGAGAATAGGTAAAATAGGGGTATAGAAGGGTGTTTAGATTTATGGGAATGGGAGAATAGGGGAGGGATCCTTGGAGGGGGGTAGGCAAGTCATAGGAGGGCAAGGTAGTGGGTAAAAAATAAAGTAGAGGAGGCAAGAGGGATAGGAAACAAGAGATATGTACATACATAAAAACAAAGATCAGGAGTGGAATAGGTTTGGGCCATATATGTCTATGTATGCATATGTGTATGTATAGATCTATAGCAATGGAGAAAACATCTAAACTTTATTATAGCCTTGTGGGGCAGGGCTGGGGGGAGGGGAAAAAACAAAGTAAAAAAGTACATAGCAGAGAACAAAAAAACTCACAGGGAAGCAAAGAAAAGATGGATAGCTCTCAACACGAGTATCATATAGGCTTTCTTGAAATGCAAATTTATTGTTACATATTTGAATCCTCTCTTATGTTCTGGTACGCACATGATGTGCTTTTGTTTCTTTCTAATTTTGTATTTAAGTTTATGATATGTTTGTGTTTCTTTTCTCTATTCTGTATTTGTGTTCTGGCATTTTTGTCCAGAATAAAATTTTGAAAAAGAAAAAATAGAGAAACAAAACCTTTATGACATCTGCACAATCAGGTCGCACAAATTGGGTCTTCCTTATTCTGCATCTTGAGTCCATCACCCTTGGTCAGGGGGTGGGTAGCGTGCTTCCTAATCAGTCCTTTGGAGCTCTCATTATTACTCAGAGCTCTTTTAAAGTGGTTTTTCTTTATAATGCCATTTTCATTTCATTAAAAAAAAAAAAGCCCTGCTAGATTTTAAGCAACTTGTAGGTAGGTGAAGTTCATGCCTCCTATTTTTTTTTTCTTTTGGTATCCCTTACAGGAGCTGGCCTTCTAGAAATAGCTCAGAGAAATTTGGACCCATCATTTTGGGGCATCCTCACTGCCTATAATGATTAATACAGTGCTGTGTGACTGGCAGCTTCTCATAAAATTATAAGACTTGGAATTGGAAGGGACTTTAGCAAGCTACCTTGCCAGTCCCATCATTTTACAGATGAAGAAACTGAAGTCTGGTAAATTCTCTATGAATTGATGAATGAATCAATCGTGACTATCAAGTCATTCCTTTTTGGAAAACATTTCCCTTCGGGTTTATTTACAAATTCATGAAAATCCAAGACATGTTTCCAAAGTGGTCTTTGCCACTAAATTTAAAATTATTTTTAACTGAACTGTCATTAACAAACACAAACCTTTGTCTTTTTTTGCCTTTCTTTGTGTCCTAAATGCTTAGCCCAGGGCTTGATATATGGTAGGTGCTTAATAATAACTGGCCTAACATTTATATGTTGCTTTAAGGTTTGCAAAGAGCTTCTTTATAAATACTGACTCATCCTGGAAGGTGGGTTCTATCATCCTCATTATGCAGATGAGGAAACTGAAGCAGACATATTAAGTGATTGCCTTCATAAAGACCGCATCCCATACTTATTTCAAGTAGAGGTTTTGGACAAGCTTCACAGTGCAAATGCCCATTAAGCCATCAGCTGCCTGGCCACTGGGCAGGCTTTGTGCTACCTAATTAGTCACCTCTGTTTCCTTCCATCCATCCTCTTTTTTCAAACAACTCAAGCCAACAAATTCCCATTTGCTGACTTTTGCCACCTATGCCCCTTCCTTGCCCTTTTAGCTGTATTTATGGCCAAGTGTTAGTGTTTTAATATTCAAAATGTCAGCCCTACCCTAAGGGAAAATGGGTATGAAGGGTTGAGACGAATATGGGGAGACTTTTATGAAGGGATACAGACAATGCAAAGAAGGCAACCAAACTCAGGTGAAATACAATGTACTAAATCATTAAAGAATCTATTTTTTCATTGGGAAATGATAAGCTACACATGTGGAATGCAACATGTGTTAGTAATGGCAATCACTATAGTAGTCTATCATTAATCACTATATTAGGTTATTTTGCTGAACAGTTTGGGAGATTTGAGTGTTTGATGAGAAGTCTCTATTTGGGTAAAAACAAAATATATCCATCAATTAAAACAATTGTACTCCTTCATTACCCACTGCCCACCCAATGCCCCACCCTCAAGATACCTACACTCACTGGTTATCCAGAAAAGTCACTGAAACTACCCTGGGCTGCCCTTCTGCTTGGGGGTTCTTCTTCTTGAAAACTTCCCTAACTTTTCTTATGACCAATTCCTCTGTCAGTTCACCCCTCTCCCGGCCCCCCATTTCAGTAGGAAATAGCATTAGAGTTTCCATAATGCCTGGTCAGGTGAGTTTTGTGGAGGGGGCGTTACCCAGGTGTAACTAATTCCACAGCCTATTTGTCAGGTTTTGCTTTAAAGAACCCTGTAAGCTGAGCTGGGAGGAAGAGGAGGAAAAAGCCTTAGCCTCGGGGATCCACAGGAGGGATAAGTTCTTGGGTTGGGGAGAAGCCACAGATGAGCAACTGATTCTGAGTGGAAACCCGCTGCAGGCCTATTATGATCTAACAGCAACAGGATACTGAAGAAATAAAAAGTCCTTGAATTTCCCAAGGTTTGTGACACCCTCACGGTAAGAAAGTTTCTTTTAAAGTAGATGATGGGTCCCTGGGCTTGTCTGCCCCACCTACTGTTGGGGGTATTAGAAAGTATAGGTGTAATGAATTCCAAGATGTCAGCTGGGGGGAATCTTAGCAATCTTGTTGGACTTCCCCATTTACAATGGGGGAACTGAGGCTTAGAAAGGGGAAAAGACTTGCCTAATAGGGTGCTCCATTTCCTTTATTTAGCAGCGTGTATTTCCTGTGTATGAAAGGCATCAGTGTTTATGTTGCTGCTACCTCCTAATGTCTATGGAACTTTTCCATGCCTTGTAGCCAAAACTTTCCATATGTGCTGTCTCCCTGTTTAGAACCTGAACATTTTGGAAGTGGGCACCATCTTTTCTGTTGGTATGCCCAATGTCTGAAATGGTGGTCTGCACATAATAAGCTCTTAAATGCTTCATTCATCAAAAGTAGCAACAATAAATCTCATCACACACAAAAGACTTGGTTCTTTAGTGGAAAGATCCCCAGGCTTGCTAGGTGGTGCCCCATTTATTTTCTATAAAATCAAATGAAGAAAAATCCCAGTTCAATAGAAGCATGGGACATGTTTGGAATTTGTGTAATGAAATTTAGGGAATAACAAAAGTTGTGTATTTGAATTTTGGAGCAGTTTTATAATATTAACTCTTATTGAGGAAGGCAGTGTGTGGTTCAGTGAAAAATATGCTGAATGTGGTCAGAGGCTGTTGGTTAGTCATTTTGGTCCTGTCTGACTCTTTGTGACCCCCTTTGGGGTTTTATTGGCAGAGATCCTGAAGTGGTTTGTCATTTCCTTCTCCAGCTCATTTTACAGATGAGGACACTGAGGCAAACAATGTTAAGTGACTTGTGTCTGAGGCAACGAAGATGAATGTTTCTGATGACATAGCCTGCCACTCTATGCACTATGGTTCTACCTAACTGGAGCCAAGGTTTAAATGATGACTTGGGTTTAAATCCTGGTTTCACTATTTATTAGCTGTACAACCTTGGGCCAATGACTTAACTCTCTCTGAATCTATTCCCTTATCTGTAAAACGAGGGGGCTGGACAACATGGCTTTCCAGGTCCTGTCTAGCTGTACATCCCGGATTCTGTACTATTCTATGGGAGGTGAAGTGGAAAGGGTCTGAACCTGACCTTGGATCTGTACACCAGTACTGCCACATTCTGGAGAAATTTGTGACCATGGGAAATCACCCCCTCTCTGTAGCTGTGGCTCCTCATTTGCAAAATAAGGACAATATTTGCACTGCAGAAATCTCACATAGAAGTGTGACAGATGTGTTTTATGAAACTTTTAAGTGTGACATAAACCTGAAGTGTGGCTATTGGTTTTGAGAGGAAGAGGGGGGTGTGGTGTAATGGACAAAAATGCTGAGCTTAGGAGCTGACCTGGGTCAAAACTTGCCTCTGATATTTAATTTAGGTGTGTAACATTTGGTAAAAATTGCTTTTAACTCTTTCAGCCTCAGTTTTCTCATATGTAAAATGGGGATGCTGATACTTTGTAGGGCTGTATTGGGGATTGAAAGAGATAATATATGTAAAGCACTCTGTAAAAATTATAGTATGTCATGAATGTCTGCAATTACTAGGTAAGCCAGGGGTTACTTCCTTATTGAACAGTTGAGGGAAACTGAGGCACATAATGACAAGGTAGCCATTCCCAGGGTGAAGAAACTGCAGTGACATTCTCACAACCTCTGGGTCCAGAACTGAGATTCTCAGGCGTGCTCCCTTAGTAATCTTGTTTCCCGAAGAAGGGACCATGACCATCCCCCAGTGAAAACTGTAGCTCATTGGTTTCCCACATTTTTTTGTCCCATGAATCCCTTTCATGAATAAAAAAAAGAAACATATTTTGAATACCCAGCATGATAATATACATACAATTCTTTACTGCTTAAGGCACTATTAAAGAATTTTCAACAACTAAAAGTGTTGTAAGCCCCTAGTATAATTTAATATACCACATGTAATATTCTTTACAGTTATTTACTGCTTAGGGCACCTTTAAGAATTTTTAGCACAAACTACTTGACCCAGGGGGAAAAGGGAAAAGAATAAGCAGTTATATAGAGCCTATTAGATGCCAGGCACTGTGGTAAGCACTTTTTACAAATATCCCATTTGATTCTCACCTAAAATCCTGCTAAATAGGTACTATTACTATCCTAATGTTATCATTGAGGAAATTGAGGCCAACAGAAGTTAAGTGACTTGCCCAGGGTCATACAGCTGATAAAGTATCAGATGGGTAGATTTGAAATTGAGACTTTCTGCCTCTATTGTACCATCAGCTGCCTGCCTATATTTGCAAATACTTCCCCCCTACCCTCCTAAACCACAAATTTGGAACAATGCTATAGCTGAACAGCTTAAAATTAGGAGATCGCTTGCCATGACTGTGGTTTTTACTGTGAGTTTGGGTTTGAGGGGGCTTCTTTTAATAATTGAGCAAATGGTATTGGGGCTTGTGAGACTGTAGACAATCCATGGTTGACACTGTTTATAAATACAAAGCAAATGTTTAAAACCAGGAATAGTAAACAGACTTTCTGGGTGCCCAGAGGGAAATGCTCCAGGGTTTCATAGAGGAGCCCAAGGGAAGAGAGGAGAGAGAACATTACAGTGTTGGGCTCTGTATTGAGGAAAGGTTTCAGCAACTCAAAATCTGTCCCAACAACATTCCTTGTGTCCAGCTGGCCCACAAAATCTCAATCCTAGAGTCCCAGCCCATTTCTTGTTTTTTGTCTCCATCAGTGTCTGCTCTGCCATCTTGCCTTCTCTCAGGCTTGCCTTCTCCTTTTCTGTGAATCTTCTAGACCTTCTTAATTCTAGCTTCAGCCTGGACTCCTTCAGACTAGTGACCTCCCCTTACCTCTGACTTCAGCTCAGCCCAGTTACAGTACTCAGCTAGCATTTACGTAGAATTTTGAACTTGATCTTGTTTGAGCCTCACAATAACCCTGTGAGATAGGTGGCAGCATCATCCTTATCTTATAGATAAGGAAACTGAGGCTGGAAAAATTGAAGTAATTTGCCCCTGTCATTTAGCTGGTAAGAGTTTGAGGGGGAAAAAGTTTGAGGGAAGATTTGAATGCAGTTGTTCCTAATTTCAACAGTCTCTCCACTGGGCCACCTGGCTGCCTCCTTACTTATAAATGATGAAACTGAGAGGTTGTGATGTTTTCCCGCTGGGCATATACCAAGGATCTGAAACAGGATTCAAATGTAGGCTTCCTGATGCCAAGTCCAATGCTTGTCCACTAAGCCGTGCCAGGATGTGGTGATTCTTGCTGGTTTGAGGACCCATTGCATTCTATAATAGCTCAGTCATTTTCAATTGTTGTATAAACAAATCAGTAGAACATTATAGAGCAAACGTAAAAATTGGTCAATGTTTGAATGTCTGAAGGTCAGATTTGAATGTTTCAATGTTGAAGGTCGGATTTGCTCCGGTGCCCATAGAAAATGTATTTTTCTAATTTTGGTCACTTAAATATCCCTGCTATAAAGTGCTTATATGCTATTAGACAGAAATAAAGTTTTGTTTGGAGATTAATTTTTCTGAAGAATTGGTGTTTTCTAGTGAAATAGAAGTGCTCTCAATATGTTTCTTTGAGAGGGGTAAAACTTTTGAAAGCTTCATGGATGTTTAAAAAAAAACAAACAAACATTAGAACGTTCATCTGAGAATGTTAAATGAAATGGGACCTTAATCACATAGTCTAGCTTTCTCCTATTACATGTAAAAGGGGGCCTCCATAGTGATTCAGTGAGTGAATATGGCCTATTAGGCCTTCATACCATTATGCTTTTCAGGAAGCAAGCCCTCTGGCTTTCACACAGGCTGGTAGAATGCTCTGGGGATAAGGCTCCCATTGACCAGTCATCCTATTAGACACAGATGGAGAAAATGCTATTTGCAATTCCTAAATGTAATCTGGCTTGATTTCCCCTTATTTACAATTGGGCACAGTTTATGGTCCATCTATGGTGCCGGGTCAAGACATACGCACTGATAAAGTTGTTTCTCCCAATCAATTACGGCTTCAAAGTGGTCTGTTGCTGGGACTCAGAGGGGCTTTTTGGAGGAATTCAGTGAACTTATTGATGCTGAAAGCAACTGGCCTTTTTATTTGGCTGTTCTAAAAGGAAGGCCACCTGGCTTCACTAGAGATATCCAAAGGAACACAGAGAGGAAGGCAGGAGTAACAAGGGGAGAGCACTACTCCCAAATTGGAACAGCAAACAACACCACCAAAGCAAGACAGAGAAAAGTTCTAGCCAGGGATGCCACCAGAGAGTCCCAGGCAAGTCAGTCGTTGACCAAGGAAGAAGGATGGAGCCTATGGTGGTTCTGAAAGACCTGCTCCTACCTTACCTCTTAGAACAGGTTTGCAACAAGCTCTTATTCATTCTATGGGTGAGGTTCCTGGATCTGTCTTCATATCTTACTTAAGGGAAGCTTAGGAAGCTGACAAAGGTCAGATGCTTTTATTGGTAGGGACAGGATCTCACTTAGGCATAGCTGATTGGCTTTCTACTTCTCATGCCACAGGAAAATTGATGAAGTTGTAAAGGAGATGTTTCTAGAATCAAAGAATTCTCATCAGATCCCGTAGGAGGAAGAGTGCCACTCAGGAGGAGGAGGCATGGAAACTAGTTGGAGAAGAATTAAACCTGAAAAACCAGATCTTGTCCTGGTCTTTAATGTCATAATCTGGGCAATGTGTATTCCTCATCCACTTTGTTTCTTCTATGTGGATGGCCAGGGCAATATCTTTTGGGTCACCTTGGATAACTATGGGGAGGACCTAAAGGGTTCTGAGGAAGTGGTGTCAAACTCAAACAGAAACAGGGGCCATTAATCTGTATACAAGAATTTATAGCTGCATGTTGGCCTAGTTTTAAAACGTAACGTTATCCATGTTTTGTTGTATTTTCATTTATTTTGTCAAATATTTCCCAATTACTTTTTTCATATGATTCCCATAGCATTTGGTGGTGTTGCAGGAAACAGCGACACATTTGACACTTCTGTCCAAGGCTTAATTCCATCAGCACTCTATCATTTGCTAACAGGGACATTTATAGAGCCTCTCCATCAATAGGAAATATATACATATATATATATATATGTATATATATATATATATGTGTATATATATATATGTGTATATATATATGTGTATATATATGTGTGTGTATATATATGTGTATATATATGTGTGTATATATGTGTATATATATGTGTATATATATGTGTATATATGTGTGTATATATATATATGTATATATATGTATATATGTATATATATATATATATATATATATATATATATATATATATATATCCTTGTTGGAGTTGGTGAGGGACATTTTCTATGACACCAGTGAACAGATCTCTCTCCTCTTGATGTTAAAATAATTGAACAAAGATCTCTGCAGTTGTATCCACCAGGGAATAATTTATATATAATGGGAGATAGTTCATAAAAGGAGAAGCTTTGTATACATTGCTTCTTGCTGAAGTTGAATAATTTTTTTTTTTTTTTGCTTTTTGGAGGACGATTGGGGTTATTTGTGCAATTGCCCAAAATCACATGGCTAATAAGTGTGTCAGGCCGGATTTGAACTTGGGTCCTCCTGACTCCAGGACTGGTGCTCTATTCACTGAGCCACCTAGCTGCCCCAAGTTAAATGATTTTTAAAAGTAATAATCAAATAGTATAGATATCTTACAGATATCTAAGATAAATATCTTAAGTATATTTAATGTAAGAGCCCAAGAAAAGAGATTTATTCTTTCAAAAAATTTAAAATTTTAATTTTAAACATTCTTTTCTTTTTAAATTTTGTGTTCCTCAGCATTATTTTTTTTATATATTGCAACTAAAACCTGGCAAGAAAGAGATATTCCACTTAAAATAACTCAGGACAATAAAAAATACCTGAGAGTACACCTGCCAAAACAAACCCAGTAACTATATAAACAAAATTATGGAAAAAACTTATATAAATAAAATCATATTTAAATAATTGAGAAATAATAATTGTTCATGAATAGTCAGAGCCAATAGAATAAAAATGACAAATTTTTTTTTTTAAAGCAGTTGGGATTAAGTAACTTGCTCAAGGTTACATGGCCATTTATTTATTCATTAATTAATTTATTTACTTATTGCTTTTTGGAGGCTAATTGGGATCAAGTAACTTGCCCAAGGTCACACAGCTAGGGGTGTGTGTGTGTGTGTGTGTGTGTGTGTGTGTGTGTGTGTGTGTGTGTGAGTGTGTGAAGTGTCTGAGGCCACATTTGAACTTGGGTCGTCCTAATTTCAGGGCCTGTACTCTATTCACTGCGCCACCTAGCTGCCCCAGCAATATTGTTTTTTTTTTTTTTTTTTTTTTTAAGCAATTGGGGTTAAGTAACTTGCTCAAGGTTACACGGCTAGTCATTTTGATTTATGCGTGGGTGCTCATTTTCTGAGGCTGGATCTGATCTCGGGTCATCCAAACTCCGAGGCCGGCACTCTTACTCACTGCGCCACCTAGCCGCCCCTTTTAGGGCAATCGGGGTTAAGTAACTTGCCCAAGGTCACACGGCTAGGTTTTTGTTTGTGCGGATTAGGTGTCGGAGGCCGGCTCCGAACTCAGGTCCTTCTGATTCCAGGGCCGGCGCTCTATTCACTGCGCCACCTAGCCGCCCCTAGCAATATTGTTTTAAGAACACTGAGCAACTAAATAATTTTGACATATAAATACTCAAATTAGCTACAAAGGACATGAAGGAAGATATTATCTATATCCAGAAAAATAAATGATAAATAGAAGTATGTATAGATTGATTTTATACACACACATTTGTATCTAATGGTAGCCATCTCTAGGAGGCAAGGGGAGGGGAGAAAAAAGGGGGGAAAAAAAGAAATTTACAAGATAACTTTATCATATATCTGAAAGGAGAGCAAGTTGTACATAATTGGCAGCTTCATGTGAAAAAAATTTGAGTTCCAAATTCTCTCCCTCCCTCCTGTCCTCTCCCACTCCTATTGAGAAGGCAAGCAATATCCCAATTATACATGTGCAATCATGCAAAACGCATTTCCTTATTAGCCGTATTTCAAAAAGATCAAGAAAAAGAAAATGAGACAATCATACTTCAATTTGCACTTGGAATGCATCAGTTCTCTCTCTGAAGGTGTATAGCATTTTTTTTCTTTTTCTCATGAGTCCTTTGGAATTGTTTTGGATCTTATATTGATCAGAGTAGCCACATCTTTTACAGTTGGTCATTATTACAACATTGGTATTACTATGCCCCCTGATCTCCTGGTTCTTCTCACTTTACTTTTCATCAGTTTATAGAGGTCATAGTTTTCTGAAACCAACACCCTCATCATTTCTTATAGCACAGTAGTATTATTATATAGGCTACAGCTTGTTCAGCCATTCCCCAATTGAAGAACATCCCCCTGATTCCAACTCTGTGCCATCACAAAAATACTTGCTATAAATATTTTTGTATATCTAGTTCTTTATCCTCTTTCTTTAATTTCTTTGGGATACAGACCTAGAAGTGGTATTGCTGGATCAAAGGGTGTGCACAGTTTTATAGCCCCTGGGCCTAAGTTCAAATCTTTCTCTGGAATGGTTGGATCAGTTTACTATTCTACCAACAGTTCATTTCCCCTCACCCCCTTCAGTATTTGTCATTTCTGATAGTAGAGAAGTGGTATTTCGTATTTGTTTTAATTTGTATTTATCTAATCAATGGTGATTTAGAGCATTTTTTCATATGATTATAGGTAACTTTGATTTCTTCTTCTCAAAACTGCCTGTTTATATCCTCTGACCAGTTATCATTTTGGAAGGAGCCATTTATTCTCAAAATATCCATTGTGGAAATAATCTGAGCCTTATGAAAAATAACATTTATTTCAAGTTTCAGAAAGGGGCCCCCCAAATGAGTGATCACAAAGTTCATGTGGGTGATCAAAAATGGTAGACAATGCCATATGTTGCAAGGCCTTGTATGTTTAAAGAGTGCCATAGAGGCTTCTGGCAGCTTGTCACTTAGAATGCCCACTCCATATGGAAGAGTAGTAGTATAATAATATACAGTGACTGGATCTACAACTGGGCCAGGGACATTGGGGCTTTTATCCAGGGTGTAAAATTTCTAGGTACCAACAGCTCTGGCTTCTTCCTTTGCTTGACCTCACCCCTTTGAGTGTGGCAGCAGCCTTATCCTTGGGAGTATTTCTTCCCTCTTCAGCATCTTAAAAACCATATGATATCCCAGGGCTTACTCCTCCTCCCAGTAGTTCTATCTCAGGTGAGCATATTCCCCTCCTCCTCAACCTTTCCTAATTGTTACTTGCCCCACATATAAAAATCACTAGTCATACATCTGATGACTTCTTGATAGTTGATGGGCAGTGTATGACTCCCATCCTGCCCTCGTTCTCTGCTCCCGTTATCTGTCATATCCATTCGCCACATGGTGAGCCTTAAGTTAAGGAGCAGAATTTTTCACCAGAAAAGTTTTGGGGCCCAAACTCCCCTCTCTGTTCCTACTCTCTTATTACTACCTCCTTAATTCTGACTTATAGTTGAGAATGTCAAGGAGCTGGTTTTTTTTTTTTTTTTCCAAGTTTTCCCATCTAGGACCAGATCTCATCAAAACAATATGGAAGCTGGTACATAGTGCTCTCACCCCACCCCATTCCCAATTTTCAGCACACACTTCTCTGTCTGGAGTTACAAACATCACCTCCCTGGTCTGGTTGTCACTTTCTTTCTAACACTTGGTGCTTGTTTCTACTGTATTCTGAACCTATCCTTTCTCCCATCAATCTGCATGGCATGTCATCTTCTCAAGTACTAATCCATCATCAAAAATTGTGTTAAGGGGCGACTAGGTGGCGCAGTGAATAGAGCGCCGGCCCTGGAGTCAGAAGGACCTGAGTTTGGAGCCGGCCTCAGACACTTAATCCACACAAACAAAAACCTAGCCGTGTAACCTTGGGCAAGTTACTTAACCCCAATTGCCCTAAAGGGGCGGCTAGGTGGCAGTGAGTAAGAGCGCCGGCCTTGGAGTTGGGATGACCGGAGATCAGATCCGGCCTCAGAAAATGAGCACCCACGCATAAATAATGACTAGCCGTGTAACCTTGAGCAAGTTACTTAACCCCAATTGCTTTAAAAAAAAAATTGTTAAATGCCAGATACTGTGCTAGGTGCTGGGAACAGGAACACAAAGAATGAAACATTCCCTACTCTCAAGGAGTTTACATTTCAACAAGGTAACCAATAGGTAGTGGCTCATTTGAATTTAATGTGCTGACATGACAGGAGAGGTCTAGAGATCCCCTTTCTGAAAACATGACCATTTTAACAGTAACTTCTAGAGAAGTCCGTCCTTGTTTTTATCATGAACAACTCTAATGGTGACTATTTCAGACTACAGAGGCAGTCAAGAACAATTTTTTTTTTTTTTTTGGTAGATGAGACTTTTAAGCCCACCTAGAGTTGATGATGCCCATGTTCTTTAAAAAAAATTCTTCTTAAAATTCAGTTTATTCTGAAGTTAACAAACATTTAATAAAATGAGTGTTTCCTCCATATGTACGTATCAGTCTATACTATTCTCTCTCTATATACACATGCACACAGACACATATAGTAGGACAGGAGAAATTATACATGAAACTGAGAATCTATTATATAGAACTTGGTTTTCTTTTAAAGCATATAATAAATTCAACATGTAACTGCCATTCTGTTTGTGATTCCTTCTGTTTGCTTCTCATTTTGAGGAAGGGGAACACTATCACCTTTTTGCTAGGAGGTGGGCAGCTTTGTCATCTGCCCTGTCAAATTGTGGTTGGTCACTGTCCTGCTAGGGTTCTCAAGTCTTTTAAAGTTTTATCGAGTGTTTATTAAGCACCTTTGGGGGATATTCAAATACCCAACACAGTCCCTGACCTCCTTAATGTAGATTCTGGATGTGTAGATAAGGATCTCATATGTTTTCTCTGAAAGACTCAGTTTCTCTTCCTGCTTCGTTGTCTAAGCCTGGGAAGCTGAGGGGATGTGGGCTGGGGTGCAGGCTATATTGCTACCCTCATGGGTGACCAGAATAATGTTTTTAAAATGTATAAAATCAAATATATAGGATTATCAAGGAAACCAATTACATTAAAATAAAGATGTAGTTTTCTTCCTAAGTTCACACACGCCATGCATCTATCCATAGACCCTCATGTTCAGAAACCCTGCTTTAACCTTAACTTCTAGACCCAAAGCAGAGATTGATTAAAATAAATACTCTCCTCTCCTTCCATCTGCACTGACCTTCCTGGTCATGTGAAGCACTGGTAAGTGAGGGCTCTGGCTGGATGTCTGTTCCCGTTGCCCTACCAACGATGGGGCATAGCAAGGACTCAGGCCTGGGTGCTAGCTTTCTTACAGCCATGCAGGCAATTTAAAGGTGGGGAACATTCATTACCAAGATAAAGGAGTGATATTTCACACACACATACAAAAAATTATCAAATACCCTATGTGCCAGACACTATGCTAAGCAACTTACACTTTTTTTCATTTTATCTTTACAACAGTCTTTAGAGATGCCTCATTATCCCCATTTTACAGTTAAGGAAAATGAGGCAGATAGGGACCAGTGACTTGTCCAGGGTCACCCAGGTGGTCGCTGTCTGAGGACAGATTTGAACTCTGGTCTTCTTGACTGTAGGCCCAGCACTCTATCTACTGTGCCACCTAGTAGATTTATTTGGACAAAAGTATTTTTATGGAAGATATTTCCAATAGTCTCTTGATGTCCTTAGAGTGAAATCCTCATAACATCCTGATGACCAAGCATGGCCCCAAAAAGAGATGAGAGCATGCAATCATCTTTTGTTGAAGAGGAAGGGGTCTTATTGGTGTCGAATGTTGTAGATACTGTCACAGTTGATGTGTTGGTGTTTTTTCTTTTTTTCTCTCCTTAAACCTTGCTTGGCTGCCTGGTGATTGAATTTAGGAAGTCTAGAATTTTAATTTTGTCTCCTCTGGCACTCAGTAGGTATATGACCCTAAGTAAATCATTTAATCTCTTAGTTTCAGTTTTGTCACCAGTAAAATGGACGTAGTAACAGCCCTTATCCCCTAGAGTTGTTATGACGATCAAATGAGAAAACATTTGTAGAGCTCTTGGCAAGCCATAAAGTACTCTATAAGTACTAGCTATTTTCCTGGGTAAGTAGAGAAATGAGCTCAGAACTAAATGTGATATAAAAACATTATTTTGGAGAAGGATATGGCATACCACTCTAGTACCTTTGCCAAGAAAACTCCCATGGAGAGTGCTGGCGTGCTATGGGGTTACAGAGGAGTCAGACATGACTTAACTCTACAACAAAAACAAAAGGCATAAACAAAAATTCTTTAAAAAAATAAAACACCAAGGGGGTAGCTAGGTGGTGAAGTGAATAGACTACCGGCCCTAGAATCAGGAGGACCTGAATTCAAATGTGGCCTCAGACACTTGACACTTACTAGCCGTGTGACCTTGGGCAAGTCACTTAACCTCAATTGCCCCTCCAAAAAGCAAAAAATAAATAAATAAAACACCAACACTCAACCCTAATGCAAACCTTTTCTCCCTCCCTCCACTTCCTTTCTTCTCAGTCCCTTGGATTGAGCTCTTCTTAGGAAACCGATGATTGATTCAGGCCCAAACTTGATTTTCTTTTAAATTTTGGACTCCACATCTCTTTCTTTAGGAAAGGACTTTTCCTTAAACTAATGCCCCGAACCCTAAGATATGCTAGGTCTCTGTAGGGAACTCGTCAGAGGAGGCCCCTCTAGCTCTCAGGTGTTGGCATAGTCCCCTTCTCTGATGACCAAGTGTCTCTCTACTCTAGCTCATCCTCCATCCTGATGTCAAAATGATTTTCCTTAAGTGCAGCTCTCACCATGTCAATGACTCTGGTGCCTTTCTATTGCCTTTAGGATAAAATATAAACTCCTCTGTTTAGCTCCTGAAGACATTTACAACCTGGCTCCAACCTATCCTTCCAGTCCCATTGAACACTATGCTCTGTACTTCTCATTCTAGCCAAATTGATCTCTCTGTTTCCTATATATGACACTTCATTTTCAGTGATTTTGTCTTTACCCTTGGCTATCGCTCATGTCTGGAACTGAGTTCAGCCTTGCCTCTAGCTCATGAAAGCCTTTCCTTCTAGAGGGGAAAGGGAATAAACATTAATACAGTGCCTACTGTGGGTCAAGCACTTCCTAAGTGCTTTACGAATCTTATCTCATTTAATGCTCGCAAAACCCCCATGAGGTAGGTGCTGTTATCTCTATTTTCTATTGGGGAAATTGAGGGCAACAGAGGTTAAGCCACTTGCCCGAGGTCACACAGCTGATAACTGTCTGAGGCCACATTTGAATTTAGGTCTTCCAAGACTACTCCAGGCCCAGCACCATACCACCTAGCTGCCTTAAGATACAGCTCAAACAGCACCTTCTGCATGCCTTTCTTCCCCCTAGCATTTATGTCATAGGTGTTACAGTTACTTGGGCACTATCTCTGACTTGTAGTTGGTCCATGGTACTGATTAAGGTGATATCTGTTGGGCTGAACCAAGTCTGGTCTATGAATGTCCTTATTTAGAGATTTTATTCATATGGGGGTTGGGGAAGGACAGACTGGAAGATTACTATGTGCTGTTTTATGTTTGATCTTTTTATTATGGTTTGATTTTATTATTTGATCCTTTACGTTTATTACGTCATTTGATCTACAACAACCCTGGAAAGTAGGTGCTATTAATATCATCCCCATTTTATAGATAAGTAAACTGAGGCCAACAGAAGTTAAGTGACTTGCCCAGGGTCACGTGACTAGTCAAGTGTCAGAGGCTAGTTTTGAACTCGGGTGCTCTGACTCCATGTCAGGTACTATCTAGCACTCCTCCATGGTAGGGTCTCTTCCCCTTCCCCCCCCCCCCCCACCTTATCAAGCAACCCACCATTCATCTATATTCTCTTTTGTTGACCTTTTTTTTTTTTTTTTTAAATACATTTGTCTAGAAATCTTCTCCCTATGTTCACATTTTCTAATTGCCCCCAGACATCCCAACTTCCCCTCTCCCAGGACAAGTAAGCTTTTCAAGCATCAAATTCCCCAGACCTTATCTCATGTTAAGGTCGTCATCTCCCTTCACTACCCACCTTTCTTCACTCAAAAGTACATTTGTCAATGGAACCCCTCCCACCCCCTAAGCAGGACATCCTTTTTTACCCCTTCCTTTTCAATCTTTTCCCTCCCCTCACTCACCTTCCTGTAGGCTCCTCTCTTTTGAGATCACAGACATTACCTTCCCCTTATTGCCAGCCCTTGAGTTGACCTTGGTGCACTACTCACTCCTCTCTGTCAGGTTACTGCCCTCCCATCTTTAATGTGCCCTTCTGTGTAATGTAATCCCACAAAAGAAGCATTCGCTTGTAGGCAGAGTATGGCCAGGTTCGTCCGTAATAACCTCGCTCATCTCTTACCTCTACCCGACTTCCACCTTCGCCTCTATCTCCTAGTGCACATTTAGGAAGAGGCCTCTTAGCAGTCTCTCTATTGTCACTCTTTTGCTCTTCACTCCTCCCCATGCATTTATTCACCCCCACGTTTCTGTTGTTTGGGGTGTTTGAAAGGCAAACTCTTCAAGTTTTCTTTCTAAAAATGTTTCAAACTCTTCTTTATTACTGAACATCCATTTTTTTATCCTGTATGATTAAGCTCAGATCTATAGGACAGGTCACCCTGGGCTTCATTCTGAACCCCACTGCTCTTCAGAATACATCATTCTATCTCTCCTCCATTTTCTAGTGGGGATGGAATAGTCTTGCATTATTCAAATGTCCTTTCCTTTGTGTCTGAAGGTCTTTCTCTCCATAACTTGCAGAACTTGTTTCTGAATTGAATTGTTAAATTTAATCATTATGTGTCTTGGAGTTTGTAGCCTTGTGTTTTTTTCTTCTTCTAGAGACAATATGTTAATTTTTTTTTTTTTCAAATGGAATTTCATTTTCTTTATTTAGACCTTCCGGGCAGTCCTTCTCTATTATTTCCTTCAATGTAGTGTCAAGGTTTTTTTTGTCCTACAGCGTTTTTTTTTTTTTTTGTTTTTTTTTCTGGAAGACCTATGATACTTAGGTTGTTTCTGTGCATCCTGACTTCAAGTTCAATATGTTGTGCTTACATAGCAAGCATGTTTTCTTTTAATGCTATTGTTTTTTGCTTCTCTTCTAGGTTGTCCTTCAGTTCTGTGTATTTTACATTGCCAATCTATTGTTCATTCCTTGGTTTCTTTGTTGTGGATTGCCATTATAGATTCAAGTTTTTTCTATTCTGCTCATAATTTCTGCTGTGCAAAACATTAATTCTGCTCTCTCAATTCTCATTTCTTTCAAACCACTAAGAAACAGCATGTTACAGTTCCATATTCTCCTTAAATTCCACAGGATTTTCTCATCAAGTGTTAAATTCTTTCCCTTTATTTTACAATATTTATTCGCAGATTGTCTGAACTTGTTTACTAGATCTGGAGGACATATTTCCTTCTGTGGTTATTGTTTTTTTCACTGTTGATTCATCTGTTTATGTTCAAAATCTTTGAGTTTTCTTCTTCCCGAAATCTTTAGTACTTTATCTTTTTTTCCTACTTATTTTTCTTATCATTCACTTCCTGACTCCCTCCCCTCTCATTGTGGTTTCCTTGGGGGCTGTATATCAAAGTGTCTCAGCTTCCTCCCATGATGGACATTTCACAGTTCACCAGCCTAGGTCTTTACCCCATGTGATTTTGGGTGGTCAGAAGTAGCCCGAATTGGATGCTGTGCTGTTTCCTTCTGGCTTGGTGTTGTGTGCCCCCTTTCCCTTGCATACAGTCTTCTATTCCAGTGACCTATCCCTCGCCCTCTTTTCCTCCATTATTTGAACTGGGACTGGTAGAGCCTGCTTTCCCCAGGCACCAACACTTTCAGGTTGGAGACCCTAGCAGGCTTATGCTTCTAAAGAAACTGGCTGTCAAGGCCTGAGCAAACTTTTGCAGCCGGGAACCAGGGTCTCATGGCCCTGGAAAGAGGGAGGGAGAGATAGAGGCCAGGGGTGTGTCTTGATATAAGCCTGAGTCATGCCCTAGGTTCTGCTGGTGCAGCCTCACTGCCAGAGTATATAGTTTCTGTTTTGGAGAGGTTTGGAAGGACCTGGGGATTGGAGAGAATGTAATCCCTGTCTTTCTTGCTTGATTGACTCGTGAAGATCAAACAAGTAGGTTTACTTTATAAACAGTGAAGTTGTAACTCTTCTGTTGGACTCTCCCTCTCCTGATGTGAAGGGGTCCTCTCTCACTTCTCTCTGTCTATACCCAGGTGAAGTTCACTGTATGTCACTCCCCTAAAAGGTGGACGTTACCTCGCTCATTTCATTAATTTGGCTCATCTGCTCCTACCCATGTAGCAGCCTGAGAATACCAACTTATTGAACTGTCCTTAGAGGGTAAATGATTGTCCTGCTTTAAACCCTGATTTTCACTAAGTATCAAACAAAACTTATATAAATATTTTACATAGTAAAGAATAAAGAATTTGTACCCAAGTCCATAACTCGTCAAGAAATTCCCTCTCTTTCTTGGTAGTCCTATATTTTACCACCTTCCTTTTCCCCACTCTGGGATCCATATAGTCCTGTACTGGGGTAAAGAGCTAAAGGACTCTGTCTGATTTGCTAGAGTTAAAAACAAAACAAAACAAAACAAAAACAACCTTGCCCCTTCTTTTAGGGCCTTATTCCTCCCTAGGGACCTCCCTGGGGGTTAGGTTCCAGTTTCACAACCAATTTGTTGTATATTCTTAGGCAAATTATTTAACTTCTTGGTGGTTAATTTTCTTCATCTCTAAAATAGAAGAGAAAACCCCTGATTTACCTGGTAGGGCTAGTATGGGGATCAAAAGCAAGAATGGATATGAGAGTTTAAAAACAATGAAATTAATGAATATCATTACAATATCTTATACATATTAGAGCTGTTTGTAGAAAGCAGCACATTTTTCTAGGGGACAGGGGACTTGGACTTGCACAAAATGATTCTTTGCTGGAAATTTTCTTCCTGGGAAAAGATTTTTTTTTTTTTAGATGGAAGGTAAGGAGTTGGGAGTAAGGAAGAAGGTAGAGAGAGGATTATATGCTGTGAAGTTAGAAAGGATGAAAAAATATTTTAAAATAAAATTGTTACTTATATCTTTTGGCTTTATATTGGTTGGATTTTGCCATGTATACTTCTTCCCTCCCAGAGATTTATCCCATATAACAAAGAATATATATACATAAGTGTGTGTGTGTGTGTGTGTGTGTGTGTGTGTGTGTGTGTGTGTGTGTGTATTTTGGGAGGGGTGGAGGGGGAAAGGCAAGGCAATTGGGCTTAAGTGACTTGCCCAAGGTCACACAGCTAGTCAGTGTCAAGTGTCTGAGACTGAATTTGAACTCAGGTTCTCTTGACTCCAAGGACTGTGTTCTATTTACTGTGCCACCTAACTGCCCCACAAAAAAATATTTTTGAAGGAAAATAAAAGAAAAAGAAGTAAAAAATATCTTTAAAACTGATCAGAAAGAATATCTGAAAATATGTTCAAAGTTCTAAACCTTTCAATCTCCCACTTCCGTAAAGATATGGGGGGAGGTATCTTTTTGTATCTCTTTCTCAGATCCATGACATGGTAGGCATTTATCATATACTTAGCTGATGACTGTTTTTTGTAGCTCAGTAAGTTAGAATGAATGAAAAAGAATTTGTAAGCGCTTACCATCCTACATTCTGGGAATACAAATAAAAGTTTGCTCTCTCCTATTGGAGAAGTACAAGTATATGGTGCAGTGGATAGACAGACTGTCAGGCTTGGAGTCGGAAGACTTGTCGTCCGGAGTTCAAATCTAGCCACAGACACGTACTAACTATGTGATCTTGGGCAAGCTACTTAACCTTGTTTGCCTTCATTTACTCATCTGGAAAAGGAGCTAGAGAAGGAAATGGCAAACCATCCAGTCTCTTTGCCAAGAAAAGCCCAAATGGGATCATGAAGAGTCAGACACAACTGAATATGACCCCATAGCAACAAACTGAAGAGTGGGCGAATTCCCTGATTCTTGTCCCATAAGAGGTTGTCCTGTTTGGTTGGCACTCTAGGCTAAATGTTTGGGTAAATTTAACTTCTCTTTTTTCCTTTAGAGCCAAAGACGTAAATAATAAACTTCTCACCCTGATGGGTTTGATAGTTTACTAGCTAGAGACAACACATCTAGATGACTGGTGGCCAAGGAAGGGAGTTTTGGTCTGGGGAGGCATAGGGGTGGTGAATTGATCCATGGCATCCAGCTGGCGTGTCTCTTCCAGAAGCATGGGCAATGTTGGTTTAATATATCCATAATAGGAAGTAAAAAGAGGCAGGTATATGAGGGAAGGTATATGGTAAGATGGCCCAGCTGACTGGGATGTGAAGGATGGTTTGCTATTGAGACAGCTAGATAAAGAAAGGGGCAGGGGCAACTGGGTGGTGTGGTGGATAAAGCACTCTGCTTGGAGTCAGGAAGACTCACCTTCCAGAGTTTAAATCTGACCTCAGACACTAGCTGTGTGACCTTGGGCAAGTCACTTAACCATGTTTGCCTCAGTTTCCTCATCTGTAAAATGAGCTGAAAAAAGGAATGGCAAACCCTTCCAGTATTTCTGCCAAGAAAAACCCAGATGGGGTCATGGAGTATGATGTGACTGAAAATGGTTATAGGACAACAGAGGGAAAATGAGATGAGTTGAGATTTAACTCGGTCACCAATCAGTACAGCTCAGCTACAGGGCAAGAGTTCCAAAGTCAAGTGTATTACCTGCCCCAGGGTCAAAGTGCAGGTTTTCTGGAGGTCTGGAAGATGCTATTTCTGGTGGGGGAGCACCAGAGTGGCCATTGCGATGCAGCTATAAAGATGGTTTGGGTAAATGACTAGATGGGGGTGTCAGTCTAATTATTATTCTTTTAAAACAATGTCTAGCCTGGGGAAAGAGTCTGTTAAGGCTTCTTTGGCTAGTGAACCTAAGTAGCCAAGATCATAGAACTCACTGAACTCAGCACTGTCCTTGATAGCACTAGTCTGTTAGTCAGAAACTTATAAAGGTTTGGCATTTTTTTTTTTTAATTTTATTTTTTTGGTGGTGGTACAGGATAGTGTGGCACCATGATTTTGCTATTTTAGAGAACTTCCTGGTGAGGAAATTCCCTCTATCAATACCGATCAGCAACTATGTCTGTAATTTACTGTCTTAGAGAGTTGCCTAGCATCCTATGAAATAAATTACTTACCCAGGGTCACACAGCCGGTATGTGTCACAGGTGAGACTTTAGCCTAGTTCTTCCTGACTCACAGGTCTATGCCCTAACCTCCTGTCTTGCCAAATAATTGTAAAAATCAGTTTTATTGATGCCTTTTATTTTTATATTCAAATCATTTCTGAAAATGCCTTCTCCTACGTTATATTAAAACCTCCATTGTAATAAAAATACTTAAGCAAAAACACCTAATATAATGACTGTGTAATAAAATATTCTGCTTTAGGGGTGGCTAGGTGGTGTAGTGAATAGAGCAAGGGCCCTGGAGTCAGGAGGACCTGAGTTCAAATCCAGCCTCAGACACTTAAAACTACCTGTGTGACCTTGGGCAAGTCACTTAACCCCAACTTCTCCTCCAAAAAGCAAATAAATAAATAAATAAATAAAATGAATCATTCAAAAATGATGGTAAAATCCCAACTGAAGCTTTTCGTGGATCCTGTATTTCCTCTGTAGACCTTATAGTGGAAAGAGCAGCAACCTGCAGTTCTGGCCCCCTTGGAAGATGGCCACCAAACAGACTGAGCCTGTTACCACTATTGGCCTTGAAGATCTGAACCCTGAGTCCTCGGAACCACAGAAAGGTAAGAGATTTTAAAATGCAGCAGGAACTCTATTCCCCTTCTAGAAGAGAGAGTAAATCCTTCCCCTTACCCCACAAGAGGCCCTTCTCTTTGCTTGGTGTTTTAGGTTAAGTCAGCTTTGTCTTTCTTACTTAGAGTCAAAGACATTCACGGTAGAAGAGGCTGTGGAGACCATTGGATTTGGACGGTTTCACATAGCATTGTTCCTAATCATGGGCAGCACAGGGGTAAGTGTGCTCTTGTTGTTGAATTCTTCAGACAACAAACTGTTGTTCTGAACACAGGGAGTAAGCAATTGACTTTATATTATCCACCGCAAGGATGATCTCAAGAGCTAAATAATTTTTTTTTTTTTTAATTCTGGGTTTTTATTTTTGCTTTTTTGGAGGGGGGAAGGAAGGGCAACAGCTACTGTTAAGTGACTGAGGCCTAATTTGAACTCGGGTCCTTCTGACTCCTGGGCCCATACTCTATTCACCGTGCCACCTTGCCGCCTCCTTTTTTTTTTTTTTTTAAGAGATATTTTCCTGTGTATAATTGAATAAGGGAATATCTCATGTTCTTGGAATTAATAGTACTTCAAAACCAAATACACCACACCGTAAAAGTTCATCTATCTCAGATTGCATATCCTTTTTTTTCCTTTCAAATGCTTTATTAACTTCTGGTTTACATCATTCATTTCCGTCAGATTTTAAGTTACAATTTTTCCCCATTTTCCCCCTACCCACCACCCCAGAATAGCAGTCCCACAGGATATCCCCTCCAGATTGCATATCCTAATTTCCCAATTGGCTTCTTTCCTACATCCCACCACAAGTGCATTCTGGAAAGTGACAGCATCAGTCCTGAGTGTCTATAAAGCACTGATGTAATACAAAGTTGGTTTCTTCATTTAACTTACTAATTAATACTTTTCCTGGGTAAGGGAAATCCTGTTTTTATTTTAAAGTCTATTTCTTGCCATGTTAGAGTAAATAACAGTATTTAATTGAGACTAAGAATATTACTTCTGGGGAGCTGAGCTGTTCAGTGGATAGAGTACCCAGCCTTGAGTCAGAAAGATTCCTCTTTGTCAATCTGGCACTTACTAGCTGTGTGACCCTAAGGCAAATCACTTACCCTTGTTTGCCTCAATTTTCTTATTTATAAAATGAACTGGAGAAGGAAATGGCAAACCAGTCTATTATCTTTGCCAAGAAAATCCCAAATTGGGTTACAAAGAGTCAGACACAATTGGAAAAACAACCTACCTACAAAAATATTGCTTGAGTAGACCAAGAGATAGTAAATATATGAAAGCAAAATAAATCTACCATTAGTCATTTACTAAGCATCTATCAATATCTGAAGATTCAAAGACAAAAAGTAAAATAGTTCCTATATTCAAAGAGCTGACATCCTTTTGTGAAAGGACACACACACACACACACACACACACACACACACACACACACACACAGACATGTAGTATGTGTTTGTATATATGTATATACATATACACATATACGTGTATATATTTTATATGTATATTGTAATATATACGTGTGTATATATATGTTGGTATATATACATATGCATATATATAATATACGTGTGTGTACATATCTATACTGATCTGCAGGACCTCATGTAGGAGGCAGCCTCTGAGCTGAGTTTTGAAGAAAACCAGAGATTTTAAAAAGCAAAGGCATATTCATGTCTGCATTGATAATCCATAAGGAGCCCCTAGATTACATTGATGAATAATAACTCACATATTTATTGAACTTTGAGCCATTTAACAACCCTGTGAGGCATATGGTGCTGTAAACGTTTATTTTTAAGCTTTTATTTCGTATTTTATTTTCCCCCAGTTATGTGTAATAAACAATTTTAACATTCATTTTTAAAACTTTGAGTTCCAAGTTCCCTCCCTTCCTCCTTCCCCATCCCCTCTTATTGAGAAGGCAAGCAATTCCAAATAGGTTGTGTGTGTGTGTGTGTGTGTGTGTGTGTGTGTGTGTGTGTGTGTATGTATATATATATAGTTATGTAAAATATATTCATAATAGTTATGCATTGAAAGAAAACACAGACAAGAAAAAAACCTCAAGAAAAATTTCAAAAAGGAAAGTATACTTCAATCTGTATTCAGACACCAGCAGGGCTAGGTGGAGCAGTGAATAGAGCACCAGCCCTGGAGTCCAGAGGACCCGAGTTCAAATTCGGCCTCAGACACTTAACACAAAAAATAGCCATGTGACCTTGGACAAGTCACTTAACCCCAATTGCACTCCAAAAAATAAAGCAAAAAAAAAATCCTGTATTCAGACACCATCAGTTCTTTCTCTGGGGAAGGATAACATTTTTCATCCTAAATCCTTCAAAGTTGTGTTTTACTGTTGTATTGCTGAGAATAGCAAGTCATTCACAGTTGATCATCTTACAATATTGCTGTTACTTTCTACCCAATGCATTTCATTTTGCATCAACCTATGCAAGTCTTTCCAGGTTTTTCTGAGAGCATCCTGCTCATCATTTCTCATGGTACAGTAGTATTTTATTGACTTTCAGTAATCACATACCACAATTTGTTCAGTCATTTCCCAATTGCTGGATATCTGCTCAGTATCTAATTCTTTACTTTGAAAAAAAAAGAGCTGCTTTAAAGATTTTTGTACATATAGGTCCTTTTCCTTTTTGTTTTTTATCTCTTTTGGGATACAGACCTAGTCGTGGTATTGCTAGGTCAAAGGGTATATATGGTTTTATAGCCCTTTGGGCATAGTTCCAAATTGCCCTACAGAATGGTTGAATCAGTTCACAACTCCGCCAACAGTGTCTTATTTTCCCCATGTTACCTCCAGCATTTGTCATTTACCTTCTCTGTCCTATTAGCCAATCTAATAGGTATGAGGTATCATAGAATTGTTTTAATTTGCCTTTCTCCAATCAATAGTGAGAGTATTTTTTATACAGCTGTAGATAGCTTTGATTACTTCATCTAAAAACCAATCATAATCTTTTGATCATTTATCAATTGGGGAATAGCTCCTATTTTTTTTAAACAAATGCTTTATTAACTTCTGTTTTACATCATTCATTTCCACCAGATTTTTTTGAGTTACAATTATTTTTCCCCCCTGTTTTTCCCCTACCCACCCTCCCAGAATAGCAGTCCCACAAGATATCGCTTCCTCCAATCTGCTCTCTCCCATATCTTCTCCCATACCCCCTTCGACTTTTCCATTAGAGCAAGGTGAATCTCTGTGCCCCAATGCCTGCACATCTTATCTCCCAATTACATGCAAAAGAGTATTGATAATAGTATTTATAGATGTTTGAAACATTTAATTTTAAGACCTTGAATTTCAGATCCATTCCCTTCCTCCCTTGCCATCCATTCCCTCTGGGAAGATAAGTAATTCAGTATGTGTTGTACATGTATAGCTATGCAAAATATTACCATAGTAGATATATTGGACAAGGCTGCTTATAATTCCCTCCCACCCATCCCACCCCCCACCTGGTCCATTCCCTACTTGATCCTGTCCCTCTTCTATAGTGGCTACTTCCAACCTCCCCTCACCCCAAGGATGCCCTCCCATCCATCATCCTCCTCTCATCCCCCTTCCCCCTATTCTGCTGCAGGTTGAGATATCCCATTTAGTATGTATGTCATTCTCTCCCAGAACCAAATTCAATGAGAATGTGGTTTTGCCTTTTTGCCTTCCTATTCTTTCCCTCCCTTGCAACCACTTCCCCTTGCTTCTTCTACATGAGATAGTTTACCCTACCCTGTCTCTCCCCATATCCTGTCATTGTATTCTTCTCTCATCTCTTAATTTCACCTTTTAAGTATCATCCCTTCCTATTCAATTGGTCCTGTGCCCTCTGTCTATGTATACCCATACACATATATACACACACTCACATGTGTATTTATACGCCCATATCCTCTTCTATATAGCATATGTATACATACACATGAGCACAAACACACGCGCACACACACACACATATACATTATATTTCCTTCAACTATTCTTACACTGAGAAAAGTTTCATAAGTTATAATTATCATTTTTTCCATGTAGGAATGTAAATAGTTCAACTTTGATAAGTTCCTTATGATTTCTTTTCCCTGTTTACATTCTCATGCTTCTCTTGTTTCTTGTATCTGAATGTCAAATTTTCTACTCAACTCTGGTTTTTTTATCAAGAATGTTTGAAAGTCCTCTATTCCACTGAATGACCATATTTTCCCCTGAAACAAAATACTCAGTTTTGCTGGGTAGGTGACCCTTGGGCCAGACAGAGGAATTTTCGTCCCTAACGTGTGGGGGGGGCAACTTCCGTTTCTGGCAAGCTGTAAACCCACCCACGACTTCCACCCTAGATCACAATCCAGATCCAGGGAGGTTAAAGCAAGAGCGATTATCCCCCAAGACTGATCGCTGGATCTCCCTACAAATTTGCAGGCCGGGAGCTGGAGCTGCCTCTGAAAACTACAAAGTGGCGTTTGTCCTCAGTGGCTTCTAGCCCCCAGGGGAGGGAGCCGATGCATTCCCCAAATACAGGTCCCAAAGTCCATAGGACACTAACCTCTTACTTTGTCCTAGGCATGTCTATGTTGATAATTCTGGAATAGCCACAGCTGCTGGTGTTCTGGGGTCTCTGCAGCCTGCTGCTGGCCCTGCCGCCCTGGGGCTAAAACCTCGGCTCACGGGGACCTGGGCTCAACTCCCCTTGCTCTGCGCTGGGCGCTGCCGGCTCCCAGATTGCTGCGCTGGTTCTTCCTGCAGGGATGCTGGGCTGTCCTCAGTGGGAGGTTAGCTTCTCTGTGTTGTTCTGTGGGTGCTGGGGCTCCAGAAGTTGTTCAGAGTCCCCTTTTACATAGTTTGGGGGGAATCTGGGGGCAGAGTGGCTTGGATGAGCTGTTTCTACTCCCCCCTGATAAATTTTTAAAGAAGTTAAATTAGTTGGTGGAGTTATGAACTGATCCAACCATTCTGGAGAACAATTTGGAACTATGCCCAAAGGGCTGTAAAATAATGCATACCCGTTGACCCAGCAATACCACTTCTAGCGTTGTATCCTAAAGACATCACACAAATGGGAGGAAGACCCATTTGCTCAAAAATATTGATAGCAGCTCTTTTTGTGGTGGCAAAGAATTGGAAATCAAGGGGATGCCCATCAATTGGGGAATGGCTAAATAAGTTGTGGTATGTGAATGTAAAGGAATACTACTATGCTATGAGAAATGAGGAGCAGACAGACTTCATAATAACCTGGAGAGACTTATATAAACTGATGCCGAGGAAGGAGAGCAGAACCAAGAGAACTTTGTCCACAATTACAGACACATCGTATCTGTGACTACTAACTTAGATAAATTGGGCTCCTCTTAGCAATGTGAGATTATAAGACAACTCCAAAAGACTCATGATAGAAAGGATATCCACATCTAGAGAAGAGAACTGCGGAGTATGAATGCAGATTGAAGCAAACTATTGTTCTCTCTTGTGTGTTTAGTTTAGTTTTGTTCCTTCTTTCTCATTCACTTCATTGATTGTAATTCTTCTTTATAACCTGACTAATGCTTAATGGGAAGGTATTTATAGAGCCTATATTGGATTGTACACCACTGGGGAGGGGTAAGGAGAGGGAAGGGAAGAAAATTAAGAACTCAAGGGATTGTGGAACTGAATGTTGTAAACTAAAAGTAGATAAACAAATTTAATAAAATTAAATTTAAAAAAAGTTAAATGAGTTACAGAAGAAAATAGGCAATAAAACTAGTCAGGGACCTCAAATTTCCCCTCTCCGAAATAGATGATTCTAACAAAAAAAAGAAACAAGTTAGGAAGGTGAATAGAATTTTAAAAAAGTTAAATATGATAGACCACTAGAGAAATGTGAATGGGAATAGAAAAGATTATACCTTTCTCCATGGTGCATGACACCTACATGAAAATTGACCATGTATTAGGGCATAAAAACCTCACAACCAAATGCAGAAAAGCAGAAGTATTAAGTGTATCCTTTTCAGATCCCCAAACAATTAAAATGTGTTCAATAAAGATCAGTGCAGGGGGCATCTAGGTGGTGCAGTGAGTAGAGAACCTGCCATGGAGTCAGGAGGACCTGAGTTCAAATTCGGCTTCAGACACTTAACACAAAAACTAGCCATGTGACCTTGGGCAAGTTATTTGACCCCAATTGTCCTCCAAAAAGCAAAAAAAGAAAAAAAAGAAAAACAAGGAAAACAAGGAAACACACACACAGAAACACACAAAAGCAGAAAGAAAGAAAGTCAAAAGCAGAAAGAAAGAAAGTCAAAAGCAGAAAGAAAGAAAGTCAAGTCAGTCAAAGACAAGAGCAATGGAAAGATAGATTAAAAATTAGTTGGAAACTAAATAATCTAATCCTAAAGAATAAGTGGGTGAAAGAACAAATCATAAAAACAATTTCATTGAAGGGAATAACAACAATGAGACAAATACCAAAATTTATGGGTTGCTGCCAAAGCAGTACTTAAGGAAAATTTTATATCTCTAAATGGTTATATCAATAAAATAAAGAACAAATCAACGAATTGATCATGCAGCTAAAAAAAAACTAGAAAAATAATGAGTTAAAAATCCCCAATTAAACACCAAATTGGAAATCCTCAAAATTAAAAAAGAGATTAATAAAATTGAAAGTAAGAAAACCACTGAACTAACTAATAAACAAAACTAGGAACTGGTTTTATGGGAAAACATAGATAACTCATTGGTTAATTTGATTTTTAAAGAGGAAAGAAGAAGACCAAATTACCAGTATCAAACACGAAAGGGGTGAATTCACCACCAAAGAATAGGAATTTAAAACATTTATTAGAAGCAATTTTGTCCAAATGCCAACAGATGACAATCTAAGTGACATAGATGAATATTTACAAAAATAGAAATTGCCCAGGTTAACAGAAGGAAATAGAATATTTAAATAACCCCATTTTAGGAGAAGAAATTGAGCAAGCCATCAATGAACTTGCTAAGAAAAATCTTTTGGGCCAAATGGATTCACAAGTGAGTTCTACCAAACATTTGAAGAACAATCCCAGTACTATATAAAACATTTTGAAAAATAGGTTAAGAAAGAGTCCTACCAAATTTCTTTTATGACACTTATGGTGCTGATACCTAAATCAGGAAGAACCAAAAGAGGGAAAGAAAACTATAGACCAATTTTTCTCATGAATATTGATGAAAAATTTTAAAATAAAATGTTGGCAAGAGGATTACAGCAATATATCCCAAGGATCATGCACTATGATCAGATGGTATAAACTAGGAATGTAGGGCTGGTTCAATATTCAGAAAACTATCAGCATAATTGACCATCTCAATAACAAAATCAATAGAAAATCATATGTTTATCTCAATAGATGCAGAAAAGTTTTTGACAAAATATAATGACCCTTCCTATTAAAAAACACTAAAGAGCACAAGAATAAAGGGAGCTTTCCTTAAAATAAGAAATACCTATCTAAAACCATCAGCATGCATAATCTATAACGGGGATAAGTTAGACACCTTCTCAGTGAGATTGGGGTGAAGTAAGATCATGGTTATCACCACTGTTATTCAGTATTTTATTAGAAATGCTAGTTATTGCAATGAGAAAAAGAAATGGAAGGAATTAGAATAGGCAGTGAGGAAATAAAACTTTCACTCTTTGTAGATGATATGATGGTATACTTAGAGAATCCTAGAGAATCAACTAAAAAACTGGTGGAAATAATTAAAAATTTTAGTAAAGTTTCAGGATATCAAATAAAACTACATAAATCATTAGCATTTCTATACAAGGTCCAGCAGCAAGAGATAGAAAGAGAAATTCCATTTAAGATAACTATAGACAATATGAAATACCTGAGAGTCTACCTGCCAAGACAAAACCAGGAATTATATGAACACAATTACAAAACACTTCACAGAAATTAAATCAGATCTAAACAACTGAAAAAATGTTAATTGCTCATGGGTAGGCTGAACCAATATGGTAAAAATGACAGTACTACCTAAATCTATTTATTCAGTACCTTAACAATGAAACCACCAAAACATCATATAGAGCTAGAAAAAATAATAAAATTTATCTGGAAGAACAAAATGTCAAGAATTTAAAGGGAATCGAAAAAAAATGTGAAGAAAGGTAGTTTAGCTGTACCAGACCTCAGATTGTATTATAATGTGGTATAATCATCAAAACAGTCTAATACGGGCTAAGAAGTAGAGTGGTAAATCAGTGGGATGGATTATACAATAAAATTACCATAGTAATCTAGTGTTTGATAACCCCAAATACTCAAGCTTTTGGGACAAAAACTCTATTTGATGAAAACTACTGGAAATAATGGAAAACAGTATGACAGAAACTAGGTATAGACCAACGTTTCACACCATGTACCAAGAGAAGGTCAAAACGGACACATGATTTAGACATAAAGGGTGATACCATAAGCAAATTAGGAGAGCAAGGAATAATTTACCTCTCAGATCTATATATAAGGGAAGATTTTTAGGACCAAGCAAGATATAGAGAGTATTAGAAAATGTAAAATGAATTATTTTATTATAAAAAATTAAAAAAATTTTTTGTTCAAGAATGTAATCATAATTAGAAGGAAAGAGAAAATTAGGGGAAAATTTTTACAGCAAGTATCTCTGATAAAGGCCTAATTTCTCAAATATATAGAGAACTCAGTCAAATTTATATGAATGCAAGTCATTCTCCAATTGATAAATGGTCAAAGGATATGAATAGGCAGTTCTCAGATAAATCAAAGCTGTCTATAATCATGAAAAATGCTCTAATACTATTGATTATGAGGTGCCACTTCACACCCACTGAAGTGGCTAATGTGATAGAAAAAGAAAACGAGAAATGTTGGAGGAGATATGGGAAAACTAATGCAGTGTTGGTGGAATTGTGAACTTATCCAAACATTCTGGAGAGCACTATGAAACTATGCCCAAAGGGCTATAAAGCTGTGCATACCTATTGATCAAGCAATATTATTACTACTAGGTCTGTATCCCAAAGAGATTTTTTTTAAAAGAGGGGGAAAGAACTTCTTTATTTCAGTTGTGATACCCAATTTGGGATTTTCTTGGCAGAGATACTGGAGTGTTTTGCCATTTGCTTCTCCAGCTTATTTTATAGGTGAAGAAACTGAAGCAAACTGGGTGAAGTGACTTGCTCACATAGCTAGTTAGTGTCTGAGACCATATTTGAACTCAGGAAGATGAGTCTTCCTGACTCCAGGCCCAATGCTTTATTCACTGTGCTACCTAGCTGCCCTAGGGATATATGTATACTATACTAAGTATATAAATATCTATATACTATAATAAGGGGAACTCCATGCACATATTTTCCCATGATGAATCCTTTCCTTATTCATGTGATACTTTTAAATAACTTTCTAGATGTTCTCATACCTTTGTTTTTTGTAACTAAACTATAAAACCCCTGAAGCCAGGGAGTGTGCCTTTTTATTCATTGCTTATAGCAATCATCACTACACGGTATTTTATTAACAAATGAAGGAGGGAGAAAGACAGACTTAGAGAGAATCTGTGGCGTGCTGGGTACTCAGAGTTGGTGTTCTCCTTTGAAAGGTGGCTGAGGCCATGGAAATCATGTTGATTGCTGTTGTGTCTCCTGTTATCCGCTGTGAGTGGCATCTGGAGAACTGGCAAGTGGCTTTGGTGACCACAGTAAGTAGCTGCTCTGCACACCATCTTATCTTATCCCAGCTATGACACCCAAGACTGAGAATTCTAGAACTTGGTCATTGATTAGTAATTCTTATAAGCCAAATTTCTAATAATTTCTGTTGAATTTATTCAGTAAGTTTGCTTATTTATTTTATACACAGTCTGAGAGAAGAGTGTGTTACACTGGTAATTTTTAATGGATCCCCAAACCCCTTCACTTCAACAGGCCTACATGATCTATTACAATTGCAATTTAACCACTTGTTTGTCATAAATGATACCATAAGTTAGCTACACTCTGAGGAAACCAGTGCCTTGTACACAGTAGGCATTTGATAAATGTTTTTATAAATAAATGAACAAAACCATGAAATATGTTTCTGAATACTTTGAGGGAGGTTTTGAGTATGCAGTTCTTCCCATTCTTTTTTTTTTCTTAGCTTGCATTTTATTCAAGTAAAATTAAGCATTTATCACAATTTTATAACAAAAACCAAAACTTACATATAAAGTAAAGGTAACATAAAATAAAAAATAATCAACGAACTGAATTCATTGTTAAAAGGTTAGGACCCCTCACCAGAGGAAGGGTTGTGCTTATGGTGCAAATGCCAATTAACTGGCTTCCTCCAGTTCCACCTGTCATAAGGATTTGTAGGGAACATCCAAGCAGCATTGGGAAATAAAAGTACCTAATCCCTCCCTCTGGTATAAGGACCAGGTCCTCTCCCCATGTAACTACTTATTTCCTTGCATGTCACCTATGTTGGGGCAAGGGCACACTGCCTCCAGTTGTACAACTATATCCTCCATTTCTGCTACCTCACCAACTATCAAGAATTTGATGCTAGTTTCACATGTCAGTTTTGATTTGAACTTTGTTTCCAATGAAATAAAAGGATGTATTTATCCAAGGATTCTATTTTAAAACATCCAACAATTTTGGTTACTGTTGGAGAACTTTCCTGACCCCACAGACAGAAGACATGTCTCCTACCAATGTGGGATAGTCCACAATTGGGAAAACTAATGCTATTATTTCCCCAAGTACACCATAAGCTCTTGAAGGCCAGGGTCTATGCCTCTTTTTCCTTCTATTATTTCTCCTTCTCCCAATCTAGTACTGTGTTAGGTATAGTGAAGGCATTCAATAAGGACTTGCTTAACTGAAATACTGGTTATGCTACTGTTTGCTTGGCAAAACCTTTCTTCGTGGATGATAATGACATGGTAGTCTAATTTACCTGTTCAAATTTTCACAAATTCTCAATTAGTGGAACTGAAATGGATTATTTTGAATTATATAATTATTTCTTAAGATCTCAATTATGGTGCTTCAAGTACTTGTTTCCACATCTTTCAGCTAGGAAGACTACAGACTAGGCCCAGAAACATATATCTGGGGATTTATGACATTTTATGTTTCAGTAAGACAGTTTCAAACAATGAACCACTTTAACCCCATAAAAAATTAAACTACATAAATTATATATGCAATTTTAATTTAAATGATAAATTAACAGGCAGTCCTGAACATTGTCTCTTCATTAACAAATCTGTAATAACAAATGTGCTAATGCAGAAATACTTCCAAAACTTAATTAATCTTTTTTTGACTGACATTCTCCAAATCAGATGATTTGTTAGCTAAAAAAAGAAAAAGGTACACAAAGAAATTAAACATGTAGAACTTAAATTAAGTATGCTACATTCAGAAGAAGAGACCAATCTGTTGAGAGCTGGACCACTAAAAATCTACACAACGTCCTTTTTGTTCCCAATCTCCATATCGAGTAGGTTCAGGGCCTTTGGGGCCACCCTTTTCCTTTGTAAGAGGATTGATATCATCTGGAAATTTTTCTAGTGGCTCTTGTTCTAAATTGGAATCTTCTGGAGCATCAAACCGTCCTTGTGGTAACTTTGGTTTCTTAAGTGGTTGCTTGCTTGGTTCAGACTGTCCACGACTAGAATTTGCTCTTCTCAAAGAACTACTCAGAACGAATCTTGTCATCACCGGGGCCCACGAGGCGCTAGAATAGGGGCCCAGAATGAAGAGCCGGGCGAGCACAGCCCCATCTGCGGCCATGGCGAGGTCGCTTGTCCAGCTCCAGTAGTCACTTTTGGGGCCCGGCGGCCGCTCCCCCTCCGCCCGGGAGGCGGCTGCATGCAGCGCGTGGGTGGAGCCGCTTTCCATTCTTTTTTAAGGATGATTCTTCTCTGTAGTTGGTGCCCTGTCTTCTTCCTGGTTTTATTTTTTTTGTTTTGCCCTAATCACTGTTGATTCTAGATCCTAGAAATCCCTCTGATTTCAGCCTTGTGATAATAAATCTATTGGTTACATAAGCAACCTTGTCAGCAGAAACTGTGCCCACAACAATTATGGCCAAATACCATTAGCAACTGGTCATCTTTCCACTCCTCATTCTTCCCAATGTCCCTGTTTCTAATGTCCTGTGACTATAAGAGTTTGTTTTCTAGTTAATATGCTGCATTGTTCTACAATATGCTATCACTTTCAACTTTTTAACTGACACAGATTTCTAGATATGCCCTATAGCTAAGTGCAGATAAAGGCAGCCTAGCTAGAAAGGTGTGTATAAGTATGTATGCAGGCAGGTATAACTGGTATCATAGTACTAGTTGATAGTACTAGTGCTATCAACAAGATCACTCACAATTCCTTACCTTGTGAGTTCCAATGACACTGGAAAGTCACAGTTAGGCCAGGAGTTCTTTTTTTTTTTCTTTTTTGGAGGGCAATTGGGGTTAAGTGACTTGCCCAAGATCACATGGTTAGTGTGTATTTGTGTGTGTGTGTGTGTGTGTGTGTGTGTGTGTGTGTGTGTGTGTGTGTGTGTGTGTTTGAGGTCAAATTTGAACTCAGGTCCTCCTGACTACAGGGCCGGTGCTCTCTTCCCTGTGCCACCTAGCTGCCCCATAGGCCAGGGGTTCTTCACAAGGGTAGACTTCTTAAACTATAGATTGATTTCAGGGGGTGCATGAATTTGGATGAAAAAAAATCTTTATTTCCATATAACTTGTTTCTTACGTGTATTTTACTTTGTGCATTTAAAGACATGATTCTGAGACAGAATCCCTAGGTTTTACCAGCTTGCCTGGGGGACTCATTATAGGAAAAAAAATAAAAAGAGTTATATTGCTCATAAGAAAAGATATCTTTTCATTTATATTTGTTTTTAAAAGTCATTCTTAATAATAATCTGTGCTGATATTTAAAATTTACTTAAATTTATCTAATATATTTGCTATTCATATCAGAAATGCATGGTTGTCTGGTGAGTAAGTATCCTGCGGCTACAATTTGGCAGCATACCTTAAGTATCTGTAAGCAGGAGTTGCAAAAATCCACTAACCTCTTATGTTCTAAAATAGCAAACTAAGTCACAAAGAGTCCACTCTGTGACACTCCTTTTTTCACCTCCATTAGAGACCCTATTTCCTTCTTCTATTTAGAGAAGATAGATGAATGCTTAAGGTGATAAATGGACACATTTTAGATCGTGGTTTAAATAATATTTTCTCTCACCTCCATAGATGGTGTTTTTTGGCTACATGGTGTTCAGCATCCTTTTTGGCCTCTTAGCTGACAGATATGGTCGCTGGAAGGTATGTTAAGCCTGGGCATCTAATGTGGAGTTTTCCATTATTTTTTAAAAAAAACATTATGATTTTATTTTTAGTCCCAAATTTTGCTCTTCCCCACCCTATCCCTCATCCACATAGAAGGCAAGAAAACAAACCTATTACAAACAGATGTAGTCATGCAAACCAAATTTACACATTAGCTATGTCCATTAAAAAAAAAAAACAAGAAAAAAGGAAAAGTAAGTGTACTTCAGTTGGCTCTCCGAGGCCACCAGTTCTTTATCGGGAGGTGTTTCATTATGACTCTTTTGGAGTTGTGGTTGGTCATTGTATTGATCAGTAATTAAGCTTTTCAAAGTTTTTATCTTTATGATATTTCTGTTGCTTTAGATATTGTTCTGGTTCTGTTAACTTCACTCTGTATCAGTTCATGTAAGTTTTCAAGGTTTTTCTGAAACCATCTCCTCCATTTCAGATAGCACAATAGTATTCTATCACATTCATATCCCATCACTTTTTCAGTCATCTCCTAATTGGTGGGCATCCCCTCAGTTTCCAATTCTTGACCACCACAAAAAAGAACTGCTATAAATGTATTTGTATATATGGGTCCTTTTCTTCTTTCTTGATCTCTTTGGGGTATAGACCTTGTAACAATATTGCTTGTCAAAAAATATACATTAATACCTTTTGGGGCATAGTTCTTAATTGCTTTCCAGAATGGTTGAATTGATTCACAGTCCCACCAACGATACATTAGTTTGACTATTTCCCTACATCCCAACAGAATTTTTGATTTTTTTTGTCATCTTAGTCAATCTGAAGGGTGTGAGGTCATGCCTCAGAGTTGTCTTAATTTGCTTTTTAAAAAGAGATATTTTGTTGTTTTCTCCCCAATTACATGGAAAAACAATTTTTAGAATTTTGCTTAAAGTTTTGAGTTTCAAATTCTATCCCTTCTCCCCTTCCCTTACTTCTCCCTGAGACAGAAAGCAAAATGATATAGGTTATTCATGTGTAATTTTGTAAAACATTTCCATATTAGTCATTTTGTGCAAGAAGACTCAAAACAGAAAAAAATGAAAGAAAAAAGGAAGAAAGTGAAAAAATAGTGTGCTTCAGTCTATATTCAGATAACATCAGTTCTTTGTTTGGAGATGGAGAGGATGTTCCATCATGAATCCTTTGGAATTGTCATGGATCATTGTATTGTTGAGAATAGCTAAGACATTCACAGTTCTTCATCATAGGATATTACTGTTACTGTGTACAATATTCTCCTGGTTTGGCTCACTTCATTTTGTATCAGTTCATGTAAGTCTTTCTAGTTTTTTTTTTAATCATTCTGCTTGTCATTTTTTATAGCACAATAATTTTCTATTACAATCATGTTGCCACAACTTGTTCATCCATTCTCCAATTAATGGGCATCCTCTCAATTTCCAATTCTTAGCCAGCTTCCAAGCATATCTGTTTATTAAGCAATGCATACCAATTGCATAACATATTGGGTCCAGGCCTCCTTAGCTTGACACTGGACACTGAATACAGGGAGAGAGAGATTTTTTGCATTAAAAGAAATCAATTAACAGGATGCAAACCAGGATACAAATTTAGGTAATCTGATTTCTAATTGGAGAAAAGATGATGGATTTTCCAAATTGGGAAGGAAGAAGAGTGAGTTTTGGTTGAGTTGGGAGGGGAAGGAGGTTTCAAGTTCTTTCCTTTCCCAGAATTCAGAGATACTGATTAATTGCATCAATCTGCATTTTGCAAAACTTGCTTTTACTATCTATGTTCCCATGAATGATTTGCAGAAAAATGAGATGGACAGTACATGTGTCAGCACAAGATGGATTCAGTATTCATGAGATGAAATCTAATTGGTTCTCTCAATTCTCCCACCAAACCAACTCCATTTTGTAACTGACTCTATTTCTTCATTTGAAAGTTCCTTTCCCTATCTCTGAACATGGCAATATCCCTTGCTCCATCTCCTGCCTCTACTCCCCTCCCCTCCACTTACAGTAGTTCAATCTCAAGGCTGATTAAGGCTGACCAACTTCCTTCTCTTTTTCTGTCTTTTTTTTAGCATCTAGAAGAAAGGATTTTTAAAACCAGCTCTCTAACTCTAAGTGCACTCTCTTTGACTTCCAGTATAATCTGCTGTCATGGCAGTCATGGGTTTTACCAACTCAGGTTGGTCAGAAAAAGATGTCCTTTCCGTTTATGAAGCTAGATTAGCAATTCACCTGTGGTTTCTAGTCTTTGTTGCTTAGGGCACTGAAAAGTTGTGACTCTATGGTCATATTGCCAGGATATGTTGGGGAAAGGGCTTGAATTTAAGTCTTCCTGATAGACTCATTATCTACCATGCCACATTCCCTCTCTAGTAGCAGTCTAGGTGTTCGAAAAAGGAGAATGTTTATCGCATTATCATGCTTTGAGAGGTCTATGATGTCATTGATTAGAATAATAGCTTGTTGTAACGATTAAATTTCACATTTTAAAGTTTATAAAACACTTTACATATACCATTCTGTCATTGGTACAAATTGTAATGCTTCTTTGGGTTCTTACACTATGAAATTCTTGTCTACATCCTTAAGTCCTTCCTTTGTGTCCTACCCTTCATGCCTTTTCCCAGAGTTTTTTTTTTTTTTTTACTATTTTAAGAAGACCAATACATCCAGAGTTATCAATTTTTCTCTCGCTTTTTACCAGTGACTGTCCCACCTACTTTCTTTATTTAACTGTATCTTTTATTCACCCATTTCTAGCATACAAGTCTTCATTGAGAATATGTTTCAGCTTATGTACGTCAAGCATTTTTTTCCTTACTCTTTAGGTCATTAACAATTTCACTTTAAAGATCATGGGGGTATTTGTTTTGCAATGGTGTAGCATCACAAGATTATTTATATTGAAAAGGTGAGCTTTTGTGCAATGCACAAAATGCAAATTAAACCATTCATGTAAACCATTCTACTTATTTTTTCTGTTATTCAATTTGGCGTATAGATCATTGTTTATCTGCAATACTTATTCAAGCTATTGGTATTGCTGGCCTAACTCAATAAGCTTTCCATCCACCTGCATTTCATGGCAACTGTGAATCTGGACAACATGTGTTCTTTATCCACTTGGTTTTCCCTCTGTGGATTACTGGGGGGTTCTATGGTATCTCTAGTAAGAGAGTTTGATATCAATACAAAAGATGTCATCTGAAAGTAGGAGCATGTGAAATTTTATAGTGAAATCCTCTTGTATTTCAATTTTGTCCAGGACATCTTCCATAGCAATGTATATCTTGAACTATCTGACTGTCTGTATTAACAATGCAATATTTACTATACCTATGGCAATTATAAATAGGCTTATGTAGTTATTAATCACAAAATGTATCAGGCTCTCTATATGGGGGATAAAGCCAGAATATTTATTAAAATACCAAATAACCGAGTCCCCAAACCAGAAAGTCAAAGCCATCAGAGTAGTTATGAAATTGGCACAAGTAGTTAACGTAGTAAACAACCACATTCTTTTTTATTTTAAGCAATTGGGGTTAAGTAACTTGCTCAAGGTTACACGGCTAGTCATTATTTATGTGTGGGTGCTCATTTTCTGAGGCCGGATTTGATCTCGGGTCATCCCAACTCTGAGGCCAGCGCAACAACCACATTCTTAAGCCTTCAAAACAGAACAGGCTACCTCAGGCAAAGGTCCTTCTCTCCCCACTCACAGCAACTGCTCAGTGTCCAGGAAGCGTGCTCACAACAGCTCCAGCCCCCCTGCAGTTCCGGTCCCTGGCAGTCCCCAACAAGAGTTCTTAGCAGAAATTCTGGCTGGCTCAAAAAGGGGTTTGTGCCTCCACCTCTACCTTGGCTGCTACCACTTCTGCTTCTGCTGCTGCTTCTGCTGCTGCTGCTGCGGCCACCGCCAGTCCCCACCAGAACTCTAGCTCTTCTTCCGCTTCCTCTTGCCCCTCCCCTTCCTGCTATGTCAGCAAGTCCAATGGGGCATGGAAGATCTTTAAATCCCACAACCCTTACACTGTCTTAGATCAAGTTCAGTCTTGATAGTCAGAGGACCATTAAACAGTGTTATCTTTGTTATTGTATCTAATAGGAAATCCTATAAGGCCTTAGTATGTACTCAAGAAACTTGTTGAAGGAAAGTCTTAAAGGCTGTGTTTTGCTCTATAGAATCAAAAGCTTCTTTTTAATGAACAGAAAGTAACACAGGGAATCTTATATTCACTATGCCTCTCAATTAGTCACGTATGGGTGACTGAGAAATCTCATCTGCCATACAAAATTGTTTGTGAAATTTCTATCATTTCCTTTAGGATATTTTCATCAAGTATGTCCTTGATAGAGGTGAATACTGATCACAAAAAGATTTTATAGAGATGAGAACTAGGCTATGGGTTGAAAGTTGTTAATGATTTCTTTTAGCTTAAGGTCTATGAACCAAGGAAAGCTGGATGTGGTCATACAGGAGATGGAAAGATTGAACATCAATATCTTGGGCATTAGTGGAATTAAATGAACAGAAATGAGTGAATTTAATTCAGGTGACCACTACTGTGGGCAAGAATCCCTTAGAAGAAATATGGAGTAGCCTTCATGGTCAATAAAAGGGAGAGAAAAGCAGTACTGGGCTATAATCCCCAAAATGAGAGAATGATACCTGTTTGAATCCAAGGCAAGCCATTTAATATCACAGTAATACAAGTATATGTTCCAACCTCTGTTGCAGAAGAGGCTAAAGTTGATCAGTTCTATAAAAACTTACACTATCTTATAGAAATAACACCAAAAAAAGATGTCACATTTATCATAGGGGGTTGGAATGTTGATGTAGGAAATCAAAAGATAATTGGAATAACAGGCAAGTTTGGCCTTGGACTATAAAACAAAGCAGGACAGAGGCTGACAGAGGTTTGTCAAGATGGCTTGCTGATAATAGCAAACCTCTTTTTTGATAACCCATAAGGTATTCTACACATTGACATCAACAGATGGTCAATATTAAAATCAGAGTGATATATTTTGCAGACTAAGGTCTGCAAGTTCTATACCAGGGATGGGGAACCTGTGGCCTCGAGGCCACTTGTAGTCTTCTAGGTCCTCAAGTGCAGCCCTTTTACTGAATCCAAACTTCACAGTACAAATCCCCTCAATAAAAGGATTTGTTCTATAGAACTTGGACTCACTCAAAAGGCTGCACCTAAGTACCTGGAAAACCACATGTGACCTTGAGGCTTCAGGTTCCCTATCCCTGCTCTATACAGTCAGTTAAAACAAGACCTAGAGCTAAGTATGGCTCAAATATGGCTTCTCATTGTAAAGTTCAGATTCAAATTGAAGAAAATAGGGAAAACCATCAGACCATCTAGGTATGACCTAAATAATATCCCTTACCAATATGAAGTAAAAATGATGAATAAATTTAAGGGATTAGATCTGGTAGAGTGCTGGAAGAACTATGGATAGAGGTTTACAATATTGTATAGGGGGCAGCAAAAACAAACAAACAAAAAAACCCCACAAGAAAACAAAACAGAAAAATCCCAAGGAAAAAGAAGAGCAAGAAAGCAAAATGTCTGTCTGATGAGGCTTTACAAATAGATGAGGAAAGAAGGAAAGGGAAAGGAGAAAGGGAAAAATATATCCAATTGAACGCAGAATTTCAGAGAATAGCAAGGAGAGAGAAACTTTTTTTTCTTAAATGAGGAATGTGAAGAAATAGAAGAAAAAATAGAAATGGTAAAGGCCAGGAGATTTCTTTAAAAAAATTAGAGATATCAAGAGAACATTTCATGTGAAAATGGGCATAATAAAAACCAAAAATGGTAGGGATTTAACAGAAATAGAAGAGATTAAAAAGAGGTGGCAAGAATATACAGATAAACCATACAAGAAAGTTCTTAGCATCACTGATAACCACAGTGGTGTGGTTACTGACCTAGAACCAGACATTCTGAAGAATAAAGTCAAAGTAGTGGAGGTGATGAAATTCCAATCCTAAAAGACACTGCTGTTCAAGTGCTGCAATCAATATGTCAGCAAATTTGGAAAACTCAAAAGTGGCCATGGAATTAGAAAAAAATCAGTTTATATTTCAATCCCTAAAGAAGGGCAATGCCAAAGAATGTTCAAATTACCGAACAATTGCACTCATTTCACATGCTAACAAGGTTATGTTTAAGATTCTTGCAAGCTAAGTTTCAGCAATATGTGAACCGAGAATTACCAGAAGAATATCAGGCTTTTGTAAATTTATTTTTCTGCTTCTTTTTGCTATTTTATGAGTCAGTATAATTTTCTGTTGTCCTTCTACCATAATAGTTAGCAAATGAGGTTATATCTAATATAGCATTGTGATTGCTTGGTAGCAGTCTTTGCTTGGCAAGGAGTTTAGTGACAATGATGAGTCAATATCTTTACATTTCTCTGTTTCCCAGTTTGACTCAGTAACTTGTTTGAATAAATCAGACTGCAACTGTTATCTTCTCTTATTTTTTATTCTTCCCCCTTCCCCAATTAGTATTGATTTCAGTCTTTTCTCAGGTTCACCTAGGATCTGACTATACACAGTAACCAATTCAAAAATGGTCCCCATGTTGGTAACCAGTCATTTCTTCTTTATTACGATTTGATCTATTAAATCTGTCATGGTATTTAGCGCTTTTGAAAGCACCTTCAAACTCTTTTTAGAGAAAATATTCATGATATGCTTGTGAGGCTTTTGAATAATTTATAAACCTTTAACTTCTTTCATTATTTAATCCTGAGGCATATTTTCCAATTTATTTTTCATCATCCACTTGTCTGCCCATCTTTACAATGATATGTAGAAGTCCAAGTAGGGAGGACTTTGTGAAGTTCCCTGTAGTATTCTTCTACTTCCTTGTTTTCTTTTTCTTTCTTTTTTTGCTTTTTGGAGGGCAATTGGGGTTAAGTGACTTGCTCAAGGTCACACAGCTACTAAGTATTAAGTGTCTAAGACCGGATTTGAACTCAGGTCCTCCTGACTCCAGGGCTGGTGCTCTATTCACTGTACCACCTAGCCACCCCCACTTCCTTGTTTTCCTAAACATGTATTAGCACATTAACTTCAATTATTTTCATGGTAATATTTTGGCTTATATTCATCATAATTGCTGTAAAGCAAAATGACCAAATAGACTTATGAGAAGATCAAATGCTCCTTTATTTGTCTCTCTGTGGAATACTGCAGACACATCCTTCCATCCATGTTCCACTTCTTAATGTCTCCTAGTCTTACTTTTATGTTTTTTTAAAATTTAAACATTTTTAAAATTTTTATTTCTTTTTAAATTTTTTTCTTTTTCTTTTTTTTTTTTGAGGGAGGAGGACAGGGCAATTGGGGTTAAGTGACTTGCCCAAGGTTACGTGGTTAGTAAGTGTTAAGTTTCTGAGGCTAGATTTGAACTCAGGTCCTCCTGACTCCAGGGCTGGTGCTCTATTCACTGAGCCCCCTAGCTGCCCCCTAGCCTCTCTTTTAGTGAGACTAAAATGCATGCTGTTTTTACTTCTTCCAGCAAAGTATCAACTTGTTGGTCATTGGACAAAAATATCATATTTTCATGACCAGCAGTCATATTACTCTTTGTAGATGGTCAAAAAATAGTGATTTTTGCATCTTCTTCCTTCCTTCCTTCCTTCCTTCCTTCCTTCCTTCCTTCCTTCCTTCCTTCCTTCCTTCCTTCCCACTGTTACAGAAAGTAGAAAGGGTTCCCACTGGACTGAGGGACATTTTATATTTTTTATCCATTTTGAGGATCACCATGGTCAAAGAATTTATAACCTGGAAGCCATACTATTGGTGACGAGTCTCTGCCCATTGAACTTGCTTGTCCTTTGACACATTCTGTCATTGGGATGATACTCAAAGTTTTTGCTCCACTGACCAAAGCCTTCAAAAACTGAGTATTAAATAGTTAGCAATCTTTTATGAAAATCCTTGGTCCTTGATAACTATATCTGTAGAGTATAAGCTCTGTCAGTTTTTAAGAGTCAAAACACAAACTTGGTGATGGATTGTGGGTCTGGTATCCAAGCACCAGAAAGTCTAGCTAAGTTCTTGGAACCCAGAAGGCTGCCAGCAGATGGAGACTTTATTTCCCCTCTCAAAACTTCATGAGGATCATTAATGAAAATGTAGAAAGTTTATGATCTTCATCTATGGAGCAAATATCTATGTAAAGTTTAGCTCAAGTGTGATGAAATCATGACTATATTGAATGAAGAGGTGTTATTATTATATTATTATTATATAATTATAGATCCTCTAAGATATTAGAAGCTGCACAAGTATAACGAAGAGAAAGACTGGAAGAAAGAGGGTCTGGGTTTTAGTTTTGGATCTACCATTAATTTGTTCTGTGATAATAGTCCCAATTCACTTGTCTTTGGTGAGTCATTTTACCTTTTATAGTCTAATTCCTCATATGTAAAAAGGCAGAGTTAAACTAGAGGTCTCTAAGGTCCCTTTTAATTGAAATTTCTATACCAAATGCCTGCCTCTCTGAAAGTATCCAGATGTTAAACATTCTGAACATACTGTCAGAAAATGAAATTTTACATCTGGACTGAGTCCACTAATAATTTCTTTTCCTTCTTTTTTTGTTTCTTTATGTTTTGCCTTCAGATTTTGCTGATCTCTTTCCTCTGGGGAGCATATTTTTCCCTCTTGACCTCCTTTTCCCCGTCGTACATCTGGTTTGTTTTTCTGCGGACTATGGTGGGCTGTGGTGTGTCGGGACACGCGCAAGGGTAAATATTTCATTTCTACCACAACAGGGAGAAGTCCAGTTGTAAATATGCTAGTGTTAATGACTATCACCAATGACTAAATTGACTAATCCTGCCTTGATTATGCTTTGTTTCTCATATTTCAAACTTCTTTTTTTGAAAGGAAAAACTAATAATAAATGACCCATAAACATGTGCTTAGGATAGCAAAGGAGAATGATCTTCCTAAAGAAATGTAGCTTGGGCGATATTTAAGTTGTCTGAATATCACAGGCTCTGGCCTTGAAAACTGGCCTACCATCATTGGGGAAGTAGTATTATGTATGATTGACCCACAGATGTAGGGATTGGGACTTTCCTGCTGTTCAGTGGTACATTTTTGCCAAGCTCAAGTTTACCCTTGCTTCCTCTTCTCCAGAAGGTCATTCCTTGAACTTATAACTTCTCTGCCTCTATCAAAGCAACTATCCATTCCTTTGTGGCCTCTCCTAAATTCCCTTTAAGTAAAATATCTAAGTATTTGCCAATCTATTTGAACTCCACAACTGTTATATTTTAGGCTCAGCAAGTATCTTCAAGAGGCAGTGTAGGATAAATAACACAGTGTACAGAGTGCCTGACCTGGAGTCAAGAAAGCTTGAGTTCAAATCTGGTATCATACACTTACTAAGCTATGTGATTCTGGGCAAATAACTTTTTGTATACCTCAGTTTCCTTTTCTGTCAAATGGAGATAATAATAATAGCACATACCTCTCAATGTTGTTATAAGGATAAAATTAAATAATATTTATAAAGTGTTTTGCAATCCTTACAGCCAGGGGTGTGCTGGATCTAGCTCCTATGAGCTTTTGAGAGCCAAATGTTAAATTTTCAGGGTGAGTGTTTACACCTTGGAAACTGGTAAATAAGATAAGTGATTTGTTTTGTTGATTCTCTAGACTTAAGCAGGTGATGGAAAAATTGTTATAATAAATAGAATAATTGTTAATAATTGCATTGTTAATGCAATTAAATCTAAGTGTGTTGTGTGTTTTCAGAGAGCTGGTTGTTAAATATTTACCAACACACCTCAGCTTAAAGCTCTGTTATGCTATTATTATTCATTATTAAAGCTATGATGATGATGCCTACTGGGAGTTAAAAGACCCAAGTACTGTTTCCATCTTTCCCTTTTTATCAGCCATGTGACCTTAAGCAAGCCACTGGAATCCTGACTCTCCATTTCCTCATTCACTAAATAATTATACCTACACCTAAGTGTACCTCACAGGGTCATTATATAAATGTAAGGTGATGGGTTTATTGCTAATAATATCATCATTGTTTACCAACAACATTAAAGTTGAGGGTCTAAATTGAACAAATATCACTGAGAACAAAAGTTATGAAAAAACATAGATTGCTTGACTAAACAAGTTTTGCTTCTCTACTCTAGACAATAGTAACTCTTATTGCTATATTAGCAATTGATATTTTGATATATACCTCTTGATTTCTCTTGGGTTTTATAGCTTCTTTTGTGAAGAAAAATGTTTAAAATCAGAATTTGTTTGATGAATATAAAATTCTACTTTTTAATTTTCACTTTAGACTCATCATAAAAACAGAATTTTTGCCTACAAAATACAGAGGCTACATGCTACCCTTATCTCAGGTAAGGTTAAATAGAAATTCTATGGTAATTTAAGGCAGGCAAGACTTACTTGACTGGGGACTGTTGCATTTTTGTCTTTGTATACCTTATGCCGCTTACCTCAATAAGTAGAAGCTGTACAAGTATAATGAAGAAAAAGACTGGAAGAAAGAGGGTCTGTGACAAGGCACACAGTAGGTGCTTAATAATTTAAAACATTTAATAACACATAACTGTGGGATGTTATCATCTTAACATTGGAAAGAACCTCAGAGCCCATCTAGCCCAACCCATACCTCAGACATAGATCCTTTGATATAAAGTGAAAAGATATAAATTACATACATAAAGTGAAAAATGACTAGTCCTGCTTAGCATAGCATTCTTTTTTGTCTGAAATGGAAATGTTTTATTTGGTTAGCTAATAACAATTGACCTATTTTAAATGCAAATTGAAACCCAAAGTTGATTTTCTATCTTCAACTTGCCAAAGAAAAATGTGGTTAGAGAGGAAATGAACAATAACTACTTTCAACATAAATTATATAATGCGAATCAGGGAAGTTATTTTCTGGTTGACTGACCAATGATTTGGAAAAAAAAAAACCAACTTGATTCATACTACTTCTATGAAAATGTATCCATTAAATTAAAATTTGATTTATTTTCATATTTCTTTTATTTTAAAAAAAGTTTTTGATGCTGCTTCTTTTGTATTAATTCATTTCCCAACATTCCATCCCCACAAATACATCCCACCTCCCTTTGTAATGTAGAAATACAGTTAATCAAAACAGATTGGTACACTGATTGTATATGACAGTGTATGCCTCATTCTGTACCCATAGCTTACCTCCTCTTTACTGAAAGGAGGGAATCCTTTTACCATTAGTCCTCTAGAATTGGCCATTACACTGTTGTGTGGTCTGATAATTTTAAAATATTGTTTTCCTTTTCATTATTGTAGTTGTTGTCCATATTGTTTTCTTGTTTCTGATTACTCAGGTCAAAGTCTTCTTAGATTTCTCTTAATTCTTCCTCTTCACCATTTCATGAGTCACATTCCAAATCATTCACATGCCACAGTTTCTCTGACTGCCTCCCCTCCTCCCCCCCAACCCAATCAATGTACACCCACTTTGTTTCCAGGTTTTATTGTTTTGTTTTGTTTTTGCTACTAAAAAAAGCACCACTCTGATTCTTCTTATATATAAGGGACCTTACCCTCTCTGTGTTTGGAATATGTGCCCAATAGTGGTATGGTTGGGTCAAAAGACCATATATATATATACAGTTCTGTCACTTTTTAAAAAATCATAGTTCTATTTTTTTAGTTAATAAGCACTTATTAGCTGCTTACTATATGCCTGGCACTATGATAAGTGCTGGGAATATAAAGAAAGACAAAAACATGGTCCTTGCCTTCAAGAAAATGACATTCTAACAGAGGAGGCAAGATGAAAATAACAATGTATATAGAATATATAGGAAGGTAGTCTTGGAATCTTTGAGGCAACTAGGTGACACAATGGAGAGAGTATCAGGTTTGGAGCCAGGAAGATTTGAGTTTAAATCTACCTTCAAACATTTGTTAACTGTCTGGTTCTGAATAAGTTATTTAATCTCTGTCTGCCTTAGTTTCTTCATCTGTAAAATGGGCATAATAGTAGTAACTATCTCCTAGGGTTGTGGTGAGGAGCAAATAAGATAACTGTAAAATACCTAGAATAGAACCTAATATATAGGTGCTGTGTAAATATTTTTAAAAGAAGAATTTTTTGAATGATTGGACCAGCTTACAGCTCCACCAGCAATGTATTAGTGTGCCTGCAGAGATTTTAATTCTATGCTTTTTCCCTCCAAAGCACAAATTTTTCTTTAAGATGGTGCCAACAGATAACAAGATCTGACAGGATCTGGTAAGCTAGAAGGGCTTCAAGTATGGGCTCTGTGATTGACTTTGTCATTACTTAAATTTACAGAAGTTTCTTGCCAGCTTAGCCACAGGATGCTGGAATTTCTTGACCAAAGCAACTGTCAAAGCCCATTTCTTAGGTCATAGTGGGGTTGCAGTCTATATCAGTGGAAAGCATAGCTAAAGAGAATGAAACCACAGATTGTTAGAGTATTCTTTGTGCGAAGAGATTTGAGACTCAGGAAGCCCACCTGACACATAATGGCAGAACTTAGACTGTGACCTAGATCCCCTGAATCCTTTGTCCATTAGTGCTGGAGAGAGTATCTCAGATTATCGTGCTGTTAATTACTGTTGACAGAGGGCTCTCAGAACCTCCATGGACATCACTGATGATGGTATTGATCATGATCATAAAATTCTTGGATGAGACCTTTGGGAAAGAAAATGCTATAATCAATTAAGCTCCTTTGATTTCTGTGTTTTTAACCCTTCTTATTTTTTCATTGATTAGGTTTTCTGGCTTGCTGGTTCCTTGCTAATCATCGGTTTGGCATCAGTGGTCAATCCAACCATAGGTTGGCGATGGCTTATTCGTATTGCCTCCATTCCTGGCATCATACTCATCCTGGCCTTCAAGGTGAGGGTAACTAACTGCCTAGGTCCCTAGATTCTCTGCTGCTCCCAGACCAGCTACCCTTACATACATATCTCATTCCTGACTTTGCTCATGCTTCAACAGCCCCTACACACACCTAGAATGCTATATTTTCCCTCTCTATCCATTCATATCTACTGCCTCTTTTAAGTTAGGATTCAGTAGTATTTCCCTTAGAAGCCTTCTCTGATTAACTACCTTACCCTGACCTCTCCCTAATACATCTCAGTTTAGCACTTATATCCACAATGCTTGACCACATAGATTTATAATTGAAAGGGATCATCATAGTTATAGCTGAAAGGAAGCTTAGAGGCCATCTAGTCCAAGGCTTTCATTTTACAGATGAGGAAACTGAGTCCCAAAAATGGTTATTTAGAATTGAAAAATTGCAAAAGATTTCCTGTAGAAGATGGGATTTATTTTGGACTTGAAAGAAGCTAGGCAGATCAGGAGGGGGAGATGAAGGAGAATTCCATGTATGAAGGACAGCCAGGAGATGGAGTGTCTTATTTGGGGAACAGTAAAGAAGCCAGCATCACTTCATGGAAGCGTACATAGTGGGGTGTAAGGTACAAGAATACTGGAATGGTAGGGGGTGGCACTAGATGATGAAGCTCTGTGAATGTCAAACACAAGATTTTATATTTGAACCTGGAGTTGATAGGCAGCCACTGGGGTTACTTGAGTTGGAGGGTGGGGGAGCACTTCAGGAAAATCTGAGTGGAGGATGGATTGGGGTAGGGAAAAATGTGTAGCAGAAAGACTAATCAGCAGGCTATGGCAATAGTCTGGGTCTGAGGAGATAGGCTTGTATCAGGGAGGAAGCAGTATCACAGGAGAGAAGGGGGTATATTTGACATACACACATTGATGTCTTTGGCAGTAATCAAAATTTTGGTAACAGGTAGGGTTTGGAGGGAAAGATTATGAGTTCTGTTTTGGATGTGTTGAGTTTAAGATATCTAAAAGACATCCAGTTAGAGATTATGATAGGCAGTTGGGGATGTGAGACTGGAGGTCAGCAGAGAGGGTTAGGTCTGGAGAAGCAGACTTGAGAATCATCAACATAGAAATAGATGATAATTGAATTCTTGGAATCTGAAGAGATCACCAAGTGAAATAGTATAGAAGAGAAGAGGGCTCTGGGGAATGGATGTACATTGTTAACAGGAATGACTTAGATGAGGGGCGGGTAGGTGGCACAGTGAGTAAGAGCGCTGGCCTCGGAGTTAGGATGACCTGATATCGAATCCGGCCTCAGAAAATGAGCACCCACACATAAAACAATGACTAGCCGTGTAACCTTGAACAAGTTACTTAACCCCAATTGCTTTAAAAAAAAAAAAAAGGAATGACTTAGATGAAGATCCAAGAGGTTTGGGAGTGGACAGACAAGTAGATGGAAAATCAGGAGGGAGGGTGAGGTCCTGACAATCTAGAGAGAAGAATATGTCAAGGAGAAGAGGGTGGTTGACAGAGTCAAAGGCTGCAGAGGGTGTCAAGAAGGATGAAGACTGACAAAAGGTCATTGGATTTAAGACTTCATTGGTAACTTTGAAGATAATAGATTGAGTCGAAGGTGAGGTAGAAAGCCAGATTGTAGAGAGTTAAGATGAGAGTGTAAGGAGAGGAAGCAGAAACACCTATTGCAGGTGTCTTCTTAAAATATTCAGCAATAATTGTCAACAATACAATGTTCAAGACAATCCCAAAGGACTAATGATGAAGCATGTCATCTGCCTCCAGGGAAAGAACTGATATTGTTCAAATACAGACTGAAGCATGCTATTTTTCACTCTCTCTTTTATTCAAGTCTTCTTGTACAAAATGACTAATGCAGAAATGTTTTATATGATTGCACATGTATAATCTATATCTGATTGCTTACTGCCTCGAGGGGTGGGGAGGGAAGGGAGGAAGAAAGGGATAGAATTTGAGGAACTCAAAGCTTTAAAAAAATTAAAAATTGTTTTAATATGTGACTGGGGAAAAATAAATATTTTTAAAAGTTGAGCAACAAAATGCATGAGAGAGATGGGATGATAGCTGTGTTTTGGTGGGGATGGATGGATCAAGAAAGTTTTTTGAGGATGGAGGAGATATGGGAATGTCTGTAGGCATTAGGGAAGGGAAGTAGCCAGTAGACAAGGGGAGATGGAAGACAAGTGAGAGAGTAGGGATGATGGGGGTGGGAATTGGTTGGAGGAGACATGATGGAATTGGATCACTTGTATATGCAGAGGGGTTGGCCTTGGGGTGAAGGAGGAGATAGTGATGGAAAACATGTGGGTGATGAAGATGAGGAGGAAGGGAGAAAAGGGAGCTCTTGATGAAAGAAATAACTTTTTTTCCAGTAAAATATGAGGCAAGATGTTCTCCATCTACATGAGATAAGTTTCTTAAAACATTGAAAGACAACAGTAATTCTCCCTTAAGTCTTCTTTTCTCAAAGTTAAGCATCTTTAGTAATGTACCCTAAGGATATAGTCTATAAGAAAAAAACCAAACCCATGGATTTGAAGATATTTTTAGAGGCATTATTCGTCATTGGGGAAAAAACAAACAAACTTTGAATCAACCTAAATAAACTGGCATATCAAGGCCATGGGATACTAGAATACAAATGAGATAACAAATATGATATATATTGATCAGTGTGGAAAGACATAAAATAATGTGAAGCACAGGAAGATGAAACTAGATATTGTCTACACACTATTGAAGATGGTTGAAGAAAATGGAAGGAAACAGAAGCAACTGACTAATTGATATGACTATTTTTATAAATTTAAATTCATTTTCAAGTGTAGTTATAAATGTATATATTGATGTTTAAAATTATTTTATTTAGAAAAATAAACCTTAACCTCATTTCTTCAGTTCCTTTAGCCACTCTTCATGACATGGTTTCTAAACCTGTAAACATCTTTCTCACCTTTCTTTGGTGTAAGAGGAAGATACAGCTAATCGGTGCTGAAAACGTGGGGCCAAAATCTGAATGTTGCACTCCAGATATGATGGGACATGTGCCAAGCACAGAGGGCCTATCATTTCCCATGATTGGGACATTAGGCATGTGCTAATGTCTAAGATGTCATTAGCTCTCTTTACCAGCCTTGTCATGATGTTGATTCATATTGAGTTTTCTGTCAAGTAAGATTTCAGATATTTCTTCATATGAACTGCTGCCAAGTCAGGTGTCCCCCATCCTTGGCTTGTACAATTGAATTCCAAAAGGCCAAATATTGGATTTTGTTTATTTCCATTGCAGTTTATCTTTCTGGCTTCAGCCCAGCATTACAGCCTGTTGAGGTCATATTCAATAAAGCTTACAGCTATTATTTACTATAGTAGTTATCCCTGCCAGACTTGTGCCATCTGGAAATTTGATTTGTCCTCCAGTATGCCTCTCTCTGGCTATATTCTTCTCCTGTATCAGGAAACCTCTTACTGGAAAAGATCCACAAGAGACACTTTAATGATTTGGAAGGGAAAGTTCATTCTACATGAGGAAAATACCCCTGTTTCTTATGATGTAAAACAGATGGAAGTCAGATGATGACCCTTTCTCGTTGCAACATATTCTATCGGCAGTTCATTCCTGAATCGGCTCGCTTTAATGTCTCCACTGGGAACATCCAGGCTGCTGTGGCTACTTTGGAGCGTATTGCCCGAATGAACCGATCAGTCATGCCAGAGGGAAAGCTGGTGGAACCTGCCTCGGTATGCATTCAAACTCTGTGTCTTCTCCCACATCTGGGATGGAGTGCCTTGAAATGTGGCCCAATTTGCATGGTCAAAAAGTTCATTTTGGAATGGAACGATGAGAAAACATAGTAATGGAGTCTCTTTCTAGACAACATGACCAATTCATTCTGCTAGAAAGTTCTAGATCTGGATAGAAGCTAAAGATTTGGGGGATGGGGGAGTTGTTTGGTGTGTGTGTGTGTGTGTGTGTGTGTGTGTGTGTGGGTGTGTATGAGGTTTGACTTGACTTTTTCTTATCTTTATCCTTATCTTGTTCTGAAGGAATTTAAGATTTAATGTGATAGGAGAACCATTTTTAAATAAATGGAGTTCAGCCTGTTTGTAATTGTATCTGCTTGCCTCTGGCAGAACTTGTAGAAAAATGGAAAATTCAGTGAGTCAGTTGATTGTTTTGGTTACATCACCCGAAACAATCTGACTTTTTCATTAAATTGATTGGTTGTGTTGGTACTGTGGAGACCTTGCCATGTGAGCTCCACTTACCCATAAAATAGATAAAGTTCTTATTTCCTCTTTAGTTTTGGCTTAATCTAATAGCCACAGCAGGAAATACAAATAACAAATTACTTAAATCTATTTCCTTTTAAGGTTCTATTTTCAAAGGTAATTTATTTGTGGCCCTTGCTCATGTCATCGGAAATTATTATTAGCAAGTATTTGTTTTTCATTTAGAGACCAAATTTAGAGATATTAGAGAACCCATTAGAGAACCAAATTCAGAGAAATTAGAGAACCAAATTTAGCTGAGACATTAATATTCACTATTTGGCCTTTAGCATGTATTACATATTGTGTATTATCTTGACGTGTTTTTGCACCATAGTGTTTGATGCATATTTGTAAGAAGTATCTGACATTCAGTTAATGTCAACATTAGCCACATACTTTTTGGCTAATTTCAGTCTCACAAATAGAACATAATCAGATTGCAGCATTATTAAAAAGAGTTAAATAAACCTAGATTATTTTCTTTTTAAGGATGAATTTAAGTTTAGTTTCATTCTTATTTGGGAATTAAGTAATTGCCATTTCAAGTTTGTTTTCTGTTATTTTTCTATCAGCTTCTTCCCATTTATTGCCTAAAGCTAATCTGATGATGTGTGGCAGCAAGCACCCCAGCATCCCCAGGGTGGCTGCCAACACAGGTTCTTAGATCTGCATTTCTAAAGAAAAGCAACTCAAAATGGGGTAACAATCTTGCTTTAATCAATCAAACATACATTTTACCTAGTTCAGGGGAAAAAGTCAGCACCCCAAACTTCAGAGTATATAGACAGAAGTTACAAGCAAAAATTATAAGAAGACAGAGAAACATTTCAAGCAGACAGGCCTCCAACTGTCTGACCTTTACATCCATACTTAGTCACAGTTACCAGAGAGGGAAGCACCAACATCTGGGTTTTCAAAGGCGGGTGGGGGGGGGGGGTGTGCTCTACAGCTTTCCAGAGTCTTATCTGGTCAAATCACACAACACTTCTCAAAGTGAGCCCCAAAACAAAGTCTCACATTAAGGTTTATATAAGCCTTCTCCAGGCTCAGAGAATATAACAATCCTCTTGACCCACTGCCCAATCACAAAGTATCTCCTGAAAAACAAGTCTCCCACCACAGGCTCCAGGTGCACTTAAGCCTATCAAAGGGCCTAGGGGCAGGGAAGATCTTAAATTCATATTCCCATAACATGATGATAATGATGTCTGGTTACGTGCTAAGAGTAAGGATTAACAGGTAGAAGACAAGCAGAGTGTTTTACTAATATTCTCCATGTCACGAAATATCAAGAAAGGTCTGGGTGGACTTCCCTATGGAAAAATTATGTGAGGAAATGGTCAAGGGTCCCATAGGATGGACATCCATAGATGGACTACAGTTTGCATCATTGGAGGAAACCTTTAAATCAGTAATATCACTTATCCATTTGAGAAATAGTAGTGGTAGTAGTAGCAGTAGAAGTAATTGCTAGTATTTATATGGTGTTTTAATGTTTTAAAAATGCTCTCCATGTGAACTCTTTTGACTAAGAACTTAAGATGTTGCTTTCAGGTCTGTTGCTGATAAGTATGAAATGAAATGTGAATTTATTTTTCAACATTGTCTTGCTTAATCCTTACTCTTTTTTATCATTCCCACCCCACCCCTTTTGGTATCTTTTTCTTCTCCTATTTAATCATTAGATAAATTACATTTACATCACACAACAGATTATGTATATATGTACTCTTCCCTCTTTGAAACAAGTGAAATTGTGAAATTTTCTCCTAATGTTCTCAGACTATGTCCAATCTTTTTGTTTCTGTACCATAATCCAATGGTTGACATTTCCAAGGCCACCACAGCTCAGAGGACTCTGATTAGCAATGACCAGGAGGAAATTTTTAAAAAGAAAAGTAGTTGCAGGTTTTTAGGTTAGCACTTTTCCCTCCAAGGTCACTCAGGGAGATAGCCAGGTCTGCCCTGAGAACAGGCCCGTTATGTCCGGTCTATGTTTGTGAAAAATCCTTGATTAACTCCCCTGTAGGATTTTTGGTGTGTTAATATTCTCTGTTTAGACAAAAACAAAGCACATTTCTCTCCTAAGACCCAAGGCCTTCACTCTCTTAAATATATATTTATTTTAAACATTTTTTTCTTTTTAAGTTTTGAGTTCCAAATTCTCTCCCCTCTCCTCCTTACCACACCCACTGAGAAGGCAATTATGTATTGAAATCATGCAAAACATATTTCCATATTAGTCTTATTTCTAAAAAGTAAGAAAAATAAAGTTGAGAAAATTATACTTCAGTTTGCCCTCAGAGTTTGTCAGTTCTTTCTGAAGATGGATAACATTTTTTCATTATGCATCCTTTGGAATTGTCTTGGATCATTGTATTGATCAGAGTAGCCAAGTCTCCCACAGTTGATCATCATTACAACATTACTGTTACCATGCACAATGATCTCCTGGTTCTTATTTCACTTTGCATCGGTTCATATCGGTCTTGACATTTTTTTTTTCTGAAACTATCCCCCTGGTCATTTCTTATAGCACAATGGTACTTCATTACAATCACATGCCACAACTTATTCAGTCATGCGCCAACTGATAAGCATCCCCTCAATTTCCAATTCTTTGCCACCACAGAAAGAACTGTTATAATTATTTTTTAACATATTGGTCCTTTTCTTTTCCTTTGATCTCTTTGGAATATAGACCTAATAGTGGGATTACTGGATCAAAGAGTATTTATAGTTTTATAGGCTTCAGGGCCTAGTTCCAAATTGTTCTCCTGAATGGTTGAATCAGTTTACTACTCCATCAACAATTTATTAGTATAACTATTTTTTCTTCACTCCTTCTAGCATTTACCATTTCTGATAGATGTGGAATGATAACTCAGAATTGTTTTAATTTATATTTCTCTCATCAATAGTGATTCAGAGCATTTTTATATGATTATAGATGGCTTTGATATCTTCTTCTGAAAACTACATTGACCAGTTATCCATTTGGAAATGGCTCATAATTTTTATAAATTTAACTCAGTTCTATACTCAATGTAGATTTGAGAAATGAGGACTTTATTAAAGAAACATGCTGTAAACTTTTTTAAAATTTTCATTGTCTGTGGCTGTTGTTTTTGTTGTTTGTCCTTCATTCTTAAAGAGGACCATGACATCAGGAAGGTGATGCCATGACTTGCAAATAAATTGGATTTAAATGAGGGAGAGTTGTGCAAAGTCACCAGCCTCACTTTCTTCTCTGGAGTCATCTGGGCTCTGTGGATAGATATAGATCAGCACAACTAGAGATGGCCCCAGATCCAGTGGGAGACCTTGACTTAAGCTAAGATTTTTCCCAGGTCTCAGTACCTTTTAGTATAATTTATTTTCCCTGGTTATCCCATTTAATTAAGTTTGTTTTTTGGTTTTGCTTTGTCTGAAATCATAATTGCTAGCCCTGCTTTTTTTCTTTTTGGTTCAGTTGAAACATACTAGATTCTGCTTCAGTCCTTTATTTTAATTCTGTTCGTCTCTGTGTTTCAAGTGCATCTCTTGTAAACAATATTGTTGGATTCTGGTTTCTAATCCATTCTGTTATCTGCTTCTGATTTATGGGTGAGCTCATCCCATTAACATTTACAGTTATGAATACTAACTATATTTTCCTCCATCCCATTTTCTTCTGTTTCTTTTAGTCTATATGCCTTTTTATCATCCTCCCACCCCCTTTTGGTATACTCTTCCTCTCTTCCACATCAGATTATGTATGATTATGTATAATGGACATGTATATATGTATTCTTCCCTCTTTGAACCAATTGCAATGAAAGTGAAGTTTAAGTTTAAGCATTGCCTGCCTCCCTCCCCAACCATTTTCCCCCCTACTGTTAAAGCTCTTTTTCATGTGCCTCTTTTATGTGTGAAAAATTTTCCCTGATTCTACTTCCTTCTTCCTTCTCCCAGTGCATCTCTTTTTCTCACCCATTCATTTTTTGGGAGTTCATTCAAATATAATTGACTCATATCTATACCCTCTGTCTATTTAAATTCCTTTTAACTGCACTAGTAATGAAAAAGTTCTTAGGAGTTACATGTATCATCTTCCCACATAGGAATTTAAACAGTTTAACTTTATTGAAACTATTATGATTATTCTTTCATTTTTGTGTTTTCATGCTTCTCTTGAGTCTTGTGGTTGAATGTCAAATTTTCCATTCCCATGATCTTTTTTTTTTTTTTATCAAGAATGCTTGAAAGTTCTCTATTTCATTAAATATCAATTTTTCCCCTGAAGGATTATACTCAGTTTTGCTGGATACATTATTTTTGGTTGTAATTCTAGCTCCTTTGTCTTCTGGAATATCATATTCTAAGTCCTCTGCTTCTTTAATGTGGAAGCTACTTAGTCTTGTGTGATCCCTATTGTAGTTCCACAGTATTTGAATTATTTCTTTCTGGCTGCTTAAAGCATTTTCTCTTTGACCTGGTAGCTTTTGAATTTGATTATAATATTCTTGGGAGTTTTTACTTTGGGATCTCTTTTAGGAGGTGATCTGTAGATTCTTTGAATTTCTATTTTACCCTTTAGACTTAAGATATTGGGGCAATTTTCCTTGATAATTTCTTGAAATATTATGTCTAGGCTCTTTCTTTGATCATGGTTTTCCAATAATTCTTAAATTGTCTCTTCTTGAACTATTTTCCAGGGAACTTGTTTTTCCAATGAGCTATTTCACATATTCTTTTTTCCCCCATTCTTTTGAATGGAATTTTTATTTTATTCTATTTTTAAAAAATAAATTTAAAATTTATTTTATTGTTTCTTGATGTCTCATAGAGTTATTAACTTCCACTTGCCCAATTCTAACTTTTAAGGAATTATTTTCTTCAGCAAACTTTTGTACTTCTTTTTTCCATCTGGTCAATTCAGTTTTTTTTTTTAAGGTGTTATTTCCTTCAGTATTTTTTGTGTTTCTTTTACCAAGTTGTTAATTTGCTTTTCATAATTTTCTTACATTACTCTCATTTATTTTTCCTTTGCTACTCATCTCTTTCTTTAACTCTTCCAAGAATTCTAGTTGGTCTTGGGTCTTAGCATTTTTCTTTGAAGCTTTGTTTATAAATGTTTTCATATTATTGTCTTCTAAGTTTGTCTTGGTCTTCCCTGCCATGACAGTAATTTTTTTTTTTTGGAGGGGGGAAGGTAGAGCAATTGAGTGACTTGCTCAAGGTCACATGGCTAGTTTTTTGTGTTAAGTGTCTGAGGCCGGATTTGAACTCAGGTCCTCCTGACTCCAGGGCTGGTGCTCTATTCACTACACCACCTAGCCACCCCTTGACCACACATATTTCTTGTGTGTGCGCGTACACAAATGCCCTGACATTTGCTTCTTCACATATGTTCCTTGGCCAGAAGGGTTCCCTAGAACCATTGCCTTCCATGCATATTTTCTTGGTATGTGTGCCTTCCCCCAATGGTGCTAGCCTATTCTGCAGGAGAATATATCCCATGTATCTATGGGGGCTTCTTTTCTTGTCAATTTAATTGCTAAATTATTTAATTAATGTCTTTTTTGTTCAAAATGTGTATTCTGGCTGGTTAAAGTATGTTGCTGAGGGCTTATGAGCTATGGTTTTGAGTGGGTGTTGACCCATGGAATGCTTTTAATTTGGAGCAACTTTGGGGGGGGGTAATATCTGAGGAAAGTACCCCTGGTTTTATGTATTATATTAAGTGAAATATCTACAACTCATATCAGAGCCCACCGAAAAGAACAATATTGGTCAGTTCTGCCCCAGGTAGAGCTGAAACAGGATTGTCCTTCCGTATCAATGCACTGCTCCAAGTCTATTTGTAAATCAAGGGAGCCTAGGGAAGGCCACTTCCCAGCATATTTTTTTTCCTCTCTTCCCTGGACATTTAAAAATTAGAACCGTATGTAAGTTTATGCTGGATCCTGATCCTGGTAGGATATAGGGAACACCAAAATCTGATTTTCAGGGAGATAAGATTCAGGAGAATCTTTCTTCTCCCTATAGCTCAGGAAAACCTATTGTAGTAGGGACTGATGATCAGGGCTTTTCCTATAGCTGGTACTTTGGTAGCTTTCAGGTATCACCCTTCAGTGTTCCCCTTGTGTTCCTATTCAGAATCCTACATTGATAGCTTTGCTGTACCTGCTTCCTTTAGATCTCTTCAACCCTTATCAGATGAGAGCAGATGACAGTCATTCCCTTTCTCACAGTACATACTCTACCCCCATCACACATGTGGCAATTTGTATCACACCTTGAAAACAGCTGCTTCAGGGACCTCCATACAAAGATCATTCCCCTGTACCTCATGAGTAGGGGATCTCTGTCCCTTGTAGAATGTTGACTCCTCTCTTCCCTAGCACCTAGACAGTACGTGTCTTACCTGGTTATTATTTCCATGAGTCCAGACTCCAGAGATTTAGGAGAGCACAAAAATCTCTTCCCAGTTGTTTCTCAGTTAAATGTTTTGGGGGCAACTGGGTAGGGGTTATTAGGATTACTTGGGGCTATTTCCTAAAATATTTTTGGGCAGGAGCAAGAACTACGGTATGCATTCTTTTTATTACTGGGAAAAGAAAAAAAATTGTTGTTGTGTCCAACTCTTCATGACCCAGTTTGGAGTTTTCTTGGCAGAGATACTGGAGTGTTCTGCCACTTCCTTCTCCAGCTTATTTTACAGAGGAGGAAACTGAGGTAAGCAAGGTCTAGTGACTTGTCCAGGGTCACACAGAAAGTGTCTGAGGTCAAATTTGAACTTAGGAAGAGGAGTTTTCCTGATTCCAAGCCTAATGCTCTTTCCACTGTACCAACTATAATAATTTCTCTTTAGCATTGAGAGAGACTATGTCCTCTATCTCTGAATCATACATCCTGAAAAGTAGACCTTGAATCTCTTGGCAATAGCAAGAACAATGTTTCTACCTCCAATCCCCCTGCTAAGGATGAAAACAATTCCAAGCTCTTCCTTCCTTCCTCAGAAACCTTGTTTCTGGGAAGTAGAGATTATATGTATCCTAAATCATTATAGACTCTGTAGCAGTTCCAACTATTAAATGTCCAGGAGACAAAGAGAAGCTATGTTGCAGAGGTTATCTTCTCTGATCATTTCCTATGGATGACATCACTGATTTGTTTCCTATGGAAGACTTCGTGATTAATTTCCTGTGTATGACCTTATTGAAGACAGAAATACTAATCCTATGGCTGTCTGACATTTTCCTCAGACCTTACAAGTAGAAGATATTGTGTAGTCATTAATAAGGAAATCATCCTTACCAGAAAGTTCTAGAAACTTTCACCACAAACAGAATCGGATTTGTGTAAGGTGATCATCACTCCTCACTTCATGAGTTTTTTTCAAAAGGAGACATTTCTTGAAAGTCCTTGACAATAAAAATCCAGAACTTTCAAAAAGATTAAGGACAGTTTTGTGTCCACAATTCCTTTGCAGAATTTGGGGGCCTTACTACCTCAGGAATTAGGAAGTTACTTTAAAGGATAGATCATTAGATATAATTTTTTGAAAAAGCCTACTACATATTTCATTGACCCATCGCCTCTAACAGTGCTAAATAATAGTAATTCACAGTATAATCCTTGGTGATGGCAGTAGAGAGGGGGAGAGGAGGGACTAGTTGATATTTCTTGACCTATTGAAAAATGGTGATGAAAAGAAAGAAACAGTGGTTTTTTTGGAGAATGACAGCTCTGTGGGGATATGACATTTTGGTTGTGTCCATTAATAGAAAAAAATTACTCAACAATACATTGTATGGTAGGTGGGGGCCAGTAAGATTGGCCAAAGGAATTTATCATTTTATTTTCAATTGGTGGCATGAGGAAGGTTGGTAGTTGTTTATATGTCTACCAGGTGCCAATTCCACCATTTCCTAGACAGAAAGACTGGGGTACCATTAATGTTTCTGAACTGGCTCTTGTCTAAAGATGACTGTTAGATACTTTTCAGGTATGTGACTTGTCTGATTTTCACATGTCAGTCACATGTGACTTTCAGCAGAAAGGATGCAGAAATTAGTGATGAAAGGGCTACTAAGCAGGGGCTGATGATATATCCTTTCTTTGGGCTTCTGAGAGCTCACACCAGGAAGAGCATTATCTCCTCCCCTTCTTTTTTCTTTTATTATTTTCCTTCTTATTTTTTTATTTTTTAAATTAAATTTTGTGTTTATTTTTAGTTTACATCATTCATTTCCACAAGATTTTGAGTTACACATTTTCTCCCCATCTTTCCCCTACCCACCACCCCAAAACAGTGATCCCACTGTATACCACCTCCCCCAGTCTGCTCTTTCCTATATCCTCCCCTATACCCCACCCAACTTTCCAGTAGGGCAAGATGGATCTCTATACCCCAGTGCCTGTATGTCTTATTTCTCAGTTGCATGTAAAACATTTTTTTAAACATTTGATTTTAAAACTTTGAATTCTAGATTCTTTCCCTTCCTCCCTCATCACCCACCCTTACTGGGAAGATAGGCAATTTAATATAGGTTGTACATGTGTAGCTATGCAAAACCTTTCCATAGTGGATATATTGTTAAGGACTGACTATATTTCCCTCCATCCTATCCCATCCTCACTTGTTCTATTCTCTACTTGGACCCTGTCTCTTTTCAAAAGTGCTTGCTTCTAACTTCCCTCCCGACCCTACCCCTCCCCTCCATCATCTCCCCTCTCATGCTCTTCTCCCCTACTCTCCTGTAGGGTGAGATACCCTATTTAGTGTGTATGTCATTCCCTCTCTTAGTCAAATTCAATGAGAGTAAGGTTGACCCATTCCCTTTTGCCTCCCTGTTCTTCCTCTCCATTGTAACAGTTTCCCCTTACCTCTTCTATATGAGATGGTTTACCCCATTCTGTCTCTCCCCACCTCCTCTCATTATATTCCTCTCTCACCTATCAATTTCATCTTTTAAGTATCATCCCTTCCTATTAAATTCAACCTGTGCCCTCTATCTATGTATACCTGTACACATATATACACACACTCACATATGTATCCATATGCCTATATACCCTTCTATATAGACATATGTGTGTGTGTGTGTATTCACACACACATTTCTATTCCCTTCAACTATTCTCATACTGAGAAGTTTCCTCAGTTACAATTTTCATTTTTTCCATATGGGAACGTAAATAGTTCAACTTTGATAAGTTCCTTATGATTTCTTTTCCCTGTTTTCCTTCTCATGCTTCTTGTATCTAAATGACAAATTTTCTATTCAAGTATGGTTTTTTCATCAAGAATGCTTAAAAGTCCTCTATTTCATTGAATATTTTCCCCTGAAACATGATGCTCAGTTTTGCTGGGTAGGTGATTCTTGGTTTTAATCCTAGCTCTTTTGACCTCTGGAATATCATATTCCAAGCCCTTTGATCCCTCAAGGTAGAAGCTGCCAGATCCTGTGTTATCCTGATTGTGTTTCCACTATATTGAAATTGTTTCTTCCTGGCTGCTTGTAATATTTTCTCCTTGATCTGGGAATTCCAGAACCTGGCTATAATATTCCTAGGAGTTTTCTTTTTGGACTCTTTTTTCAGGAGGTGATTGGTGGATTCTTTCAACCTCTATTTTGCCCTCTGGTTCTAAAACATCAGGGCAATTTTCCTTGAGAATTTCTTGAAGGATGATTTCTAGGTTCTTTCTTTGATCATGTTTTTCAGGTAGTCCAATAATTTTTAAATTATCTCTCCTGGATCTATTTTCCAGGTCAGTGGTTTTTCCTATAAGATATTTCACATTGCCTTCTATTTTTCCATTTGTTTGGATCTGTTTAATAGTCTCTTGATTTCTCATAAAGTCACTAGCTTTCTTTTGCTCCAATCTAATTCTGAAGGAATGATTCTCTTCAGTGAGCTTTTGAGATTCTTTTTTCCATCAGGCAAATTGAGCTTTTTAGGTATTCTTCTCCTCATTGGCTTTTTGAGCCTCTTTTGCCATTTGAGTTAGTCTATTTTTTAAGGTGTTATTTTCTTCAGTCAGGTTGTTGACTAGCTTTTCATGATTTTCTTGCTTCATTCTTATTTCTCTTCCCAGTTTTTCCTCCATTTCTCTTATTTCATTTTCAAAATCCTTCTTAAGCTCCTCTATGGTCTGTAAACAGTTCATATTTTTCTTGGAAACTTTTGATACAGGAGTTCTGACTTCGCTGTCTTTATCCCGTTCCATGCTTTGATCCTTTTTGTCCCCAAAATAGCAGTCTAAAGTCAGAATGCTGAGCTTGCTTTGCTTGCTCATGTTGCCACTCAATTACTTGACTTTTGAGCTTTTTGCCACAGTAGAACTCTGCTTTCAGAAAGGAGAGCTTTGTGCAAAATCTCTGGGGTTTTCTCAGCTGCCAGAGTGTTAGTTGGGTGCCCTCTCTTAAGCATCCACCAGCTCTGGCACCTGGTCACAAACCCCAGGACCTCCACCCTAGACAGCAATCCAAATTCAGGCAGGTTAAAGCAAGTGCGATTACCTCTCAGAATGGTGTCTTGGTCCCCCTACAATCTGCAGGCGAGGAGCTCTGAAGCAGCCATGAGGCAGTGACCACCACACTTTAGCTGCTTCTTGCCCCGGAGGCACAGGCTGGACTGCGCCTCTATCCCCCCCAGTTTCAACAGAGTTCTACACTGACCTCCCACTTTGTCTTTGGCATTTATGGGTTGATGATTCTGGAAACCTCCACAGCTGCTGGTGATCCACTCTCCTGAAGTCTGCTGCAGCCACTGGTCAGGCTGCCATCTGGTTAAAACCACGGGCTCACATGGGGCTGGGCTCTGCTCCCAGCGTACTGCAGTGGGCCTTTCCTGTCCTCCTGCCAGGCTGCCTTCAGTGGGAGATTTGTTTCTCTCTGTCACTTTGTGGGTTCTGTAGCCCTAAAGTTTGTTTAGAGTAATTTTTTATAGGTAGTTATGGGGGAGCACATGGAGCTTTCCTACTTCTCTGCTGCCATCTTCTCTTCTCCCTTTGTAAAAGTAGACTTGGCTAATGGGAATAATTCCAATAGGTGGCACACTGGATAGAGCCCTGGGCCTGTAGTCAGGATGACCTGAGTTCAAATCTGACCTCAGATCTTATTAGCTGTATGACTCTGGGCAAATCACATAGTTTTCTTTGCCTCAGTTTGCTCATTTGTAAATGAGCTAGAGAAGGAAATGGCAGAGTCAGACATGACTGAAATGAGGGAACAATAGCTCAGCTGACCTGGGAGAAAAATAGGAGGGCATGGAGGGATCTTTGCTCCTTATCTTTGATTAAAGGATTGAAGGGAAAGGTATTTCAAGTTATTGGTTAAGATCCATATTAAAAAAATTTCATGGAATTTGGTGAATTATTCTATTTATTCTGGAATCTGAGATATTCTGGCCCACTAAGATCTTAGCTACAAGGGCCTTAGATGTTTCCTCCTTCACACCTGTGCCTAATTTAATATTTCTCTTCCATTGTGTCAGGAAAAAAGAGGAAGATTTGCAGACCTGCTGGATGCCAAATACTTACGGACAACTTTGCAGATCTGGGTCATATGGTAAAAGTGTTAAGACTAAAACTAATTTTGTGTTGATGTTATCATTTTGCAAGCCCTCAGAAGGAATGCACTGAAAAGAAATCTCTATTAGATGGTGCTGGGATCATAAGATCACACAGGCAGAAAGTGGCAGAGCCAAGATTCACCACTGGGTCCTGAGGGCTGAGGTTCAAACCCAGGGGTAAACTCATAGCTTCTGATGATTGCAAGTCATTTTCTCTTTGTGGAGGCCTCATGAAGTTCCCCTTAGGCTGGGCTCCCTCTAGAACCCTTTCCTTAGTATGTCTAGCTTGTTTTTGACTTCTGGTACAAACAGTACTGTCAGTTGTTTTGGGGACACTACTAGGGCACCTATGAGAAGTACAAGTCTTCTAGACCTTTTGAAGTTCACAAGGTCTGATGCTGGTCCAATGGGTGGGGGGAGGGGGCAGAGGGTCTTTTTCCCTTCCACCCCATAAGGGATTCCCTCTTATGCACTTATTTGGAACTGCTCTCTTCTCTAAACTGGCCAGATATTAGAATGTAGGTTCCACATTGGTTTGTTATTTTATACAGGGCCTCTAAGGAAGAAGCTAGGTATGACAGTGGATAGAGGGAATGGCTTGGAGTCAGACCTGAATTCAAATTCAGCCTCAGACACTTGATAGCTGTGTGACCCTGGGAAAGTCACTTAACCCTGTTTGCTTCAGCTTCTTCCTCTGTAAAATGAGTTGGAGAAGTATAGGGTTAATAGAATATAAGATCTTCCCCAACCATTAATTGTCTTATGTGACCACATGTGTCCCCTTTTCCCCTTGGAACATGGACTGTGTTCCCAGGTATAAAGGAACACAGGTATTTCAGTCACAGGTGTTTTGCTGCTTTGAGCTCTGGCCCAGTTCACAGCTGTGATACATCCTGAGTCACATAGAGCCTTGGGGGATGATCTTGCTTAGATGGAAGCTTGCTTATGGGGAGGCTTGCTTGCAGTAAGGCTTTCTCACCATTTGGTACTGAGCCAATTAGTCACTCAGTCATGTGGGTTGTAATGCCTTCTGGCTCTGGGCCTATTGATTGAAAACTATACATACTGGGAGGTCGGTGTTTTACTTTGGGGCTCACTCATGGGAAGAATGTTTCTTTGTGATTTGGCCAGATGAGACTCTCGGTAGTCTTATTAAAGGGTCCCCCAGCTTTGTGAATACAGATGTTGGTGCTCTCTGGTTTGGTGATTATGTATCTATTACTTTGTTTAGACAGTTGGAACCCTGTCTACTGGATTCTTTCTTGGATACTCACTTCTTTCTACCTATCTATAGATAAATCTATGTTGTTTAATTAAAGTAAATTTGTTGACCCCTTTGAAGCTGTCTTTCCTTCAACAAAGTCGATCAAAGAACCTGTGCTAACAGCCCTTCTGTGTGCTGGTCTTATTGGTCTTACACCTCCACAGCAGCTGCAAGTAACGATACAAGAAGGAAATGGCAAGCCCCTCCAGTATTTTTGCCAAGAAGAGTCGGTCAGACTGAACAACAACAGGGTGCACTTCCTATGCAACATTACTCCCTCTCATCCAATGGTTTTCACTTCTTCTAAGGTGGCTGAAGACTTATGCCTAGTCTGGTGACTTTGTGATGTAATAGAGTTATTCTCACCTGGTTAAGGTAGTTCTTTTTGGTGGTATGTTAGATTTCATTCAATCCATTCTTAAGCTTTTCTTGGGTTTCATCTTCCTAGTAAGAATAGGACCAAAGGATGAAATATAGAGTATATTTCAGCAATGCATGAAAACATCTCAGAGTGATCTCAGAGGGGAATGGACTGCCTTGACTAGGGGCATAGTGTATTTCTTGTCAGTGGAGGCTGAGCTGAGGGTGTTGTAGAAGGTCTTCATGAATTGAGTGACAGTTGAACTAGATTAGTTTCTGAGGCTCCTTCAGGCTGTTTGGAATTTTATGATTGCCTAAACATACACTCATCAGGAAGTGAGCAAAAGATGGTCATAGTGAATGCTAGATATAGGATGTGTAATCATCATCTGAAATTGAATGAGCCATGGCTGATTGATAACTGATCATGGTGACTATTTCCAATAGCAACCCATATTACTACAGGGCTCCTGATGATTGGCCCCAAAGTTAGGGTTAACAAACCAGAGAACTTGGCAGTTACCCCAGCCCCATGACTGCAGGAGGACTGGAGGCGTGGTCTGGCATGGAACCCTTCCTTAGCAGCATTGTAACCTCAGTCGTGCCCTTTCAGAAGCCAGGCTTACCTTTTCAGGCTACTCCCTCTTTAGTCTACAGGTCAAATCTGACAAAGAAAAATTGACCAAAGTGGAAAATGTCACCATAGTACATTCTCTATTATCTAATATGAGCTAGTCCTAGTTGATTAAATATTGTTTTTATAGTTTTATATATGTGTATCACAGATGAAAATTTTAAACTAAAATATGAAAACTATAGAACCATGATTCCAATTCAATAAACATGTATTATTAATTGCCTATTATTCATAATGAACTTTTGTTGTTCAGCCATGTCAGACTCTTCATGACCCCATTTGGGGTTTTCTTGGCAGAGATACTTGTGTGGTTTGCCATTTCCTGCTCCAGATCATTTTACAGATGAGGAAACTGAGGTAAACAGGGTTAAGTGTCTTGCCCAGGGTCACACAGTTTAGTAAGTGTCTGAGACCAGATTTGAACCTGGTGCTCTATCCACACATGGCACCACTTAGCTGCCCAAAACGTATTCTAATCTTAATTGTTTCTGTAACTTCATAGAAGGGCTTTACTTATAGGATCATTGGGTCATGGATAGACATTTTGAAGGAAACTTAGTGGTCATCTAAGCTAAACCCATTGTTTTATGGATGAGGAAACTCACTTTGACGTGCCCAAAGTCAGACAGGTGACCATGATTCAAACCCAAGTCATCTGACTCCAATGCCAGAATTCTTCCTACTATATCATACTGTGTCCCTCAAATGTCAATTATAGGTCCCCGTTTTGAAATGTCGCTCCTAAAAAAATAATTTTCTTTATTTTTAAAAATTGATGCTGTTTGTTCCTATAACATATTCATGTCCAAATGTATCATCCCTGTATATGGATCAATCCCTTCATTACATAATAATAATCCTGGTATTTGGTGGAGGAGTGTTCTAGAATGAGAGTGCTCTGGGTTTATTTTTTTTTTTAAATGCCAGACATTGATTAAATGTCAGATATAATGTGATAAAAATATTCTTCCTTAGTAACCTTGAGTAAATCACTATTTTTTTAGGTCTCAGTTTCTTCATCTGTAAAACAGAGGGGTATCTTTTCCTCAGTGGCTGTTGAGGAAAAATAAACATATCTTGCTCTGAGACATAGGAAATGGTGTCAGGAGCTGCAGAGGCAGACGTACATGGAGAAATCCTGCCCTCTCGTGGACATTTTTAGCATTTCAGCTAGTGACTATATTTGGCTATGTTCTATTTTAGGCATCGATTTCTCAACTATAGACACAAATTGAAGAAAATCTCTGAGTAATACAGGATTATTGTGGGTAGAATGACAGACAAAAGAAAATGTACTTTATGATACATTGTGTCTAGGTCCTGGGAGTAACTTGGCATATCTATTTTTGATGTAATTGGTTATTCATAGTAACTCCATTTAATAAATATTCTTTTCTTGGTCTTGTCCTTGGAGATGAGTAGCTTCAACATATGATCAGCATCAGAGGGGGATGTATGATCTGGAAAGAAGGGGGCCTGAACATGGGGTAAGCAAGCAACTTGGCCCAATAGAACAGAATGATGACCAATAAAGCTTTTCCATTGAGAAGTATGACTGGAATCGGTCAGTCAGCTAGCATTTATCAAATTCCTCCAATGTGTCAGACACTGCTAAGTGTTGGGGAAACAAAGAAAGGCAAAACAGTCTCTGCCTTCATGGAGCTCACTTTTGAAGTGGGAAGATGATGCGCAAACAATTATGTACAAAGGTATGAGAGTGTGTGTGTATGTATGAGAAAAACTGGAGATAATCTGAAGGAAGTCATGAGCATTAAGAGAGGGTTGAGAAGGGCTTATTATAGAAGGTGGGATCTTACCTGGAACTTGAAGGGAGTCATGGAAGCCAAGAGGCAGAGGTAGATAGGGAGAGATTTACAGGTCTAGGGGATAGCCAATGGAAAGGCACCAAGTTCGGAGATGGAATGTCGGGTCTGAAGAACAGCAAGGAGGCCAGTGTCACTGGATCTCAGAGAATGTGGAGGGGAACAAGGTGTAAGAAGACCAGAAAGGTGTTATATAAAATAATTGGGCCAGGATGTAGCCAAAGGAAGGATTTATATTTGATCCTGAAGGTGATAGCTAGCTACTAGAATTTATTGAGAGGAAGAGAGAGAGACAGACACATAGACACATGGTCAGATCTGTAGTTTGTTTTAGGAAGACCACTTTACTAGCTAGGGAGGGATGGACTAGAGTAGGGAGAGACTTTAGGCAGAGAGATTTTCCAAAGTGCTGTTGTTGTAGTCTAGGCAGAGGTAATGATGTCCTATATGAGGGTGTTGGCAATGTCAGAGGAGAGATGGGAGCATAGAAGAGATGCTGCAAAGGTAGAATGGACAGGACTTGGCAACAGATTGGATTTGGGAAATAGTGAGAGGTCAAGGGTGACAACTAGGTTGTGAATCTAGGTAACTGGGAAAATATTAGAAAATACCCTCAAAAGTACAGTCATTTCATGGCTTTGATCTATAATGGGTTGGCATAAAAAATTAAATGAGAATTTTGGGGGAATCTTGAGGAAGCTGTAGATGACACATGAAGACCAGCAGACAACACAGAAAAAGTTTAGAAACTCAGACTGTGTAAAATATATGTGCAGTATTCTATAATATCAACACCCTATAAAAGAAAAAATAATTCAGACTTCTTCTCTGGTAGGAAGGGAGGGCCAAAAAGTTTTATGTGGATTTTCCAGATTGGGAGGTGCCATGCCCTTAGTGCTCATGATGTTGAAGGGACGATCGTAAGATGGAATTTATTTTCTTAATTTTTGCTTTTTGGAGGGCAATTGGGGTTAAGTGACTTGCCCAAGGTCGTACGGCTAGTTTTTGTGTTGTGTCTGAGGCTGTATTTGAACTCAGGTCCTCCTGGCTGGCACTCTATTCACTGAACCACCTAGTCGCCCCCCAGTAAGATGGAATTTAGAAAGATGGAAGAATTTGTGGGGGTGGGATTTGAATGGATGTGTTATGAATATATTGAGTTTAAGATGTCTGTGAGATGTCCAGTTAGAAGTGCCTTAAATAGGCAGCTGGACGTGTAAGATTAGAGGTCAGGAGAGAAATTTAGGGCTGGATTTATATTTGAGAATTGTCTACATTTGAGATGATTTTTGTCATGGAAGCCGATGAGATGGCCAAGAGACCTGAGGTCCAGAGAGTAGGAAATGACTTGCCCAAAGACATATGGCTAATAAGAAGCAGACCTAGGATTTAATTCCAGGTTATCTGACTCAGAACCCAAACTAGGAGCTGTGACTTAGGGCAGAGGTGTCAAACATGCTATCCCTAATGACTCATGGAGCACCCAGATTAAAATACAATGGGGAGCTATTTAATAAAATAAATATAACTCAATAAAACATTGATAATAGAAATATGTGGTTTTCTAAGTCATTATGCAGACTGTAGGGATTCTTCTGTGTGGCTTGGTGGCTTTTGTTTTAATTTGAGTTTGACACTGATGATCTAGGATACCGAAATTCAGAGAGAGAGAAGAAAATTAAACACATGTACTTCTTCAGAGACTAGCTAGTTAGCAAGAATAGTTATTTAAAATAGTAACCCCTCAGTTCTCAGGGCATTATTAATAACATTCATCTGTGAGCTATTATAATGGATCCCTTCTATTCAACTGCATTTGTCTTAATTACTTCTTCTATTTTCACATCATAGGTTATAAAGTTGGGTTTCATGGTATGGTTATCCCTTCCATATCATGGGGGTTAGGGGCACAGCTCCCCATGATTGGGAAAATCATCATAAAAAATTTTGGCCCTCCCTTTGTACCAGAGAAGTCTGAATTATTGTGGTATTTAAAGACAAAATATGTTGATATTATACAATACTATACATATATTTTATGCATTTTCAGTTTCTAAACTTTTCTTGCGTCATTTGCTGGCCTTCATGTGTCGTCTGCAGCTTCCCCCAAACTCCCATCTAATTTCTCATGCCACCCTGTGATATACTGAAACCACAATGGGGAAAGTCAAGATGTGAAAGCAATAACTGTATTTTCACTGGGTGTGAAGATTACTAATTAAGGTTCTTCTCTGAATCTAGTTCTTTTTCCATTATATTAATGTACAATCCCACTCTTCCTTTGAAACTTCTTAATTAACGGGAATAGGGAGTTCTAATACATCCCCACTTCTGATACCAACAGGCACAAGTTTTTCATCTGGCCATTCCATCTCCTTTTTAAAAATGCATTTCTTATTGCCTCCACCACAGCCTCAGAGAGGAAGGGGAGTCCCAAATCCTGACGCTTGTTCCTCGTTCCCTGCTTTTTCAGGCTTGGGATCTCTTTTGCGTATTACGGGGTCATCCTGGCCAGTGCCGAGTTACTGGAGCGAGACTTGGTTTGTGGCTCCCAGGCCGAGACGCAGATGGTGCTGAGTGAGGACTCGGAGGAGAGCCAGAGCCCTTGTCATTGCCACATGTTTGCTCCCTCGGACTACAAGACCATGATCATCAGCACCCTGGGAGAGATTGCCTGTAAGGAGACTTTGGTCTACTGAGACTCTGCTTTGTTTAATGTGCGTATGTGGTTCTCAGAACTGGAGTGGGAGCGAGGCTGCTGCCCAGCAGAGCTGACCCCATCCTCTTGGGGACGGTAAGACCCTCCCAATTCAGGACAGCAATGAAGACTGCAACCTGGCACTTTAACAAGAGAGCAATTTGAGAACGTTTTTAGAAATGTAAATGTTCTTTGATGCTGGTTGGTAGAGGCAGGTGGGCAGCACCCCAGGGCTAGTAGAAGCAGCTAAGTAGCACCCTAGTTAGGGCTTGGAATCAAGACAACTTGAGTTCAAATTCATCCTCAGACCCAGGCTAAGCACTGTTCTTGTGAGGATTAGCTAAGATAATGTATGGAAAGTGCTGTTGGGCATCATCCTCATCTTCCTTCATCCAGGCATGAATGGGTTCTTGATAGCTTTGCCTCTAGAACGCAAGCTCTGCTAAGTCTCACCCAGCTGAAAAAGCTTTTGAATATGGACCATCTAGCTTTGGTCTATGATCATAGATGTGCGGTGGAGAAGGGACCTCACTCAAAGGAAAAAACAAAGAATAAAGGAGTTATTATCTAGCTCCCCCCACCAAAGTCATCCTAGATAATCCTCCCCCTTCCAAAAAGTCATACTAGATGATCCTCCCCCTTCCCCCCAATAAGACATGCTAGAAAATCCTCCCCTGTCAGAAAAAAGAATGTCATGCTAGACAATCCTCCCCCCCCAAAAAAAGTCATTTTAGACAATCTTCCCCTTCCAAAAAGATGATCCTCCCCCTAAAAAAAAGAATAAGACATGCTAGAAAATCCTCCCCTGTCAGAAAAAAGAATGTCATGCTAGACAATCTTCCCCCCCACAAAGAATGTCATAGTAGACAGTCCTCCCCCTCTAAAAAAAGTCATTTTAGACAATCCTCCCCCTCAAAAAAAACAATCCAAAGAAGAGAAGGGACCTCAGAGGCCATCTAGACCAACCTCCTTAGGGCACTGAAGTGCTGATTTGTCCAAGGTCACACAGATAGTAAGTATATGAGGTGGAATTTGAATCTGGGTCTTGTGACTCCATAGCTACCACTCCATTGTGCGATGCTTCTCTCACTGCAGATTCAGTACTAGGAGGTTGCTTACCAGGGTAATGGATTTGAAATAAAAAAACCAAACAAACTAACTTTCACTAATTTGCACTAGGAAAAGGAATTTTCCATCCAATGACATCAAGAAGCTTTTAAACTACAGTCTGTTGTAAATGAAAGCTCCTTTTTTCAGTACTTTGAAAGAGAAACATGTTCTTCTCTCCACTGATCAGGTCACAGCTCCTACATGCCTTAGCCTGGAAGATAGTCTCTGTGAGTTGAAGTAGTCCCCATCTTCATCACTGTGATTCTGATGGTTATCCAAATGGGCCACTGGGTCTACTGATGGGTCTCCAAAACTCAGCTAGGTTGTTCATGGAATAATGGACACATAACCATACGTTGTTAGCCTGTCCTTAGAGGCAAGGTAATATGGTGGAAGAAGCACTGATGAGCCAAAGGACATGAGTTTAAATCCTGATGCTTACTTACCTTTTGACCTTGAGAAAAATCACTTGCCCTCCCTGGGCTTAGTTTTCTTATCTATAAACGAAAGGGATGGACTAAGTGATCCCTGAGGACCCTTCCAGCACTGGATCTATGATATTCTCTAACTTGGAAGGTAGGATTTGCCAAAGGCTACACTTGAACCTTAGGAAACCCAGGGTCACCTTCATGCTCTGACGAAGCATTAGACTGTGACATTATTAGAGTAACTAAAGATAAATGGAAGGAATTAAATAGAAATGACAGTTTCCACCAGCAGAATTTTAAGCAATGTTGACATAAAAGTATTATTGATAGACAGCTCAGTGTAGTGGATGCTGGACAAAGCAGGAAGATGTAGGTTTGAATTCCACCCTCCCCAAAAGAAACTGTGACTGTGATCAAGTCGCTTAACCTCTCTGGCCTTCAGTTTCTTCTTTAAAATTAGAGGATCAGACTCACTGACATTTAAGCTCCCTTTAAGCTCTGAATTTATGTTCATATGATCTGTGTTGGCCATTATTTGATCCAAAAGTTGAAGGTATGGTGAACGAATTGCCTGGGATAGAGGAGAAAGCAAATGGACCTAGATTGGACTTTGATAGTCAGAAATGTCAAAAAACCCTGTTAAGTTATTTCCAACTGTTTATAAAGGGCTATCCTAAATACTTCCTAAACTATTTGCTTGAGTGAACTATCACCATCATATATTGGCAAAGTCTGAACTGAAAAGGTTTTTCTGTTAAATGAGGAATTCAGCAAAGATGCTAGATCTTGGGAGATTCAGCGTGGAAGGCAGGCAGTCAAGGATAGCTCGCTTATCTCTTTACCCCTCCCCTTGCTTTTTTTCTCCCTCCCTTTGGGCTCATGGGCTTTCTCTCTCCCTTTCTCCCCCTCATATCTCTCCTTTCCCCCTCTTCTCTCCTTCCTTCCTCTTTTCCTCTGTCCTTTCTTCCCTCATCCTTCCCCCTTTTCTCCCCTTTCTCTCCATCTTTCTCCCTCTCTTCCTTTTCTCCACTTTTCCTTCCTTTTGTCTTCCCCCTCTTCCCTCCCTCCTTCCTCTGCCTTTTCTCTTTTCTCTCCCCATTTCTCCCTCCCTCTGTCCTTTCTTCCCCATCCTTTCCCTCTTTCCCTCCATCCTTTCTTTCCTCCTCCTTCCCCTTTTCTCCCCTTTTTCCTCATCTTTCTCCCTCTCTTCCTTTTCTCCACTTTTCCTTCCTTTTCTTCCCCCTTCCTCCTCTTCCCACCCATTCCCTCTATCCATACCCCCCCCCCCCACATCCATACCCAAAATAGAGCATCAGGACATTCTTCAGATGCTAGTAATCAGTGAAGTGCACAATGTGGTAGCTGGTCCCTGGGTGTTTGTGATAGAGTATTGGGAGCAGAATTTGAGTGGGTGGAAAACAGAGAATGTGTCAAAGCAAGAGAAAGTGATAAGTTAGCTAATGTGAGTGCCTGCAAATAGCAGGACTGTGAGTCAGTACATTGTCAATGTGCTGTGATGCCTTTGCGTCAGTGTGTGTGTTGGGGGTGGGGGTAGAATGCTTTGGATCACAGATGAGCTGAGACAAGAATGGTGCAGTGACTTACCCAAGGTAACAGTGACCGGCAGGATTTGAACAAATGCCCACCAGAACCAGTGCTCTTTCCACTGTAGTACTATTCTACTTCCCCTTGAGCAATTTAAAGGTACGTTTAGAGGCTTGGGGCTGCCCCTTAATGGGAGTGATTGAGAATTAAGGGAATGTATAAGGCAAGTCACTTCACCCCTGTCTGAATAGGAGCCAGCTAGGTGGCTCAGTGGATAGAGAGCTAGGTCTGGAATCAGGAAGACCTGAGTTCAAATCCAGTCTCAGATTCTTACAAACTGTGTGCCTGAGCAAGTCACTTAACTTCTCTTTGTCTTAATTTCCTGGAAAAGGAAAATGGCAAACCACTCCAGTGTCCCTTCCAAGAAAACCCCAAATGGGGATTATGAAGAGTCAGACAGGGCTGAAACAGCCTCTCTGTACGTGGGCATCTCTGTTTTGATGAAGCAGTTATACTTCCCTGTTCTTTTGTGTGCACATGTGAATCTTCCATATTGTGTCAGATCATCCGGCATCAGAGAATGAAAGAATGCCGCCCCTGTCCTTCACCTGCCCTCTGGGTTCTGCTCCAACCCTCTGGAGATCAGGGGCCCTGCTTCTTATCTTTCTTCTCTTTGCCACTTGCTCTTCCTTCCCTCCCCCGCAGCTCCTGGCTGACCCTTCTACTCTAGCTTGTAACTTTCTCCTTTCTTCCCCAAACTCCTGCCAGAGCTGATTTGTAACATCCAAGGACGGTCAGGAAACAGTGATCTGGGAACTTTCTCTGAACCAGGGAAATGTCAGCTCAAGACTTTCTGAAGCTATGGGAATTTAGTGCCTCAAAAACTGTTGACTAGGAGAGATGAATATTTGTATGTTTTGTTTTTTACTGGGGAGAGAATGCCTGGATTAGTGATTTTATCAGCATAAGAAGTTCTTGGTGTGGAAACTCTGTGTATTTGTTTTTCAATCAACAAGCTAATAAAATAGCATTTATATACTGCTTCAAAGTTTGCAAGGATATTTGATAAAGTTTATCTTATTTTGTCTCACTTAGGAACAACAATTCTGGGATGTAGGTGCTATGATTATTATTTACATTTTCCAAATGAGAAAATGGAGGTAGACAGAGGCTAAGTGACATATCTAGGGTCATAAATGCCTGAGGTGAAATTTGAACTCAAGTCTTTCTGAGTCTAGGTCTAGTGCTCCATCTACTGTGTAATCTAGCTGCCTAAGTAGGGTAAAATAGACATTTATTAAGAGCTTAATATGTACTGGCATCATGCTAGGGGAATAGCAATATAAAAGAAAATAATCCCTGCCCTCAAGGAGTTTACATTCTACTAACTCCTTCCACTCTAGCTGGTTGATTCAACTGCAATTTAGATTTAAGAGGGCCCTTCTCTGGGGCATTAAGAGATCAGGTGATTTGTCCTTAACCACTGGGTACCAGAAGCAGGTCTTACAGACTCTAGGGTTGGCCCTTCAATCACCGGAATGTCTGGGGAGAAACAATATAGAAATTTAACTTCCTGACTGAAAGTGATCCTGTCCCCTCTCGGGAGGTGGTGACTTGAATTAAGCAATCTGGACTATGATTTAACATATCTATGCAACAGACTTCCATCTGTGTCCCACAGAAACAAAGGGCTTCTGGCAGATTTGCTTTACATAGAAAGAACCAAAGAGGTGGCATTTGAGAAGTTTGAATCAAGTTGCCTCCACCCGTAATGATGGGAAATGGTTAATGTCAATGTTTGAATGTGTTAACTGCTGTCTAAGATGCCAAGGACTGCTGTTGATTCTTCTCTTCTAGTAAATCCCTTAAATATCCTGGGCATCAATTTCCTGGGAAGACGGATCAGCCTTTCTATCACCATGGGATGTACAGCTTTGTTCTTTCTGCTGCTCAATATTTGTACTTCAAGGTATCTTCCTTTTGGGTGTGCTGCAATCACTGGGTTAAGAGCAGTGCACTCTTTTGTTGTTGTTCCAAATCTGTGATTTTTATTGGTGTTAGGAAGCTCCCCATGAGGAAATGTTGTCTATTCATGCAGATCAGCAACTGTTTGGGGATACAAAGAAAGGCAGAAGAAACCCAATTCCCATCTTCAAAGAGCTCACTCACATATTAATGGGAGAAACAACATGAAGGAAATTGTTCAGAAAAGACATAGAAACATGTATACACATGTGTGTGTACACACACACATATATCTGTATCTATGTGGAATTGGAGGTCATTTCCAAAGGTGCTTTTTCAAGATGGAGGGGAAGGAACATGGGGACCAAAAAATGTTTCTGGAGGATATGAGATTTGAGCTGAGCTTTGAAGGAAGTTGGGAAACCAGGAGGTGGAGACAGTGTAGGAAGACAAGCATTCTATTCAGCCAGTGAAAAGGCATGGAGGTGGGGGATGTTGCTAGGTCATAGAGTGAGGGGAGGACAGGTATAAAGAAGGGGTGGTGGGTGGCTGAAGGACTTTCAAAGCCAAACAGTGGATTTTCCATTTGATGCAGAGATAATAGGGAGTCATTGGGGTTGATTAAATGGGGTAGAGGGTACAGTAATGGGAAACCCCAAGCTTTGGGAAAATCACTTCAGCAGAAGAGCAAAGGATGGATTGGAATAAGAGGAGAAAAGGCTTTCGTGATAGTCCGGGGGTGAGGTCATGAAGATCTGCATCAGGGTAGTAGCCATATAAGTGGAGAGATGTTGAAAAGGTTGGCAACAGAATGGATGTGTGCAGGATGGCATGAGGCTGTATGCCTCAGTGACTGGGAGGAGGTGGCACCCTTCTCTTTCAGACATGTTGAGTTTGAGATGCCAGGGTGCACCCAGAGAACCAACAGCTTCTCCCGAGTCACATAGCCAGTGTGTGCCGGCCAGCCACTTCCTGTCTGCCATTACAATCCTGCCTCTCTTAGTAGTGGTTTTAAAATGTTTTCCTTGAGCCTCTAATCTCATGAGAGTTCTCCAGGGCATCTGTTGGTTAGTCAGAAATGCTCACTTAAGTTGTGTTTATGTGAAAATAATGAGGTGTTTAGCCCACATTAGGGAGAAAAGAAAGGGGGCTTGTTTGTCCTCCATGGTGATTTTATTCTCCACCTGCCATTCTAGTTCCTCTCAATCCAACTGGCCTTCCTCCTCTACGGTTGAAGGGAGTGTCCAAGAAGCTTATTAAAGTTGGTGCTCAAACCACCCTACCTACATATTTATGGGAGGAAAATCAGAACCTTTTAAGAGAGATTACCATAAATCTATCTGCAAGTTAAATGTGCAGGCACAGAGCATGACTGTGACAAAGCCACCTAAAGAGGTTGGATAATTTTGGCAGCTTGCAGACCTGAGAGGCAACATGGAACTACAAAGACCTGAGTTTAAGTCCTGCTCCTTATAAACGTTCATCAAGAGACCCTGGACAACCGCTCTAGGCAACTCTAGACATAATTTGCAAAGAAGGTAACATCCTGCTTTGACAAGATGATGTTTCCTCTCCAAGGAAATCCCACATCTTTTCCCTGTCCCTCTATGTGGCCCAAAGAGTTCATTTTGAAGGGTCTTGTTCTGGACAGTAGCATGACTTTAATTTTTTAAAAATCTATGAAACTATGTAGGACTGCACTGTTAGTAGAAGTTTCATGTTCATTTTCCCTCACTCCTGCATGGAAAGCCCTTAGGCTAGAGTGGAATGCTTGAGAATAAGAAGGGTCCTCATCAAAGGATGAAAGATGGAAAGATATAGTCCTATGTTTGGGGACCTAACAAAAGGGCCAATGTAAATATTTCTTTATTGCCTTAGTTGCAACCCTAAGTTAATCATAGTTTTTATCTTTCTCCCATTCTCTCTTTTCCAGTACAGGCCTGATTGGTTTCCTCTTCATGCTGAGGGCCCTGGTGTCAGCAAATTTCAATACCATCTATATCTATACTGCTGAGGTTGGTCTTTCTGAAAGGATCTGATGGGTAAAGTGATTGAAACTGCTTTTGATAAATCATTTAAAGTGTGTGGCCATCCATAGGCAACTTTTCCTCACCTTCCACTAAGAGGTTCCTTTTAAGACTTAAAAGCTTTCTTGGCTTTCTAAATACATCCCATTGAAATGATGCCCAGCAGGGATTTCTAACTTTGTATTGTTGTTGGGAAAGGACATTTTTTGCCCTCACTCATTTTCAAAAATTCAGCTCGTGCAAGTGTCCCCTCCACACCGGGGCTTTGGAGGAGGATATGAGAATATCCTCCAAGCTTCGGGTATGGGGGGCTTCATGTTCAGTGTGCCATGGATTCCTTTGGCTGTCTGGTGAAATCTTAGGGACTCAATAATAGTTTTAAATGGCTGAAATTAAAGACACAGGATTATAAACAAAACATATGATATTGAAACATAGCTGTCAAAGTATTTTTTAAAAAATCAAGTCTTTGGAGCCCAATTTGAGAACTCCTGCTCTAGTTCAAAAGTCAACCTGAAGTTGCTTCCATGTAAAGGAGACCCTGAATAAGGGTTGTCAGGGGCAGGAGGAATCAAACTTTTTTTTTTGTCTGCTTGGTTCTTTGAGGGCAAAGGGGTGCCACAAGGATGTTTGACAAGGGCTCCATAGAAGGGAAAAGTTCCCCCTTCCAGTTCAACAGGAAATAGATGACAAACACCTCTACTAACCTGGTGGATTAAAAAAAATTCTTCAGACATTTTCTTAAAGGGCCAACACTCCTTACAAAGGAATAAAACTTTTGGATGAAAAATAGATCAGCAAATTGAACTGGTTTCATTAACTTAAGTTAGAAAAACCAAATGTTTCAAGGGCTAGAAAGAGATGGGCTCTGTTGGATTAAAGATGTCCAATTTCCAGAAATTTTGTAGCCTTGGAGAAAAAAAATAAGTTTTGGGGGAAATTGAAATATATGCAGTATTCATTTTTCGGAGACATGCAGCCACAGGGAGAAAAAAACAAATGTGAGGAAATTGAAATGTATTTGATTCTCATAGGCTCATAAAAAAACATAATTCTAACATCTATTAGAGTAAGAACATTAACAAAATATCTTTGGCATAGCTAGTTTTACTCCTAAAATTATCTAGTCTGGAATGTTACCTTTAAAATAGAGTTTATCCAAGGCAACAATTACTAATGTGCTGATCAGATTTCCTTTGTAATGCTTTCACTTTTTGTGACAATTTGGGTCAAAATTTGGCACCTCTCCATTTTCTGCAGATTAATGAGAAGAGGGCAAAAACTAGTGATCCGAGGGAATTGCCAATGAGCTGGGAAAAATAAAGGAAACGGGACTTTGGGGATTAGGGTTCTCTCCAGAGGCAAGTTGATACAAAGAGCAATCACTGGGGCTGCTGTGACTGTCATCTACGACCAGCCCTTTGAGAGCTAGTCAGGATGGGAAGCCATCAGTCAACTTCTAGACTAGGTGAAAAGACATGAAATTGCCTCAATTCTATTTTTAAATGTAATAATAGCCCAAACTGGATAATTGTACGAGCAAACTAGTTATGCGGAAGACATCTTTATGTTTCTCCCTAACAGATGTTAGATCAATTTTGTTTAGTGAGCTAAAAAATGAGTAATGTGTATATTTTCATTTCCTTCAAACTTGTTTTTCTCCTTGTGGCTGCAAAATGTCTGGAAATTGTATGTCTCTAAAAATGAGGGGACCAGCTAGGGGTTGCAGTGGATAGAGCAACTGGTGATGGAGTTGGCAGGACTTAAGTTCAAATGTGGCCTCAGACAGTAATTAGCTGTGTGATCTTGGTCAAGTCATTTAACCCTGGTTGCCTCCCCCCCCCCCCCCACAATGAGTATTATGTATATTTCAGTTTCCTCCAAACTCCTTATCTGCTTTCTCTCCATGGCTAGAGAAGAAGGCATTTGAATCCTTTTTGTTTTGAAAGTGACAGTATTTGAAGGGTTGCCCTGTGGAAAAGGGGTAAGACATTTCTTTTTGGTCTGTGAGGGTCATTCTTCACATACATTCTTCAAGTAGTCTAAATGTAGTCAAGAATCTAGTCACATTACTTCCCAGCTCAAAATTTTTTGTTGTCCCTGCTTTTTTCTAGAATAAGACAAGCCTTTCCCCTGTCATTCAATGCTATCTGCAATCTGACTCAAACCTACCTCTCTACCCATATTCATATCATAATCCAATACTTGATAATTTCTTGTACTCATCATTTCTTGCCTGGACTATTGTGGTTTAAATTTAAAAAATAATAGCTGACTCATATAGCCCTTTAATATTTGCCAAGCTCTTTAACTACATTTTTTTTTTGTGGGGCAGGGGCAACAGGGGTTAAGTGACTTGCCCAGCATCAAACAGCTAGTGTCTGAGGTCAGATTTGAACTCAGGTCTTCCTGCCTCCAGGGTTGGCACTCTATCCACTGAACCACCTAGCTACCCTTTGCCTGGACTATTGTAATAATCTGTAATCATTCTCCCTACCTTGAATCTCTTTCCCTTCTACACGTCCCCCAGTTACCAAATTGATTTTCCTAAAGTAAGTCTAACTATTTCACTCTCCTATTCAAACTACAGTTGCTTATTATTACCTGTAGGATCAAATACTAGCTGTTTCTCAGTCTTATTCCACCTTCTCTTGGCTATCTGCTGTCTAGCATGGATGCTCTCAACATTGACTATCGACATTCATCCCCCCCTTCAAATAACTTAGCCAAATGGCCTTGCCTAGTGTCATTCAGGTGGCACACAATCTCAGGGGCACAGACCCTGGTCTTTAATGCTTCATTGAGACTTTCTTCCTTTCATCTTTTACTGCAGGTTTATCCCACCACGATGCGAGCTCTGGGCATGGGAACGAGTGGTTCTTTGTGTCGGATCGGGGCGATGGTGGCTCCATTTATATCCCAGGTAAGACGTTCTGGACTCTAACCAGAGCAGTGAGCCTGAAGGAGGTGGCTGTGGGGGTGGAAGGGAAGAAATGTGGATCTGAGGAATCTTCAGAAGAGAAGCATGACCAGGGGTTGTACTTATCAGAGCATAATAAAATCGGAAAGGCCCTAGTCCAGCCTCTTCATTTTATAGGAGAGGAAACTCAGGCCTGGGGGAGTTAAAGGATGTGCCCATGGCCAAAGATGTTAAGTAGCTAAGCCAAAATTCGAACTCAGATCTTCTGACTCCAAATCCCAAACTTCACTCTTTTATGCTTAGGAATTCCCTTAAGATGCCACTTTCTCCCACTTAAAAGAAGACAAACTCTAGTGACCAGAGTCACCAGAGTGCTAGACTTACCGACAGAGGGACCTGAGTTTAAATCCCTTCTCTGTATTGTACTCAGGACAGCTAGGTGGTGCTATAGTGCATAGAGCACTGGGTCTAAAGTCAGGAAGACTGGTTCCTGAGTTCAAATCCTCAAATCCAGCCGTAGACACATACTGTGTGACCCTGGGCAAGTCACTCAACCCTGTTTGCCTCAGTTTCCTAATCTGTAAAATGAGCTGGAGAAGGAAATGGCAAAGCAGTTCAGCATCTTTGCCAAGAAGACCCAAGAGGGTCACAAAGAGTTGGACGTGACTGAAATGACTCAACAAGAAGTCTTCACTTCCTCTTCTGTAAAAAGGAGAGGGTTGGATTTGATAACCTCTAAATCTATAATCCCAGGGAAAGCAGCACTGTGCCCCCTACTCAAAGATGAGACGTGTAAGACTATCATCTTTTGAGTCATTCAATAACGGAGCAGCAGGATGTAGCAGAAATACAACTAGCCTTATGTTTATAGAGTCTGTGAAAGAGGCATGGTAGAATATAAAATCCAACTGGCTGACATGATACATAGGCTAAAATAAATAAAAATGACCAGTCAGTGTATATATATATATTATATATTATATTATATATTATATTATTATAATATTATAATATTATAATTATTATATATATATTATATAATATATATATATATATTAAATCAATTGGGGTTAAGTAACTTGCTCAAGGTTACTTGGCTAGTCATTATTTATGTGTGTGGGTACTCATTTTCTGAGGCCGGATTCGACCGGGTCATCCCAACTCCGAGGCCAGCGCTCTTACTCACTGCACCACCTAGCCGCCCCAGAATATTTTTTTCTTTTCTTTTTTTGCTTTTTGGAGGGGATAGGGTAGGGCAATTGGGGTTAAGTGACTTGCCCAAGGTCACATGGTTAGAAAGTGTTAAGTGTCTGAGGCCAGATTTGAACTCAGGTCTTCCTGGCTCCAGGGCTGGTGCTCTATTCACTATGCCACCTAGCCACTCCTAGCAAGGAATATTTCCACTGACTAGGTGGTCATAATATAGTCACATGCTTGTGTTGGACAAGAGAGAGTGATCTGGAGGTAAAAATAAATTGGAAGACTTTCCATGTAGCTGAAGCACCTCCATCACACTGGATTTGGTCACTGTGACAAGGAAAAACAAGGGTGGAGGTCCTCTGGTTAGCTTCCTGTCATTAAGCAAGTGAACTTACAACCTGCAGCTTATAGCTCTGGGACTTACCATACAGAATCACTACCCCTATGGAATCATGTCAAATTGATTGATCCTGGTTTGAATAGTTGGGGTCCGAATGATTTATCTCTCACACTATCATATAAGGGTAGGTAGGTTCAAATTTCTTGCCCTTGTAATCAGTATGACCTTGGACAGATCACTTTACCTTGTAAGTCTCAGTTTCCTCATCTGTAAGATTATGGAGTTGGACCAAATGATCTCTGTGGCCTCTTCTAGCTCTGATAGTCTAGTCTGTTTAGTACCAACTGTGTGCAGGGGTGCCAAGGTAGGGACACATAGGAGGTGATGCTATCCTTTGTTGTGGGCAGGTTGAAAAATCCCTCAGTGGATTTAGGATCCTAGAGGGACCTGTCAGATGGTGTCACTGTCACAGAGGCTTATTATTGAGAAACCTACATCCCAAGGGTTTGAATCACCCCAAGGAAGGGCATGTTTGCCTATTTACAACTCAGGGGAACAATCCTGATCCTCAAAGTTTCAAAGTCACAGACATATTACATCATCTCATGTGCGGTCACCTTTCAATGACAAATGATGACCTCCTTGTGGGTTCCTTTCTTAATAAAATGTGCTAAGCTAATGGGGTGTCATGATTACACATGTATAACCTGTATCACATTACTTACTTTCTGAGGGGAGAAGGGAGGGAGGAAGGGATAGAATTTGGAACTCAAAACAAGAATCAAATGTTAAAATTTTTATTATAGGGAAAAATATAAAAATGATAATGGGGTATCTAATCTTAGGGAGGCAGTTCTAGATTCGGTGTGTGTTTCTATCTGGGGATAGGCAGCCTCCACCCATCTTCTAAACACCAGAATTACTGATAAAGGTACAGCAATAGGAACCCACCCCCAACCAAGGGGAATTTGAGAAGTATCAGATAATGGCCATTATGAAGTGAGAGGAGGTAGAATCCCAGCAAAGAAGGGGGAGAGGACTTCTATTTTCTTATGTCCTCTGATGTACTTTCCAACCCGAGGCTTTGCCCTATCTTTTTCTTGCACTGCACCTTTTACCTGGAATGGACTTCTGCCCTGTCTCCATCTGGCAAAGTCTTTCTCTTCCCTCCAGGAACAGCTCAGGTGTTCCCTTCACAAAGGTTTCCCTCGTGACTCTTTTCCCTGCCCCCAACTCCCTTAGTGAAAATGATCTCTCCCTCCTCAAATTTCTTTTAACTCTACCTAGATCTTTCTCTTGCTGTCCTCATTTCCCCCCGTATCATAGATGTTAGTGCACATCTTTCCCCACATTTGATTATAAGCCTCTTGAGAGCAATGGCCATTAAACTGAACAATTCAGCAAATGTCTGTATGTACCTCTTATGCACAAGACACCATACTAGGCACCGAGGGGTAGAAAGATAAAAGTCTGTGCTCACAAGTAGCTCATGACCCATGGAAGGGATGCCACATGTGTGTGGAAAGTAAATTTTACCAACTATACCAAGGAATATTAATTGGGGGCAGTGGTGAGAGCACTAATAGCAGGGGAGATGAGGAAGAGTGGTGGCTTCCATGATCTCTAAGATCCAAATCTGTGACCCTAAGAAGTGAGGAGGGAATGCATTCCAGACTTAAGACAGTCTTGTATCCTTGGTGCCAAGCAGAAGAGCCATATTATACCTTGTAATTGTTGTTCAGTCATTTCAGACTCTTCGTGACCGCATTTAAAGCTTTCTTGGCAAAGATACTGGAGTGGTTTGTCATTTCCTTCTGCTTATTTTACAGATGAGGAGAGTGGGGCAAACAGGGTTAAGTGACTTGCCCAGGGTCACATAGCTAGTAAGTATCTGAGCCTGGATTTGAACTCAGGAAGAAGAGTCTTCCTGAATCCAAGCCCAGCACTCTATCCAGTGGGCTTGTACAATCCCCAGTATGTGTTTAATGTTTGTTGAATTCAGCTGAATTAACTTAGCTGGAGACACTTATGTTTAAGACCTAGAAGGGGTTGGTTATATTTGGGTCTGTTCCATGCCTTACAATGACCTAGTTTAACTGCTTCCAATAGACAAAATAAGCAGCCTGATGTGATGGGAAGAACACTAGATGTATTCAATTTCTGGCTCAGTCACTGCCAGTTAGGTGATGTTGGGTGAGTTACTTGATCCTTCTGAGCCTCCCAAAGCCCCCAGAAACCCTAGGAAGACCGTACCCATTTGAGACAGATCTATGTATACATAATAGACTCCCCTGGGAGCTGATGGGCTGGACTGAGTGTTCCTTCACACATGACATCTCCCTCCTTTTGAAGAGGTTTGAACTGTCTTGTCATCTCAGAAAAGGGAGGATACAGAGAATGAAGGGGAAGAGAGAAAGAACACAGGAGGAAGGAAAGGGGAAATTATGAGGGAGACTTTTCCTCCACTTTGGGTAGAGGGGCCTGATTTCTTGAATATTTGCTCCCCACCCTACCCCCACACTCCCACCTCCTCCCAGATGTTTTCCCCCTGATTGATCCTTTCTAAGGTTATTTGTATATCATCTCCTTGAGAGCAGGGGCTATCTTCTTCCTTTCTTTGAATGTCCAGTGTATAGTGCCGGGCATATAATAGTTACTGAGTAAATGCCTTACTGGCCAAACTGGTAGGCACTTCTTAGAATGAAGTTTCATTCTCCATATTTTTTGGAGGTATTTGGGATTATGTGACTTTCCCAGGGTCATACAACTAGTAAATGTCTGAGGTCAGATATGAACTCAGGTCCTCCTGCCTCTAGGGCCAGTACTCTGTCCACTGTACCACTAAGCTGCTCTAAATTTTGTTCTCAAGATCTGGAAGGGACCTTACAAGATCAACATGTCCAGCAGTTCTTAATTTGGGTTCTGTGGAGCCTTAAAGGACCTATGGATGGATTTTAGGGGGTCCATGAACTATATCATGGGGGCAGAGGGCAGCTAGGCACAGTGGATAGAGCACCAACCTGAGTTCAAATCAGATACTTACTAGTTGTGTGCTCCTGGGCAAGTCACTGAATCCTGTTTGCCTCAGTTTCCTTATCTGTAAAATGAACTGGAGAAGGAAGTGGCAAATTCCTCCATTATCTCTTATATGCCCATGATACAGCCATGTTGATTCACCTAATAGTATATAAGCAACCTGAAGACAGACTCTTTCATTTTTGTCTTTGTATCTTCAGCAGCTAATATAATGCCTGGGACAGAGCAGGTGCTTAGTTCTTTTTGATTGATTGAATTTGTGTAATCTCTTTTGAAAACTGTTCTTTAACAGTTTTCATAACTGACCTGTTATGTACTAGCCACTGGAGTCTTGGAAATGTGAATTCGGGGTTTCTTAGCATTAAGTTATAAGTGGGTTGTGGCTCATGAGGAGGACCTGATTTGAAGCAGGAGAGCCATCAGAAGCTGGGGGAATGAACACAGAGAAAGAACATAGTGGAAGAAAGCTCTGATGCTGGGAGTTAATTGGAGAAAAGCACAATTCCTATGTTTTTGAAGGACTGGGAAAAGACTGTCTTGCTGGATAGAGCCATTTACAGTTTGAAGTGAGGAAACACTTTTAGAGGCTTTCCTGTTTTGCCCTTTACTGCCTTCTGTGCCTTGAAAAACCTAAGATATCAGGCTTAATTGAACTGATTTTCACTGAAATAATGTAATGTAGTGAAGGGAATATATCTAGAAGACTGAAGATTCAAGGCTTAATGCTCTTAAGTAGTAGACAAGTGGCTTTGTCTAGCAGGCGAATGGAGAGGCCAGGTAGAGGAATATGAATATACTCATCTAGCTGGTGCCATTATGTTCCCAAAAGAAAGGACATCAAGGCCTGGAGTCCAGGGTTATAAGTACATGAGTTTCCTATTCGTGGCTCACTGCTAGGTTTATTATTGTGCCTACTCCCACACAAAAACATTATAAATTGGTGGAGGAGTATGATTCAGGTTTACGGGTGGATTTATCTTATGATTATTCTTGCTTCATTTTTTTTTTTTTTTAGTAAATGTTTCTTGACAGTGTTTTAATGGGAAGCACACTGGTGGGGACTCAAGAGCTCAGTAAGCAGATCTATGTCTCAGTCAAAAACTAAAGCTACCCCCAGGACTCTAAGAGTGAACTGTAACTTACTGAGGAAACCACCTTAATCCACCAGTGCAGATACAGTTTGGGGTAAATTAGCCCATTTCGTAAGAAAGTCCTTAAGAGAATTGGGGGTTAGTGTAACACCCCAATGACAAATTCAAAACAAAAATACCCTAGCCATCTGAACTGTTTTCTATAACTTTTCCCAAGAAAGGATAGAAATGGCCTTTTACTATAATTTTGTCACCAGTGATCACATAATCCCTATGTCACATAATCATTGGTTGAAGGAACTTGGGTTGTTTATCCCTGAAATGAGAAGTTGGGGGTAGAGATACATATAATTGTCTTAAAATACTTAAAAAGGTTATCATGTGAAAGGATTGGGCTTGATTGTAGAGGGAAGAATTAGGAACAATGGGCAGAAGTTGCAAAGAGATATATTTAGATTTGATGTGGGGGAAAAACTCAATCGACTTTTGAGATCATCCCAATATAATAGATTCACACTCGTGCCTTCTGTCTAAATTTTTGGTCTCCCTCAAGCAGCCCTAGTAATGAAGTTCTGAGGGTTACTTGTATTATCTTACTATACAGGAATGGAAACAGTTTAACCTTGTTTTTTTTTTTTTTTTAGAGGGCAATTGGGGTTAAGTAACTTGCCCAAGGTCACAAGGCTAGGTTTTTGGTTTTTTTATGTGTGTTAAGTGTCTGAGGCTGGATCCGAACTCAGGTCCTTCTGACTCCAGGGCCAGCGCTCTACTCACTGCGCCACCTAGCCGCCCCAAAGTTTTTTTTTTTTTTTTAAAGCAATTGGGGTTAAGTAACTTGCTCAAGGTTACAAGGCTAGTCATTATTTATGTGTGGGTGCTCATTTTTTGAGGCCAGATTCGATCCCGGGTCATCCCAACTCCGAGGCCAGCGCTCTTACTCACTGTGCCACTTAGCCGCCCCTAACCTTGTTTTTAACATTTTATGCTTTTAAATCTTGGGTTTGAATGCCATTTTCTTTTCATCTTTTCATCAGAAAGGCTTGAAAGACTTCTATTTCATTAATTGGCCATTTCCACCTCCTCTTCCCTGCCCTCAGGATTATACTGTTTTGCTGCATAACTCTTGGTTGTAATCCTAGCTTCTTGGTCAGAATGTCATAATCCAAGTTGTCTGCCTGTTTTATAGCAGTAGCTACTAAATCTGGTGTGATACTGACTGTGACTACATGCTATTTTAACTATTTCTTTCTGGCTGCTTTTAGTATTTTCTCTTTGATCTGAGAATACTGGATTTGGGCTATAATATTCCTGGAAGTATTCATGCTAAGATTTCTTTTAAGAGGTGACTGCATTCTTTCAATTTCTATTTTGCCTGCTGGTTCTAAGATATCTGGACAGTTTCCCTTATTAATTTCTTAAAATATGTCTAGGCTCTCTTTCTTCATGGCTTCCATAAAGTCCAATGATTCTAAAATTATCCCTCTTCAATATTTTTTCTAGGTCAGTTGTTTTTCTGATGAGATCTTTCACATTTTCTTGTTATTTTTTTTTCAACTTTTTAAAATGTCTCATGGAGTTATTAGCTTTCACTTAGCCAGAATTGGCTATTTTCTTCAAGATTTTTTGGACCTCTTTACCAACTTGTTAATTCTATCTTCATAATTTTCTTGCATAGCATTTCCCCCCTCAATTTATCCTCTACATTTCTTATTTGATTTTAAAAACATTTTTTTTGCTTTTATTTTAATTGCTTTCCTGAACTTGGGAACTCTTGTTGGGCCTGTGTCCAATCCGCAATTTTTTTGGAGGCTTTGTTTATTGGTGTTTTCAATCATTGTCTTATTCTGAGTTTGTATTTGAGCTCCCCTGTCACTAAACTAACTTTTTCTGGTCAGGTTCCTTCCCTCCTTCTTCCCCTACCCCCCATTTTCCCAGCCTACTTATTGACTCTGGGCTTTATGTTGGGAATTGTCCTCTACTCACTACGGGGGAGATGTCCTTCTGCTACTTTCACAGCTCAGTCCAAGATCCTCTTAAGTTTTCAGTGCTTCCAAAGTAGTGTGATCTGGGGATAGATCCATTTATTGCCCTTCTGGTCTTCATGTTGCAAATTCCTGACCCAATTTGGGTATGTTGGCTTACATATATTTAAGGTTTTGTAGACTGCTGCTTGACAGGGTCACTGTAGGCTCTCTTCCACTGTAGGCTTATGTGTGGCAGTAAAAGTCAGAAATGAGTCTCCACTCTGTTCTTGGGTTGAGTCACATGATTGTAGTTCTAGGACTAGTTCCTTGCTTCTTACAGAGAGAACCCCTACTCCCTCACAATCATAACTGCTCCTCTCTGCCTTGGAAGTGTTATGGCTGATGGAGCTGCTCAATGGCACCCATTCCTGCTCCTACTGCTAGTATAGAGGCCACCTAGTTTGCTCCCCACTGCTGCTTCTACCTCCTACCATGCCACTGTGTTTCTGCTATACTTCTGGACAGTCCCCATCCCAGTGTCAAAAGACCAGTTTATTTCCCCAAACTGCTCTGGGCTGGAAAAATGACTCAGTGTGACCTTCTTAACCTTCCAATCTAGTGTGCTGTATTTATAGGTAACTGTGGAGGAGTTCATGAGAGCTAAAGCAGAATTGCTACTCTGGCACATTGACTCTGTTCTGATTGGGTGGTGATGAATGGAAGACAGACTATGGCTCTAGTTAAAGTTTCTAACCTAGGGTTTGTAGACAGATTTCCAGGGGACAATGGACTAAGATGGGGGTAGGTGGGTAAATTAAATCTTTATCTTCACCAACTGGAATTTAGAACTTCCTTCAATGTAAATCTTATTCTGTTTAGAAATGTCTTGTGTGACTTCACATGTATATTTGATACATAGCTTCCTTTCTCAAGGTATGATGGAGGAACAGGAGGGAGAAAATATCAAACTCAAAATTAAAAAAAAAAAGCCACTTCAGTCTCCCAGGTTCCAAATCTGTAAAGTAAGGAAATTGGACTAGATTTATAAGCTCCCTTCCAGATCAAGAACATTTAAGTATTAGTATGGCCCTGTATAGTCTGATCATAATTCATTTAAATTCTCTATGGAACAGATGTTTTAAAAAATATATTGGGGGTGGCTAGGTGGCACAGGGAATAGAGCACCAGTCCCAGAGTCAGGAGGACCTACAAATGCAGCCTTAGACACTTAACACACACACACACACACACACACACACACACACACACACACACACACACACACACACACACACAACTAGCCATGTGACCTTGGGCAAGTCACAACCCCAATTGCCCTGTCTTCCCCCCTCCAAAAAGCAAAAAGAAAAATCTGGAAAAAAAATATATTGCCCATTATCACTTCCAAAAAAAAAAAAAAGAATGAGGTATCAGAAAGAAAAGTTACATGGAGAACAGAGAAGGGAACAAACATTTATTTTAAATGCCTACTGTGCCAGGAACTGGCTAAGCATCTTATAGAATTATTTTACTGGATCCTTTTGAAATTCCTCCTCTGATTGTGTTGCCCCAATCATCGCCCTAGCATTGAAAACTTATCATACAAAGAGCTGTCCTGCAAGACTGAAAACTAAAAACTAAAGTCTATGAAATGGAGGGGTAAATATGATCCTTGCACTATGTCACAGGCAGGTTGTGCCAGAAATGCCTTGGAAATTGTACAATGTTAAAGTTTCAACCAAGAAGTAAGTGCACAGGCTGTAGGGCTGTCAGAGGTCATCAAGTATAAACCCCGTTTTTCATGGTTGAGGATACTTACCTCTAGAGGGATGAAATGATTTGCTTCAAAGCCAGGTCCCTTGACTCTGGTGTCTGGTCTTGCTTATAGCATGACTTTTCAGGTGCTCATGAGCCCAGGAGTCCTGCTGCACATGGGACTCCTGCTGGATGCTGCCATTGACTTGCTCTCTTGGTCACTTGCAGGTTCTTATGAGTGCTTCATTCCTGGGAGCCTTGTGTCTTTTCTCATCTGTTTGTGTTGTGTGCGCCATTTCTGCATTCACGCTCCCCATTGAGACTAAAGGAAGGGCCCTTCAGGTAGGTGACGGTGTTAAACCCTTTAGTGATTTGATTTACACTATCACTTATTTCCTTTGCTTCCAGATACCCCTGTTCCAGGGAAGAGATTGGGAAATGTATTTGAAGTGGAGAGCATTTGATCACAATAGGGCAAGTCTTTAAGGGCAAGTCTTGAAGACGCCTATTATGATTTGATGCCTAGGCCAACAGAATACTAGCTCTGCTTAGTTTGACCAAGCTATAAAAATGTTATTTTTTCTGCTGACATCTATTTTACATGAAACTCAACTATATATTCTCATATAATTTACAACATACTTATTTTCGTTATTATACTTTAATCATATATCATTCTAGTATATATAACTAAATAGAAAACAATCAGTAATTTAATGCCTTATGTTGTGGGGATCCCAGTTCTTGGAACATATGTCAGCAGAGTGTAAGCTCTGGCAGGTTCTACAACCTACTGGAAAGACCTCGAATCTGAGTCCAGTCATCTACCCTTGTGTATTTTAGAGTAGCCCATTGCCAGGTTTACCAAGCAGCAATTTGTAAAATCCATGACATTAAAGGTGTTTCATGGGTTTTATTTAAGGAGTTGAATCAATGTCTCTTTCATACTAGTGGAATACAACAAATATATTAAACAGTGTCAATTTGTGAAGTGCTTTTTTAGAATTCAAAGTGATGTTCTAGGGCAAAGACAATGTCAAGAAAGAGTTTGAGGGGATATGGGGCTCAGAAAGGGCTTGGTTACTGACAGGAATGATGATAAAGAGAATACCTGAAAGACCCAGAGGAGCTTCTGTGGGATCTTGTCTTCTGTGCAGCTGGGGAGGTGAAGAGTCGTTGGAGTGCTATAAACCCAAGTTCTGAGGCAACGTGGCATAGTGAAAAAGGCAGGAATGACTTGAGTTGACTTTAGAGAAAGCAAGTCATTTAACTTAAGGCTTGGTTTTGTTGAATTGAAACATTGCTAATATTTTCTATTGGCCGGGGAGAACAATTTTGTGTGTGGCTTTAAAGCAATAGTAATTTTGAATATTCAGTATTAAGCTTCTTTTTGGTGTGCCCTAAATAATAGACCAGACTGTCCTTCATGTGCATCTGACTTGATTGTTCCTCTTGTCCAACTGCAAAGGTCCCGTTGTAGAGTTTTGTCTTCCCATCTCCATAGAAGTCCTGCTCAAGACCGATGAAGAACGTAGCAGTACTTTGCTTTCCTTTCAGATTTCTGTAGACTCTAGATGCATCTAGGTGTTTTGCAAGGTTCCCTCTTCTCTGAGCATTTGATATGTGCTAACACTCAGTAATGGCCACTGGAAAACATTACATCTGACTGCTTCTCTTTGAATGCAGACAGTTGTCACAAACACACACAGAAAGGAATTATATGATATTTACAGTGTAGCTTATGGATGTCTTTTTTCAAATAGAAGTTTGAGCCTTATTTCACTGGCCCTGTGCTCTGCAATCATTCCTAATATTTATTCACAACTCACTGAATGTTTTTTCCTTCTGACATTTGGGATCAGCCTCTCCTGCTTTAAATTTGGCACAATTATTTCCTATTGGTTTCTTGGTTAACCTTCTCTGAGGGTTTTCTCTTTTTTTGAGGGCAAGAGGTACATACTACTTTATCAGTGTTGTTCCCAATATGGAAATTCCCTCTAGTGACTCAGAGGGGCAACTTGTCTGTAATTTACTGTCTTTTACAGAGAACTTGCCTATGGTCACACAGTAAGAATCAATGGAGGAATTGATACCTAACTATTCCTGATCCCCAAATTAGCCCTTTACCTTATTATGCTGCAAACTAATCCTCCATTTCTTGGCTCCAGGTGAGAAAAATTATCTTAAAGCCTGTGACCTTTTCTGCCTAATTCTATGAGTGCCTAGGTCAGTGTCACCAGAATGGGAAACAGCTTAAGTAGTATCCTAAACAGGATATATCCAGAGCCATGTATCTCAGAGAGAATCTACATAACCAGAAGAATGTGTTGGATAGAACTCCAGCTGCTACTTCTAAAAATCAATGAAGACAAAGCTTGTCTCTATCCCTTCTTTACTAATGCAACACTGCCAGAGTTTTGACTATGTACTCCCCTCCCATGGTCTGGGGGAAAAAACCCCAGACATTTTATTATTAGTTATTAGCCCAGCACATATCCTAGGTAAACCTTTTAGCAATCCCAGAAAAGGATTTTCCACAGTCTTCCTGAAGCTCTCCAGTAATGAGAAATTCACTATATCCTGAGGTGTAGGTAACGTCACTTTTGGACAGACCATAGGTCTATAATTTCTCATTAGATTAAAAAAAAAAAATCAGCCAAAATCTACTTAATTTCCACCCATTATTCTCCATGCTGCTTTCTAGGGCCAAGTAATACAAAGCTAATGTCTGTCCCCATGTGACAGATCTTGTTACTTGATAGCTATCAAGTCTCCCATCTGTTACAGTTCAAACTGTCATGTAGAGTAGTTGTACCTCCCATATCCTGACTGCTTTCTGAAGGTGCCCTAGATCATGACTATCTATGTACTATGATACCTACACCTCCCTTGTTTTGCATATTATACATAAAAATTGCACTCTAAAATTTCATTGACTTTTTAGATCAGTGAGAGAGAACTTCACACTAAATCTCAAAATTTTTTTCATATAAATTTTTGTCAAGGCATGTCTATAATTCTTTATAAAGGATTTTTTAAACAAACAAAAAAAAAACTTACATTTTCTGAATGAAATGCTTGCTCTCTTATTAGAGTTGGCCCATCCTCCAGTTTTTTTGAGATTCTAAAGAAGTTCAACATTATTTTTTCAGTTCCAAATTCTCTCCCTCCCATCTCCTCATCCCATACCCACTGAGAAAGCAAGGAAGAGACCCATGACAAATATGTATAGTCAAACAAAATAATACCGTACCAATGCCCCTTCTAGTCCTGCAAGTTTCAATTTCTACTCAAGTCTATCACTTCTCTATCTGGAGGCGGAAAGTATGTTTGACCATGAGTCCTTTGGAATCATGGTGTTGATCAGAGAGCTCCTAAACTATTCATCATAGTATTATTACTATATTGTTCTTCCTGTTCTGCTTACTTCACTTTGTATCAGTTCATAAAAATCTTCCCAGGTTTCTCTTAAACTACCATACTCTTCACCATTTCTTATGGCACAATAAAATTCCATTAACATTCACATACTACAACTTGTTCAGTCATTCCCCAATTAAGAGGCATTACTGTAGTTTCTAATTCTTTACTGTCATGCAAAAAGATGTTTTCTTTTTGTACAATATTTCTTTTTTTGCTTTTTGGAGGGCAATTGGGGTTAAGTAACTTGCCCGAGATCACACGGCTAGGTTTTTGTAAGTGTCTGAGGCTGGAACCGAACTCAGGTCCTTCTGACTCCAGGGCCAGCGCTCTACTCACTGTGCCACCTAGCCGCCCCCGGTACAATATTTCTTTTGACATCTTTGGGATAGATAAAGACCCAGTAACAGTCAAAGGTGCATACAGTTTAATGGCTTTGGGGTCATAGTTACAAACTTGTCTGAATGGTCATGCCAATTCATAGCTCCACCAGCACTGAATTAATGTATGTTTTCCCACAATTCTTCCAGCATATAATACAATTTTATTTTTGTCAACTTAAACAATCCGATAGGTAGGGGAAGTGGCACCTTGTATTATTTTAATTTACATTTCTCCAATTATTAGGAATTAGCGAATTATTAGTGAGGCAGCACGTTTCCCCCCATTAGTATTAGTAGCTTGAATTTCTTTCTTTGAAAACTGTCCATCCATATCCTTTGGCCATTTATCAACTGGAGAATGGCTTATTCTTTAAATGTGACTCAGTACCCAATTAATCTCATAAATGACTTTTGCCAGAGAAAAATTATCAGAGTAAAAAAGATTTTTCTAAATTTCTTGATTTTCTTTGAATTTTAGCTGCATTGGTTTGTGCAAAAACCTAATTTTATGTAATCACAATGGTCTATTTTGCCTCTTCCGAACCTTTCTAGCTCACGCATTCTTTGATTTATCTCAATTCATAGATCTTTCTGTACTTGTCTTTATTCATCAATTTGTCATTTCTTAAAACTGCAGTAATACTCCAGTACATCCATGTGCCACAATTTAGCTATTCCCCAACCAGAGAGATTTCAAACTCAGTCACTTATCCGGACATTCCATAAGTGTTTATTAAATGCTTACTCTGGGCCAGGCACTATATGAAACACTGATGAGATAAAGAAAAGAACTTTCTCTGCTTATAAGGAACTCCAATTCTATTGAGAACTGTGTACATCTAAGATATACAGGGGGCAAATTTAATGGAGTGTGTAAGAGGGAAAGCCAAAATAAAACTTCTTTTCCCACAGCTCATCCATATTTACCTGTTTCTGTTGAGAACACCATCATCTTTCTGTCATGCAGGTTATCAACCTCCATCATCCACAACTCTTCCAACTTGGCCTCAATATCCAATGAGTTGTCAAACCTTGTTGCTTTCTATCTTTACGTCTCTTTTCCTCAGCTTCTCTCTAGCCATATGATAACCACCTTCAGACGTTCTTTAACTTTCACCTGACTATTTTAATAGCCTAAGTGATGTTCCTACTTCATCTCTTGTTCAACTAAACCATCCTCTACACAACTGCCAAACTGACTTTTAAAGTTTCATTTGAGGGACGGGATCAAAAGCCAGATTGTAAAAGGCTAAGAAAAGGAAATGGAAAAAAATGAATTTAGGCCACTTTTTTCCTAGGGAGTTTGCTTGTGAATTAGAAGAGATTTGCACAATACTTAGAGAGGGTGGTACAGTCTAGGAATGTTTTTAAGCAATAAAGAATTAGAAGGTGGAGGGGTGATTATGAGGGGCTATAGGCTAAAAGAGGTAGGATCAAGAGTACAAAATTAGGGTGAGAATGATCACCTTCCTTTATAAGGAGCTAGTAAGTGGAGGACGAAATTAAAGGGTTTCCAAACAATATTTGGAATATTGTTTGAAAAGGTCACTATTTTCTCAGTTGAGTAACAAGGCCAGGTCTTCATTTAAAGGGTAGAGGAAGTGGTATGAGGTTTGAGGTAAAAGACAGATCTGAACAACCTCTAGGGAGTAAGATCAAGAATCAGAGAATAGTAAGAGTAGTCTGGCTACAGGAAAGGCACAACGAGGTTAACAAACTTGTAAAGGACCCAGTCTGCTTGGTTCTATGATTTCTGATTTCTTTCAGTTCCACTCAGCAACACGAGATGAACAGAAGAGGAAGGTGGTGGACATAATCCAGGTTGTATTTCATTGTGAAAGGGGCAAGGAATTTCAGAGTAGATGACAGGGCAGAAGTGAGTTGTTTGACTAAGAAATCAGAGCAGAAAAGAATACAGAGGGATGGAGGTTTCAGTGAGGATAAATAGGTGTAGGAGGGATTAGGCATTGAGAGAGATGAAAGAATAATTTATGATCTGACAAAATTATTTTCAGGATGTAACCTAGAAGGCAGAACTCTTTGAAATGTGGCTTTTATCTCTCACCGCACGGCACTTTATTCCTTACTGAATTACACAGAACACTTTATGGCTTTCACACTACCCTCATGGATAAGATGTGTACTATATGGATAATATAGTTAAGAGGAAATGAAACTGATTGAATGACAGAACCCAGTATTCTAAGGAGGGTACAGAATTTAGCATGTAGGGAGAAAGGCTTTAAAATAAGCTATGTGTTCTTGGTTTTGCTTGATTTTGTCCCATTTATAGATGTCTCAAAATATGGAAGCGAAAAAAAGTTCTTAGGTTTGACCATTGGGTTGAATTTATTAGACAGGATTGTAAAATTCATTTAAACTGTAAGTTAGTTTAAAAAAATCAACTTCAAAAGGATAGGATATGCATTTCATCTGAAGATAATTTGGGGATATTAGTGGGCAACAAACTCAATGAGTTAAGTATAGCAACCAGGCTGCCAAAAATACCAATATATTTAGGCCATGGTGCCATACTCAAATACAAACAGTATCATTAATCTATAGATAAAAATCCCTGTAGGCTCCATGTTGACTTAGTTCTAAAATATAATATTTTCTATACTATTTGGCCTCAAGGTCAAATGTTGCCCTCTAGGTACTCAAGTGCAGCCCTTTGACTGAATCCAAACATAATAAAAGGATTTGCTTTGTAAAACTTGGACTCAGTCAAAAGGCCATACATACCCAAAGACCTCGAAGGCCACAGGGGGGTCTAAGGTAACAGGTTCCTTACCACTGTTCTAGGCTTTATTGTACCTTGATTATATTTAGTTTATTGTTTGGGTAACACGTGATGTTGGAAGATGTGTATAGCCCTCCACCTTAGGCTACATTAATAGAAGCTTATAGTTGACTCAAGATAAGAGAACACAGGATTGCCACTGTACCTGTTTGTTGCTCTCAAAAAGGCATTTGATTTTATAGGGCAAACGTACCTTTAAAGATTTTCCTCCAAAAAGGTCTCACATGCAATTATACAATATAGACTGAAAGATGAGTTGAGCCTGTTCAATGTAAAACGAGATGTGCTCACCCAAAGGGTTTGACGCTTCGATGGAGATGATCTAGAACCAGAGTCTAAATAAGAGGCAGAGTCTTGAAGCTGTTCCTGGAAAACCAAGCAAATGGCCTCCTTTTAGAGGCTGAGATCTAACAGATGCACTTTGTTTTTGGCTGATATTCACTGAATATCACCCAAACTCACTCAATAGTTTTAACTGTCCGAAATGGAAGAACTAAGCAGGTAAAGCAGGCCTGTGATCCAAATTATCCCACACACCAGGAGTTAAGTCTTTAACTTAGTACATGACAAAAAAGTAGTTACTTTACAAAAGCTTTGCTGATTGTAAGCTAGACACATTATCCAACCATCAATATGAATCTTGGACATTGTAGAGGCATGATTCGGAAGCAGGAATGAACAAGAAGAAATTGACTGAATGGTCTTTTGAAAACTACAAAGATCTCTCAATGACCCGAAGCTTCCTCTTGAAATAGCAAAGGCTCATCTTCCCAACATGAATAGTCTTCTAGTGATGATTTATGGCTGTGAATAATGGAACTCTATAGTCTCTGATGTATTAAAGCTGAATATTACCCAAAGGGATAGAGAAACACAGGTGGGCATGAACAGTCTGGAAAATATTACAAACAGAATTATGCAGGAGCAGTACAAATTATGTCAACCATGAAATGATCAAGAGACAGGTCAATTATACAGCAGAATTAACCAGTAGACAGTCATCTTTCTCTCTGGAGACCTCAGCAAGGGTTCCTATGATATTGGGTGGATGCTTTAAATTGAATTTGTGTGAGGACACGAACAACAAATGCACAACCAAGATGGTGGCTCATAATCTGATTCCCTGGAGGCGATAATTATATGAAATAACCCACTGGAATACTGGAACTTCCAGAATAGGAAAGGTAATTGTCTTGCTTAACTTGGCCCTGGTAAGAGTACATCTGTAGCACTGTGTTCACTTTTGGGTGCTATAAGGGCATTTGGAAAAATGTACTTAGAAAGTACATACTAAGTACATAAGAGTACTTAGAATGAGGCAATCAGACAAAAAATCTTGAGATCACACCATGTAAGATTTGGTTGAAGCACCTGTGAATGTTTAGCCTGCTTATTTAAGGTCCATTCCTACCGTAATACTCTGGGAATTCTCCACACAGGCACTGTACACTTCCTTGGCAAGTAGAGCAACATTACTTTAAGATAGGATTATCCATTCCTTTAAATCATAGGTTCCCAAAGTTCCTTGGGGGGGGGGGGGTAGTGCATCTGTGTATGTATAGAGTTTTAAATGATGCAAACTGAGGAAAAAAGATAAAGGGTTAAAAAAGGAGATGGGGGAGCAGGGTACTGAGCAAATTTTTTTTTTAAGGGGGTGGTAGGTCAAATAAATTTGGGAAACTAAATAAAAGTTTAAACTAGGGAATGTCCCCCCCTCCCCCAGCAGCAAATACTACAAGCGCACTTGCATCATTTCAATGTATTTTAATTTGTTATGACTTCGTGAAGAGTATGAGTGCAAATACTACAGAATTACCATATGGAATCACACCTTTTTGATCACTTCAAAGACATTAAAATGGGGATTCTTTTCTGTCTATCTAGGAATTAGGATGAATCTTAAAAGTTGTTCCTAGAAAACCAATCAAAGAGCTCAAGTCAGGGTTTGTTCCTCTTGCATTAATATGAGAACTAACCTTAGGGATGGCATTGGATCACAATATATGTTCTGACTAGTAATGCAGACCTTAATCTTAAATAAGTTTAGAAAAGAACATAGCAGGAGGATAGCAAATTAATGCCCAATGTTTGGCATTTAAATTCGATTAGCAGAGCATAAAGTGATCATTGTCATATTCTGATTTATCCCATTTCTCTTTTTTTTCTAGCAAGCAAAATGAAGACTTGCAAAGGACAACCAAAGGGAGAAGTAACTTTTATTTTCCACAGACATGTTCTTGAGGCAGCTTTATGTTACCCTCTCCCTACTCCTACATTTACCTTAGATTTACTTCTGGATAATACTATGTCACTAAGGAACGCTTTTTTTTTAACGGATCTGAGAGGTAACTTGCCTCCCTGGGACTTTCGATCCCAACAGCCAATAAATACCTGTTATACAGTGCAAAGCAGTCTCTTCTTCCCCCAGCAGATAGCAAAGCCTTCACCAAAGCTCCACGGCTCCCGACTTCTTTATGACAGTGCCATTCAGTGCCTTACACACTTGAGGTGCTCAGCAAATGCAGAAGTGAGTCTTGGGCAAAAAGGACTTCAGGCTGCACTTCACGCCTGGGAAAGGTTGTATATGTAGGTGTTTTTGAGAGCAAGCTTGATTCTGGACCAAGTCATTTAGCCCTTCTGGCCTAATTTTGTCATCTTACAAAAGGGGGATTTGGAACAGATGACCTCTTAGGTAACCCTTATGCTGAATATCACCAAAATATACACAAGGATTCTTCTGATGTCTGCTAACTTTGCCCAAATTACTAGAAAACCCACTGGGGCCATATTTATGATACTATCATCAACTACAAACCAAATGTTGGTGGGAGAAAGCATTAGCCCTGGAGGCAGAGGGAGTGAGTAAAATCTTAGCTCTGTCACTTCTGAAACTCTCTAGGACTTATTCTCAATCTATAAAATGAAGATGTTAGAAGGGTAAGTGCATTGCAGCTCTAGATATCTGGTCTGACTCTACCTAAAATCATTTCTTTAAATTGAGTTTCCAGTTCATTAATCATTATTGATTATCATTGAGAAAAGCAGTACACTATGATAAGGACAAAACCAGGGGCCTGAGTTTTACCTGAATCCTGGATGAAGGAAAGTAGGTCCTAACTTTTCTGATCTTCAGGTTTCAAATCCATAAGATAATATCTGCAATCTCTACTTTACAGGGCTATGAATGCTCATATGAAATAATGAATTTGGAATTATGGACACACTAAAACGTTTCATAAATGTATGATATTAACTAGTAAATGAAATGTAATTTGCCTTGATCCAGAAGTAGGGCATTAAAAACAGAGTTCTAAAATGTTAAGATTGTTCTGAGGATCTCTAGAAATTTCTGCATAACAATGAATCTATAGCCTCTGGATGAAACACCAAATATATTGTGACTAAAAATGACATAAAACACTTTCAAGTTGTTTTCATTTCAAAATGAAAGGTTTTAAAGAGGCAGCTTCTCAACGTATAACTTCTTAGTGCCCTTGGCATTTTGCTCCCAAGTTTTATTTTTCTTTAATAACTTCAGAAGTAGAAATGCTCCAAATATACGTGAACCCATTTGAAAGGATACTTAGGTAAAATGTAAATATATTGATAAAACAACACAAACTGCTCTGTTTGAACTTTGTAAGAATGTTCATTAGCTGCTGCTCAATGCACTAGCAGTCCTAGACTTAAGATTACTCAGAGAATGAGGTTTTGATGTATTCTCAAAAGAAGTAGTCTAGTGGAAATAGAGGTGAATAAGTAAAGCAGGCAAACTGTTGGTATATAATGCTTAATGATTAGCATGCCTAATCTTTTAAAAATTTAAAACTCAACCTAAATAATGTAAAAGAAATCTAAACAAAGGTTCAAAAGATTATGTAATTCAGTGGCATTTATACATCAGAAGGTATTAAAAGCTTAAAACTTTTGGGTCATCTGGTATATGGCTGCTAACCCTTGATTAAGGCTTTGCATATATTCTTTTTGGAGGGCAACTGGGGTTAAGTAACTTGCCCAAGGTCAAATGGCTACGTTTTTGTTTGTTTATACGTTAAGTGTCTGAGGCCAGATCTGAACTTGGGTCCTTCTGACTCCAGGGCCAGCGCTCTACTCACTGTGCCACCTAGCCGCCCCAAGGCTTTGTATATATTTATTAATGTAGTCTTAGATATATTAACTGAAAATGTGCTTGGTATTTTAAATCTTCATATTCAAATTCTTATTTATATATGTAAAGACAGGAGGAATCTCTCAAAATGCCATGTTGAACTAATTTTGCACTAAGTATATTTTAAAGTTCTGAAATATTCACATTATGAACATTCATTCAAGTTTGTTTTATTAAAATCAAAGCACCACAGTCTGCCAAAAACAAAACATTCCATACATAACAGTAACAAAGACTACTGTATCAGATGTCCTTCACAATAAAGTGATTCCTCCATGAAGAAAGAAATCTGTAATCTGATTGGCTAGCATTACTCAGGAACAAGATCCACCAGTATGTGAATTATGGTCCATTAATTTCACACCCAGTGTTACAAAGATGAAAGCTAGGTGCAATCAGTTTGTAAAAAGACATTAAATATAAATTTACACAATGCTATAAAATGTTTAAAAAATATTTACATGGTTATCCTAAAGGGGTTAATTTTTAAGCAGGAATTGGGCGGTTGAATTCATGGTGATGCTTGTAATTCAAACAGCCAATCAGATCACTATTTCTCTCATTTATAATGAATGCAGGACACATACAAAAAAATGAATAAACCTTCAATTTCAACCTATAAACCTTTTGATCACATGCAGCGACTTATTTTTCTGAATTCATAATATTAATTTGTGGAGTAGGCCCTAGAAAAAGGAAGACCCTTCCCCTACTTCCCCATCCCACTAGGGTTATCATGGGATTTTGACTTGAAAGTTCAAGCTGTCTGATAAAATATGACTTTGAAATTCATCAGAGTAACTATTACCCACCCTTTTGACTGTGGGGACAACCTCATACTCTATTTCTTAAGTATTCATAGGTTACACTATTTCTGTTCTGTTGTACAACCACCACCCAGTCTTTTAGGTTAGAAGAGGGTACCATTGATAGAGCAAGGGGAGAAAACTATTAGGTTTGTTTCTTGGCATTTTTTTAAGTGCTTTCAAGTAGCAACCCTTGCTCCCTTTAGAAATGATCTAAAGGATGGCCTAATTCCAAGTTAATAAACAAAAGGAAATAAAATAGAATACCATTCAAATTTTATGGACTATTTCATTACCAAATACCGATGTGAAGTAGTTTAAATTCAGTAATATAAGTTACTATATTTAAAGTTCTGCTGCATTAAGAAAATTCTACAGAAATAGCTTGTGAATACTAGGCCAAGTGGTCTTATCAGTAAGTCACTGCTTCTATACCTGGCTAACCCTGCTACAAAGTTGTACAATGCTTGGGGTCCATAATATTGTTCAAGAGGCTGGGCCAGCCTATTTTTTACTGTCTTCCAGAACTATGATACTAGGGCTAAGGTAGAACAGAGTTTATAAATAGGGCTACTGTAGTTCTGAGATTTGCATCTCTGACTCCTGCAACCAAATCACAAGGGAAACCCTTTACAGGTTTCCAAGACAGAAGTAGAAGCTGGAGTTCACAAGTTTAGGTCAGGGAAGCCTGAGTCACAACGAACACTTTTTACAGCCCTTTCTTCATCCTAGAGATGTGGCAATACTAGAGTCTTCTTAATGTTCTCTGCCAAAAGGGTACAGGAACATTATGACTAGGATACAGCCAGGCACCAGGGGGACTTGTTAATAAGGTAGCGGGCAATACGAGGTAATTTAAGGACTGTATCAATATAACTTTGTAACCTGAGTCCCAAGCACATAGTAGCAGGAGCTTATATGCTTAATTGAAATTAAGATATATAGGGCATTCAGAAATGCTACAGAAAATCGCAGAGATGATCTCACACAATGTAATACTGAAACAATCAAAAGTTCCAGGTGGCCTTATAAGAGATACACTCAGAGGCAGTGTGGTATAGTAGAAATACTGGATCAGAAGATCCAGATTTAAGTTGTAGTTCAGACACTTACTAGCCATGTAACCTTGGACAAATTAACCTCTTTCAGCTTCGGTTTCATCATCTGTAAAACTGGAGTAATAACACTTAAGACTACCTACTCTTGTGAGGAAAGCACTTTAACCATAGGAACATGAGCTTTCTCTCTCTCTCTCAAATGCTTAAATATAGCAGAGGTAAAGCAGGTAACCTGACGGTTTGCACTGAAAAACAAAAACAAAAACAAAAAAAATAAAATGGTATGGCACTGAATACCACAGTAAGAGGTATGTATGTACACACTTGCAGGAATTCTGGCTCAGTTTTATTTGGAAAATTACATTCTCCCCCTGCTCAAGCTTCAAATCCCTTTGGTTGCCCTCTTTACAATAGTCTAGCTATGTTGCTCTATTCCAACCCAAGGGATGAGTAGGGAAGGTCTATGGGGTACGAAATTGTGACAAGAATAGTAGCCTGACAGACAAAACACTTATGAACAGCTTAAGAGCTTTTGTGCTAATAATGCCATTGCATACCTAGACTGAGATTGCTGAAAAAATGTCAACTATAAATGATAGCTTTTTTCAATTTGTCCACAATTATACTCAAAACCATAATAGACACCTCATAATAGTTATTACTCAAGTCTATGATCCAGGTTTAAGACCTTTAGAAGATCCTACATAAATTGACACAGAAAGCAGTATTAATATTTTAGGAACAAGAACTATCTCTGTACAGGAAATGGGAATGAACCTATTGCTTATGGTTAATTTACTCTGTGTGTCACCCTCAGCCTCACCTTAAGACCCAACTAACTAGCTTCACAATATCGTCAAATGGCAATGTTTTTGAAATGCCCTGGCCAGGTTTTTATCCTTGAAAGGTGGCATAAGCTATAAGAATTCTTCTAACTTCAGCTGTGATGTTTTATTACCACCTTAACAAAAAAAAAAAATTCACTAAAGTTCTGTCAGTGTAAAACAAACATTTCATCAAATATATTAGAAAATTAAAGCTAGGCTATTTTATTCCTTCTTCCCTAATCTACTTTTTTTCCTTTAATCATTTACCCAAGCCTTGAAAACAATGAACAAAAAGGAGTAAAGTCTAAGCAGATTTAAGCCTGGCCCAATATGAAATCAGGAGAGAACTTTTTGTTCAGGTCTAATGGGAAGGGAAATCTAATCAAAGTTCAACCATAAAGAAGTTTAAGATGACATTATTAATGAGATCTGACACTACTAAAACCAAGGCAGGGAACGCTCCAGAGAACATCTAACAAAAATTCCACTAAAAGACTTTACTCCAAAACACAGTTTTATCCTAAACAACACGAGACAATAAAAATCACAGAAACTACTTATTCTTTTTAAAGTTCATTAATGCCCAAAGGTGTATGGTGAAGAAACTTCACATCACATACAGCACAAATGGCTGTATTTCAAAAAATTCAATCAAAAGCCATGTGGTAATGAATGAGGGCTTTTATCAAGAGTAAAAAACAAGTCACATCTGCACTTACTTGGTTAGAGGCAGTAACAGAGAAGACACTAGTTCCAGAAATGAATGGCTAGTAGCCTAAACACACCTGATACATAAAAACATCTTCACAGACAACCCAAAAAATAAATCCAAGCATTTGTTTTCCTGATTTTTCTTTAATACACTCTCCATGTTACATGACAGACCATCAGTTACTTCCTTAGTGGCATCTACCTACACTTCAATCGCACCAATCAGTATCCTAGGACATTTAATATCATATTCGTGGCATACTGTTAAGTACAGCAGAATAAACTTATAATGGCCAGCCACGTGCCTTTGGTAAGAATAATGGGTAGTGGTATCACATTTTCTGAAAATGGATTAATTCACACGTTGAAACCACATTTAAGTTTTCAACTTTAAGTCTAAATAAAGCCTTTCTCCTTTCTTTAAAATACAACCAAGCAGCTATCTTTTCAGATGCTGTTCTATGATTTCTGAGAAAGAGAAAGGTCTATCTCAATCTTTACTGATACGTTTTTTCCTTTTCCTTAATGGGGGTGGGGGGAGAGAGAGAGAGAGAGAGAGAGAGAGAGAGAGAGACAGAGAGAGAGAGAGAAATGGGATATTAAGGAAATTGACAGCTATTAAACATCCAAAACCTAAAAGAGTGGTCATGGACTTTCCTTGCAATTATGTTAATCACTAATAAAAAGGTTAAAAAAAAAGTTCAGTTCAGACCAGTCCTTGCTACTGTGCCACTTATTTAAACAGCTGGCGGTCATCAATGCTTTTGAGACGCTTTTTCCGTGGTTGTACAAAGTCATCATCTGAATCATCACTAAATATTGTATCCTCTGTTTCATTCTTGAATTCCTGCTTTGGAAATTTTTTCTCTGGATAAAGGCTTTTCAGAAGGTCTTCAAAATAGCTTTCAAGTTTTATACCAGCACTTGCTACTTCAGAATCAGGCTATTGGAGGAAATGAAAAATGTCATCAAAATTGATATAAAGCAAAACACAAATCTGTTATAAACTCATCCCCTTTCTCTCTATGAAAGTTTGATCAGACCTGAGTGACTATGCATATGAATGATGTATGTATGAAAGAATATGGAATACTTTTCTGGTCACTCTACGTCAAGACAAAGCAGTTGGGATAGGGAGAAAAAAATCCAGATAAGGATTTTTAAAACTGTTTCTCAACGTGCTTGGAAAAAAGCTCAAAAGACTATTAACAGGTGTAAATTTAAAAAACAAACACCCCCCCAACACACTTTAATTTATTAAACGCTTACCATGTGCAAGGCACAGTGTAAGACTTTGTTATAACTGTCAAAGGGATGGATGAATTCCAGGAGAATTCATAAAGTATCTATTAGGAAACTCTTTAACCTGTACCTAGGGGGAAATATAGTTGAAGTCTATATGTCTGAAAAAATACATAGTTCAAGTGAACATGAAGAGTAATGGTCTCAAGTAACAGAACTAGAAAGCATCCCTTGAAGTTGGTAATTTCAAACATAAAAAACAACATTTATACTCTAGAGAGGGCAGCAAATATATGCAAATAATCTCCAACAAAAGATGATAAAAAAGCTTGAAAATGTGCAAAAATTTGAGAAAAGTCTACCTAATTATAGATAACCCAACCAAAAGATAAGCTGTTCCTCAATAAACTTTGACCTCTCAACCCCTCAATCAAAATTATTGGTATTCTGTGGCATTACAAATAAAGAAAATTTTAGGTTGTTACTTTAAAAATAACTAGGTTTTATATGACAAAATTATTTTCCAAATGGATAAGCCTCGTTTCTCAAGGTAGTAGGAAACTTGCATTTAAACCTACTCCTGATTAACCTGAACTCTTGCAGATTCATAGAAAAATGGTTATATATTGTCTTTTTAAGATGGAAAACATTTGTATTGGTTTTGAATTAAGAATATCTCTAAAAAAGTAATGTTATTTCCTTTCCTCACCTCATTGAATTCTGCACAATTTTCAAAAATCAGTCGGAAATCGGCCACAAAATCTTCAGGCTTTGTATACACTGGGGAATCCACTTGGAGTTTCTTCTTGATAGTAGACAAGTCCATAGGATTTTTAATTATTTTGTAATAATCAGGCACCTTTGAAAAATAAATCAGGTATTATTACTCCTTGGTATGCTTTGTCTCAAGAGAGATTATGTGACTGCCAACTTCTGGAGTTAAGATGAAATACTTCTGGACGTTATTGGTCAACCATTCTATATAGCTTTTGTTAAAGTAGTGATTTATAAATAGCATATATATTCAACAGAAATTAAGTGAAAATACTGGAAGAATTTTAGAATAATTTATAGCAGGTCTCAGATTCCCTGATTAGAAAGTTAAGATGAAAGTTAAGAGCAAAATCTCAGCAAAATAAAGTAGAGAAATTTGTACTGGTACGTCAAAAACCTCCACTACCCCTTTTCTTCTTTGATACCCTTGTTATCCAGCTATTCTTTACTAGCTACACACAACTTAGCATATATGAGTTTGGCAATGAGTTACTATTTCCCACTATAAATAGTATTTACATTTGAAGCCTTAGGACAAATGTGCAAATTACTAATTTTATCAAGGTTTAATCTGAGGGCAAAGTGATCTTACAACTCTGTGAAATGACTTAAAGAGGGATACCCAAAATGTAAATCCATAAAGCAAACTTCACTAAACTGTATAATTTGGGACAAAAGCTAAGTTTTTTTCTACCATATTAAACATACCCTGAGTTTGTTTTATGTCTATTGGGCAACAAACTAGATAATACAATCATTGATTTAGAATTTATAGACCTCAGAAATCAAATAAGCTTAGTGCTTGCCTTATACAGATGAGGCAACTGAGGACTGGAGTAGTTATTGAAGTAATTTGCTGAAAATTATACAGGTGACAAAGCTGAGATTTGAATGCAGGTCCCCTTACTTGAAAAACACAGCATTCTCTCTTGTACTTAAATATTTGAACTTGTGAAATGGTAGCATTTATTCAAATCTACACTGCTCAAAGTTATAATTATGTAAAATATGGTAACTGTCCCAGACCACTGGAAATATGAGTTCACATATGACCGTTTCAGGGGATAATTTTCCAGGACAAAGCATACTGTATAATACCAAAGGTATTAGACTCCTGGGCAGTAAAACTAGATCAAAATGTAATTAGAAAATATTGAACAAAACCAGAAAACCCACCATTATAAATTATGCTGCTCCTAATAAGAGACTATATATTTGAAAAACCTCTTTCTTACTTGGAACACAAACAACTACAACAAAAAAGTTCCCTAACCCTCCTGAAAGAGTAATAGTAAATTTGCCATAAACTGTTACAGAAAGTGAAGGTAAATTGAAGGGGTAAGAATTCAGGTTCATTTAGGAAAAGTGTGGCCAACAATACATAAACTTTAAGTCAGCTTATGAAGTTGAAAATATTAAATGAGTAATGAGTCAAACAAGCTTCATAGGTTTTGCATGCAAATAAATTTTAAAAAATCTGGAAAACAGTGTACTAGCCAAAAGAAACCCCTCTCCTAATTTTTAGTGGACAAATCACATTTCTTTTTATTATAAGAACTAAGTATGACATAAATACTTACTGTAGAAGGAACTGGATCTTGAAAAGCCAAGCTCATTTCATGGCAGTAAAGGAACAAAAGTAGTCGTTCACACTTCTGAACAAAAAATGAAAGCACAATATAACAGGGCTTCACAAATTCAAATGTATATTTAACAATCAACAAGCATGCTATATGCTGAGCATTTGTGCCAAGTGCTGGAGATAAAAAGGAAAGCAAAGAATAGTATCTGATCAAGGTGCTAACAGTCTAACAAGAGATAATATGAAAACTATTTTATGCAAACAAGATATATGCACAATAAATTGGAGATAATCAGCAGAGGAAAGGGACTAAGAAAGATGGGGAAAGATTTCTCATGGCCATAAAAGAGAGTAATGAGAAGTACTGGGTAAGCCACTAACTTTTAAATTACATTGGAGTTTAATGACCAGCTGCAATAAATGGAAAATTTCCTGCTACAGATCACAAAACTGTAATGTTATCATATAGTGGTGACTGAACAAAACAAAACAAAACAGAAACTCTGATCATCTGCTAGAGGCACATAAAGATCAGCTGAATAAACTCTAGCCCTGCTTTGCAGGTAATTACATTTTCCAGAATATGAAGCTAAATATAGATCAATGGAACTGGTATTTAAACATGATTCTAACCAATTAAGAAAGAAATGATAGACACATTCTAAGTGAAATAGGTAGAGAACTGTAGGTATAATTTGACACACCTTTTGAATTTTAGGAGAGCAAATATCAGTGTTTAGATAGAATAAGTACGATTTATAGAGGGAACTGAGTTTCTCAGGAACAAAATTCTGGTAACACAGTAGCAAATGATTCCAATGAGAGAAGGAAAGTATGTCTAAGGAGATCAGTATGGCTACAATAACAACCTCGAGACTGGAAAAAATAAGTCTTGGAATTAGAGCTGATAACAAAGGTGGGGAAAGAGTGGTATAGTGTCAGGAAGGCTCTAGTCCAGGATGAGTTGATACTTTGTACTTCTACTTTGATTTAGGAAAAAAAAAGTGGGGAAAAAAGCTGCCTGTGTGTGTGTGTGTGTGTGTGAGAGAGAGAGAGAGAGATAAAGAGAGAGAGAGAGAGAGAGAGAGAGAGAGAGACAGACAGACAGACACACAGACAGACAGACAGAGGTGGTTTAATAATGTTCCAAAACCATAAAGGTGATGCAGTATTCAAGAAAGAATACAGTAAAAGTCATATGTACATAATACTGAAAAAGCTGTTTCTCTCATACTCTAGCCTAATCATAAGTGGTCCAGAGTACGATGCTCAATTCTGAGAGCTACATTTTAGAAAGGATATTGATAAATAAATAGTAATATAACCAGGATTTGGTGAGGGTTGTTCAAATAATGTTGAATAAAGGAACTAGAAGTGTTGTTGGTTTTTTTTGCTGGAAAAGCTGTAGGAAAGATATGAATATTAACGTTATTCAATCATTTTCCTTGGCTCCAGAGAACAGAAGGTTGAATGGGTGAAAGTTAAGAAAAGATAGGTTAGGGCTCAAGACAAGGTAATACCTTTTAACCAACAGAGCTACTAAAAAATAAAAATTAAAAAAAAAAAAAACAAAACCCCAAACAAAAAACAACCAAACAGAATGGGTTGGAGACTAACATGGAGGCAATCTACGACTAGGAGTCTTGAAGCACACGGAACGTCTATTTGTCAGGAATATTTTAGATGAAAATCTTGGAGGAAAGTTATGTCCCTCTGATGTCACTTTTGACTGTAATTCTATGTTTCTACACTAGGGACTAAAGAACAAGGAGGATCACATTTTTCTGTTTCACATATGAAAGAAATATTATTGAAAGTTACATGATTTAAAAAAAATCGCAGGTCTCCTAACTATTGTTTTCTGGGAATATATTTGAATTTGGTAAGAGATGTGAAGTATTGGAGAAGGCCAAGGGATAACCCACAACAAAAGAAATTAGATAATAATTACCACAGACTTTTAGGACCAGATTGTGTCAAACTTGTCTATGACAGACAAGAAAAGGGCTGTATAATAGGTACTTTAAGACCAAAATATTTTCTTGATTATTGAATAAGAGCATTGGTGCAAACTAGAACTGGCTGCAACTTGTAGTATTAATGGACTCCAAAGATGTCTCAGCATCCTTATCTTTCTGGAGTGTTTCTGGCCCATGTGCACCAACCTTCCCACACTTGCTCCTCATATACCCTTTACTCCCAATATGCTGGTATAATATAGAGTGATATTCTCCTACTAGGAAAGAATTTTAAAGGTTCATAACCTTTACAACTAAAAGGGACCTTAGAGGCCATGAACTATTATATTATATATAATAGTATATAATTTATCACTATTATTGTTATATTAATTATAAATTTATTTCTTCAAATAAATGAATTAAATTACACCAATTAATTTTTAGAAAACCTTCAAAAGGTTAAAGTTTATACTATAGAATTGTGAGTGGTATTCACAGGGAAGCATCTCCAATTTTATCATAAAAGCAAACTCATTACAAAAAAGGATTTTAATTTAGAAGGAGAAAAAAAATCACTTTACAGCTGACATTCAGAAAACATTTCTTCACTAATGTGAGACAAATCTTCATTGAAAGGTACATTCTAAGGCTGGCCAATCACATTGATTTTAAGCTTACTCTTTGATCTATTGGTGTTAATCCCACATGTCCTTCAGATTTTCGTTTTTCTGAGTTGTAATTGGGATCATCACAATCATATTCAACTTCTGGTTTGGATAAGTCTCGACAAAAGGTACAAATCCACTCTCCACTAGAATAAAAAGAAAAATGACAGTTCTTGAGTTTTTAATACAATACTGGAATTTTTGGAATTATATTTGTGCCAGTATATAATTTTGAGAAACATTTTTCTCCCGCTTTATAAGAAAGATTTACAAGAAAATTAATTTGGTAGAAGTCTAAGTTCCTCTTTTCCCTCAATCCAAGTATAGAGTAGATTTATATTAAATATTTGTTCATGAAATGTCTATTGTGTATTTTACTATAGGACAGTACTGGAAGAAATGATCATGGCCCTCTTTGGGCTTCACAATCTAGCTGAGATGATAATATTCACATGATACTTTTATTGATTCCTCCCCCAGCAACTTTAAATATTATCTTCTCTAATAGAACAGAAGCCCCTCTAAAGCAGGAACTCTTATAAATTTATCTTTGTATACTGCAGTACCTGAATCATAGCAGGCCCAAAGTAAATACCTGTTGATTAGCTGACAAGTATTTTAGGAGAAATGCAAAGATTTACAGACTAACTAGATATAGGGAATGAAGTTAGACTAGCTAATTTTTAAGTCACCTTATAGTTACGCATATAATATCAAAGATACTTTTATTTTATCCATAAAAGACAGGACTTACAGAATGGCTTATTAACGAAGACAAGAAAGTAAGAAGGGGGAGGTGGAAAAGTCATACTTTATCTAAAACAACTTCTTTAGGGACAACTGTTCTGTTGGAATCTAGAAATGAGCATTTGATGCTTATTAATATAACTGATGCTACAGAACAAGTTCAGTTCATTCAAGTGCATAAGGAGGAAAAAAAGACTGAACTTTAGGTTGCAGGATCACAGATTAAAGAATGAAGGGGAAATAGAATTAGTTCAAACTCTTCATTTATTAGGTGGAAACAATAACAGGAAAATGCAGACGCATGGAATTTAGGAAAGCAAAAGTTTCTCCCTCAAAGGAGGTGGTGATATGTTGCAGATGAATGTCAAAGAAAATGGATAAAAAGCTCTTGAAGGTCAACAAAGACACTGAAAAGCACACTTTCTGTAAAATACGAAGGTTAAGGAAGGAAGATGTAATGAAGGAGAAGAATCTTGCATGTTGCCTCTAAGTCCATAATTTTAATTGAATGCCAAAGTGACTCAAGTTCAAAAGACCCAAAACTAATGTATGGAATTAGATTCTTAAATGCCCTTTGAAATCACTTTTTTAGAAGATACAAATAAGAGTTTTCAAATGTGATAGATTAGAGAACACTTTCTTACATTCACTGAAGTTTAAAAAAAAAAACAGATCTGTAAAAAGATAAATATTACCGTTTTTCCATTTTATAAACAATCTTTAGCTTTCAGAAAAACATCCATAAAGTTTAACTTATTACAAAGTTCAATAATTAAAAGTTCTATCCGTATCATAATTTGAATCCTTAAGAATGGAAATATTCAGTTAAAATAAAACATTTTTAAAAGATAAAATTACGAACACACAGGTACATATAGGGATCATATCTAGTCTAAGAGTAAAATGTAGGCTTGATGAGAACATTAAAAAATGCCTTATTTGGGGGTGGCTAGGTGTTGGAGTGAATAGAGTGCTGGCTCTGAAGTTCAGAGGACCTGCGTTCAAGTCTGGCTTCAGACACTTAACACACACACACACAAAAACAAACCTAGCTGTGTGCCCTTGGGCAAGTCACTCAATCCCAACTGCCCCCCAAAAAGCAAAAAAAAAAAAAAAGCCTTATTTAAATTTTATACCACACTCAGCTAACACAGTACTCTAAATAATATTCACTGAATAAGTTACTTGAGGTAAAAATTAAAATAGAAAAATGAGTAAATACAAAAGTATGAAGGCAGACGCCCTTTTGACTTTACTTTATAGAATCCAAGCGACCTACCAAATTAGCTGACACACTACTGCCAGGTGTTTAAACAAAGGTGTTCCCAACACTCAATTTCTATGGCACATACAGAGTTATTAAGTAGCCAATTATTTTGGCATCATAGACAGTAAGAATGAGATATGGAGACACAACCTACCTTGGGAAATTCATCAATGTAGGCACATGACAAGTAAGATGGAACACTTTTGGGCATTTCTCACAGCAGAGGAGCTCCCCTCCATTCTGACACACTGCACACCAATCTTCATTGGGGTCATCTTCTTTCCTGCTTTCTCCACCATGAAGGGGTGACTTCTGTGAGGCACCTCCCCATCCAGACTTTCCGTTTGAAGGACTTGCATGAAGTCCTGGTCTATCCCCTGTGCTATCAGGGGCATCTGTTCTTAAAACAGTTTCCTCAGATGTGGTGTTATGGTTACTGTCCAAGAGCAGTGAGGTGAGTATGCTTCTTGGAAAATTGGTCTGCATAGGACAAAAAAAGAGAAAAAAAGGTTGAAAAAGACTGTTTTACCCGCTGCCGCCCCTACCCGCCCCCAATTACTGTTACTCTGGCTTGGCTCATTTTTCTCCCTTACCTCAAAAGAATACGAGAATAGAATATTATGTACACTAGGTATTCTGAATAAAATGTTTCAAATAATGTCATTGTGCAATAAAGTTGGCAAAATTATATATCAAAATGCATTACACGGTTATAAAATTCATGATACTTACTGACATTGTTGCAACAATATTTTCAAAAAAGTCACTGTTTTTCCAATGGTAGTGTTAGGTTTCCTTGCTTAATTGCTAACATTCTGCCTAATGGCTATAAAAATCACACCCTTCAAACCAAGAACAGTATCTATTACTTATATGATTACATTTTGAGATCTAGGTTCTTCATCTGTTTCTTGCTTTACGACAACAATAGGAAAATCGTAATTCTCATGTGGGCCACTATTTTCCTGCTTGATTCTTATTGGTTCCAACATAACCACTGGAACTTTGTGTGTTGAATCAGCTCCTGTTGGTTTGCTGGAAGAGCCAGAGCTATAAAAAAGAAAAGAAAGAGAGAAGAAAAATCTATACGCTGTAAAGTTATTTGCAACATTACAAGTAGGATATATTTAGTATGGGACAACAAAGAGTGACTTCCTAGACTTATTATTTCTATGACTACCCAGTAACAGAAACCAAGTTGCTCTAATGATGATGCATTAGCAAGACAGACGATGCCTAGAATAACTGTTTGTTTTCTTTTTGCTTTTTTGGAGGACAATTTGGGTGAAGTGACTTGCCCAAGATCACATGGCTAGTTTTTTTGTTGAAAGTGTCTGTGGCCGGATTTGAACTCAGGTCCTCCTGACTCCAGGGCCAGTGCTCTACTCACTGAGCCACCTAGCCTCCCCAACTGTTTTCATTTTTAATAGAAAAATGTCAAGGCAGACAGACAACTACTTCCACATGTAAACATGGAGTACAGTGAGGATATTTTGGAAAAAGATGATAACAAACAGAAACTTTGCCCATTTTCAATTTTGGCCTTGGGTCAAACTCATGAATTTTGTATTTAATGTGGCCTTTTCCTAGGATCCTATTTAATAGTTTAGCTTCATGATAGGTTAAGTGGGTTTTTCAAGGCTAGCCAAGAAATCTATCATTTTATAACATGTGATCAACGGGAAAAAAAAAGTATTTTAAATTCTAAACAATCAATGCAGGAGTGAATTTTGGGAACAAAAGCTATGTTTTTGCTTGACCCAGTAGGTTGCTTCTATCAAGTATCCTATGGCCTTCCATAAAAAACAATCAAACCAAACCAAACCAAAAACAGAACCCCCCCCCCAAATGGCCAAGATTAAATTAAACACCAACTTATCATTATTATAATAAGAAATTTTAAAACTTGATATTAAATGCAAAAGTCAGTAATGTCCTGCTGAAAATATACTGAGCTATTCATTTTAACTTTTTGTGGACAGGGATAGGTGACAATTCTGCCTGCTTTCTGATCTAACAACTCTCTTGTAGTAAAATTATTAGGATGAAAAGACATTGACAATAGATGTTTTTTCTACCGCAAGTTGAGGGAAGAGTAGAAATTCTATTTCGTGAGGATAGAAAAGGAATTATTAAGTTGGTGTGTACAGGTCTCTGAAAAGAATCCACAAAATACATTAAATGTGGAAAAGTTCTTCTTTCCTTTTGAGCAGTATTTATGACTAGAGTAAACATGTATGGACATTTATTCATCAAACTTCTCCATCCTCCTCCCCCATTATTTTTGGTCATCACAAAAATTCTATTCACTAATTTACTGCCTATACTATTTCAAAATGAAAATGTTACCTTTACTTCTATTACATTTACATTACTCTTCATTTCCACATGCTATTTCATTGCAAATGCTACTGTATATTTATTAGATAATTTGAAACAAATGATTGGCAAAATGAATCTTGTTATAAGATGTTTATCTTTATATACTAAAATAGTTAGCTTACCTTCCTCTGCTTCCAACACTGGAGGCACTAGGTGATCGGATTGGTGGATGTACACTAGTCATAGTTACAGGTCCTAAAAAAACAAAGATTATTTGTATACTTAAGATAAAAAAAAATGTGTAGGGGTGGCTAGGTAGAGCAGTGAGTAGAGCACCAGCCGTGGAGTCAGAAGGACCTGAGTTCGGATCCAGCCTCAGACACTTAACACACACAAACAAAAACCTAGCCTTGTAACCTTGGGCAAGTTACTTAGCCCTAGTTGCCCTCCAAAAAGAAAAAAAAGAAAAAAAAAGTGTACACAAAAGACTCTTAAGTATCATTTGTGTACTAAGGAGTAGCATCTAAGAAAAATGTAAAAATAATACCAACCTATACTCAACAGCAGCAAAAAAACAAAACAAAAAAACAAAAAACAAGACAGGGCATAACCAAGTGCTAAATTGTGTGATACAGAGAAATACTATGGTTATTAAAGAATAGAGGGGGACTTAAAATATACATAGGATGAAAAAGGCTGGAAGGCAAGAGGGAATTACAGTAGTAGGAACAAACATTAGCAAAGAAGAATGAGCATATGATTAAGAGAACAACAAAACTAAAAAGCTTATTCTGAATATGCTCTAGATAGCTGGCCTAAGTCCTTAGGTTTGATGAGGAAGGAGAAATAAAACTACTACAGATTCTAGAGAAGGAAAGAAACAATGAAAAACTATTTAATGAAAAATATTTTAATAGTGCTGTGTCAGGGAGGCTGCTTTAACATAGAGCCAGAACTAGAATGGTGGGTGTCACTGGAATCAGGAAGGAAATAAGAGAATTTGATAAATATGATGAAAAATGGAAGGAAAGCTATGCATCTTCAATATACAGATATAGAGGTGTGGAGTCTAAATGCCCAGTCTTGATCCAGCAATACCAAAAGAGATCATAAAAATGGGAAAAGGACTCATATGTACAATATTTATAGCAGCTCTTTTTTAGGCATAGAATTAGAAATTGAGGGGGTGCCCATCAATTGGAGAATGGCTGAATAAACTGTGGTATACAACTGTAATGGAATACTATCATTCTATAAGAAATGATGAACAGGCAGATTCAGAAAAACCAGGGAAGACTTATAAGAACTGATGCTGAGTGGAGTGAGCAGAACCAGGATAACACTGTACGTAGTAACAACAACACTGAGTGATGAAAGAACTTGATAGACGTGGCACTTCTCAGCAATGCCATGATCCAAGACAATTCCAAAACACTCATGATGAAAAATACAATTCAAATACAGATACAGAAGTAATGGAGTCTAAATGCGGATTGAAGTACACTATTTTATTTTTTGGTTTGTTTTTTGTTTTTTCTTTCTCATGGTTTCCCCCTTTTGTTGAAATTCTTCTTTCACAATCTGACAAACATGTAAATATGTTTAATATGATTGTACATGCATAACCTATATCAGAATGCATGCTTTCCTGGGAAGGAGAGGAGAATAGGGAGGGAGGAAAATAAAACTCTTCCCACTGCTTTATTTCAATATAAAATTTGCTTTTCAGAGGGTGTTTACGATAAAAACAAAACAAAACAAAAAAATTTTGTTCTCTGGGTAAAGTAGGAAATGGGTACATAGAATTTCATTAATATAGTTGAAAACAAAGAATTCATTAAAGCATGATTTTTCAATAAATGTAGAGCCAGTAAAATTTTTGAGATTCTATGACTCTAGAAAAATTTACATACATTTAAGGCAATCACTTAACTTTCTATCTATGAGAGAGTATTCTCACAGTACAGACAAAGGACAAGAAAGTAATATAGGCCTATAGTGCAAACTTAAGGAATAGCAAGCATAATGTTGCCAATCCAAAAGCATTACTAAAACACTCATAGCCAGGGATGCAGGGAGGTAAGTGAAGCTTTAACCATACTGCATTCATAATAAGGATAAAATAAAGCATTTTAACTTTGTAAAATGAATATATCAATATTGAACAATAAGAAGTTGAACTTTGTTGTCCAGTTTATCTGGTTTTATTCCTGATTTCTAATAGCACAATAAGTGGCATCAGTGAGATCCCCTGAACATGGACTAAAGGAAAACCTCTATTTACAAGCAGGATTAAAAGCTACATCCACAAACCAAAACAACTGCTATACCTGGGAGGCCTGGAGATGGCACAGAGGAATTTGGTGACTGGACTGTTCGGTTTGAAGGAGGTCTTGGTTGGTTGTGCTCTATATTAGCATCTTTCCTCACAAGATTATCCAGCACGATAGTACTTGAACAGTCAATCTTTCAACGCAAACAAAAAAGAACAGATTTAAGGAATTCTGTATTTGCAAATTAGGAATCACTTTAAACTCATCCAAAATGTGTACATGCCCACATCAACCCTATATATAAAATCAAGTAAGCAAAATACACTATCCTGTGGAAGTTCTGGCATTACACTATTTCCATAAGAAGTGAAAGATGTAATTCACCTCAAAATAGTCTGCCTTGAATACAGCTAAACACTGTGTAAAAACACAGATATGTGTCCATAAGTTTGTATGCATACATGTATATATATGTATGTATATTTTCACAAGAGGTATGGTATATTAAATTATTTTTGTCAGTTCTAGTACTGAAGATTAAACTAATACCCATGAAAAAAACCCTATTCTGATCATTTTGGTTGCCACTTCATTATTAACTGTGTTTTACTTATTCCTCTGTGAAACAAAAACAAAATACTTCTCAAAACAAAAAATATTCCTTTGGAGGGTTCTGACTCACTAGGAAATACTTTAAATATCTTGATTTCAGCATGGATTTGCCCTCTATCTACAGATATGACCACATTTCCTACATGTTAGCATATGCTAATCTACAGTTGCTGTGACTAAAAATGAATTCCACCAAAGCTGAACTAGCATATGGCCTTTCTAAGCTTGGTCACATCAGTCCTTCCTTGGACAAAGGAAAGCCTATAATCTGTCACTGAAGAAGTATATTAAAAGCTTCTAGTTTAGGAACAAGTGCTAGAGTTTTCAGCATTACTGGAATATTCTGAAGGTCATGTCCACTTTGGGAAGAAGCACTGGTATGGACAGTCTCCTCCTCAATAAATTTACTTTGGACAGGAATCAGTGGCACCAGATGTAGCAAACTCATAAGATTCAACTTGAGTTTAATTATGCTTAGAAATAAAGCTATCCTTTGGATTCTTGCTTTAATACAAGATATATAGAATCAACATTTGTTACTTCACTGCTAGATAATCAGTAATTATTGGTTCTATGAAGACTAAAAGTCCAAAGTCAGATAACTTTCCTGAAAAAGTATCTTAATAAAATTTCTTCATTCTATAATGAAACATTCCTCCTAAGAATGTTACAAAGAAATAATGAAAATGCCTAATATTTGATAAATAACATCCTGTCTGATCCTCATTCTTGTCTAAACTATCTTCCTTGAATAATGAGGGAAGTGGTTTAAAAAAAAAAAAATCAACCCCTTATTATGGCCCAGGACTGCAAAAGGAGCAATGAAGTCTGTCCTGGGTATGCCGGGGGCACAGCAATGACCAATTAAACATCTATAATAACACCATCTATGTGGCTGAACAAATATGAACAACTTGTGATTGATACAGACTCTTTGGAACAGGGTCACTCTGTGGAGCTAAAACTTTTTAACTCTGCAGGAAGGAAAGGAAAAAATCTGCTTCCATCTTTGTTTATAAAAGACATGTTCCTGACAACTTAAGGAGAGTCAAACACATGAGCTAATGGATATGGGAGTGAATAATGAACGTTAATAGAATGTTAGAACGTTAATAGAATGCTTTTAAGATTTATAACTCTAGAAAGTTTAAATGTTTTAGCTTTATCACAAAAGAAAGTCTTTTTGAAACTAATACGTTTCCAGCATAAAAAAGAATTCAAATATATAAATTGCCCTTACGTTTCTAATGCTTTTAACTATACTTTATATGCATTAAAAAAACCCCAACTATCACAGGGATAAAACAACTATTCCATTGTCCTACTTGTTCTAAACGTGTATTTAACACCAAAATTTGAGTCAGTAACTGGAGTATTTTGTTATATTTACATCTGGAAGAGAAGGAAGATTGTAGGAACTGCCGACTGGAGAACTCAGATCAATCATAGGTGGTCCAAAAGACTTGGCATCATATCCAGCTGCACTAGTAATGGTAGGACTAGAAGGAGTAGATGTGGTACTGCTGGCAGTTGAAGGAACAGCTGATGCTGGGCCACTGCTAATTTGCCACTGGCAAGGAAGAAGGCAAAGAAGAGACAATCTACCATCATTACAGTATGAAGTGATTCCCTCATATTTTGGCTTGCAAAATTAATTACCAAGTATATTATCTTGACATTTTATACTTTAGTAAAAACTAGAAACTAAAGAACAGAATTGGGAGATAATGCGAAATAATGCTGAACTTCATGGAGAAAATAAATTGAAAACAATCTCCTTGAAGTTAGTAGGAAAGAAACTTAAAGGGAACATATTCCAACATACTATAACATAATTAAGGTACCGTCCAATATAGAGTAATATAACAACACAACAAGTTGTATGCACAAAAACTGATAAGTAGAAGAACAAGGATATGGATATATATATATATATATATACACACACACACACACACACATACATACACACACACACACACATACATACACACACACACACACACACACACACACACATAGGAGTAGGGGGAGGAAATAATTCAGGGAAAGCCCAAAACATGGGTAAACAATTATGCCTAGCTTCTTATATCTCACCTAAATCTCTTCCTAGTAGATGCTTACCTTTGCTTCATGATGCCTACCTCCACAATAACTTAGAACATTAAAAGACTTTTTGATGCCGATTCTATCTCAAAGATTTAGTATAAACACTTATCTACCTTATATCTTTTTGTGAATGGCCTCTCATTATCACCAACCTGATACAAAGGTTCCAGCAGTCTAGAAAATTTGGGAAGACTTGTAGACTATTCCTATTTTTTACAAGTAATTTTTACATATTTAATTTGTTTTTATAGGACCTACATTCACCAGTGAATCTCCTCCCCTACCTCTGCCTCCCAGGGAGTAATCTAACTATTAAAACAAAGACTATAGGGGCGGCTAGGTGGCACAGTGAGTAAGAGCACCGGCCTCGCAGTTGGGATAACCCGAGATTGAAACCGGCCTCAGAAAATGAGCACCCACACATAAATAATGACTAGCTGTGTAACCTTGAGCAAGTTACTTAACCCCAATTGCTTTAAAAACAAAAACAAAACAAACAAACAAACAAAAAAACCAAAGACTATAGAAAAGGAAAAAACAAACAGGTCAGCAAAAACAATCAATATATTGACAAAGTCTGATATTGTATGTAAGGTTTCCTTCTCCAAACTATCAGAGTAAGGTACATTTGTGGGTTCTGTCTCTTCTTTGGGGTCAAGTTTGATCATTATAATTTCACAGCATTCAGTTTGTAATGTTTTGCTGTGGATATTTCTTATTTACCTTGGAGAAACCATTGTGTATGTACATTCTGTGATCATATCTATTATTTTGCTGGTTTTGCTATTGGACTTTACATTGGTGAATAATTCTTCCCATATCTCTATTTAGCATATTCATTATTTCTTGCAACACACTAATATCCCATCACATTTATGTACCACAATTTGCACAGGCATTCTTCAATGAATGAGCATCTACTTCCACTGTCCCAATCTGCTACTAAAAAAAGCCCTATTCTAAATATTTTGGTGTATATAAGGCCTTTCTTGTTGCTAACCTCCCTGGGCACGTGCCCAATACCTGTAACGAGTTTATACATATCTATATACATCAAATATAAGACCTGGGGCTCCTCTCCTAATACTACCACTTACCAGCTTTGTGACCTTGGATACACCAACAAAAGACTGAATCTCCTCATCTAAGAAATACGAGTAACAATTCTTCTGGATCTATGAAGCATACATGAAATAATATATCTATCTTTTTAAAGTCCTATACAAATAAAACAATATAATTATAAATACCTAGCTACATAAATGAAATGTTGATTTGTAAAAACTTGGTATATATTTCCTGAATCAACATCCATAGTAAATAAATGATTGTATAAAAATTGTAATGTAATAATATATCTCTGAAGTAGTTATGAAAATACCTGCAACTACAGACTCAAACTCACTAAGTTATTATTACATTTATTTTTCCCTGGCAACACACAGTTCTTTCCTATGTTACAAAGGAAGCAGCCTAGAGTATGGTGCAAAATACTGTAAAAACCACACACAGAATTAATAGCTGAGAGACAAGGAAAAAAATGAAAGAATTGCCAATTAGGAAAGGTAAGAGCTTGGGACTATTCAGGATGATAGGATTTAAAAGTGGAAGACCTTAGAGTAAACAAGTACAGATAATTACTATTCAAAACAATGATTCATCAATAAAAACTATGTATGGGGAGGCAAGGAAGCCTGATTCAGGACTCAAGATAAAAATCTCACCACGTACTCACTCTATAGAAGGCCCTTCACCACGTGGCTTTGTTAAGCTTGCTCCTTGGATCTTTTGATATGGGTTGCACTTAAAAGGATGTTGTTTGAGTTCTGAGACCAATAGGCTTTGCCCCAAGACTTTAGTTGTTCAAAACCAAAATATTTGAATTCTTAGGTGGTCAGTTCCTATGCAGATATGCTTGATGATGAGGCTTTGGCTTTGGCCTTGGCCTTGAAGCCAGCTCTGGAGAGCATCCTTTATAATGTGACTGCATATGAAAGGAGTTAACTGACTCTTCCTAAGTCTTTCTGGCACCCAGACAACAAAAGCCTTACTGCCATGCTACTTCCAGGATATGACAGACTAACATAATGATAAGAATACTTGAATCTTTTTCGTCTCATTGCTCTATAAAAACTCTATCCTAAGAATCAATAAATGGAGTTCATGGTCCTTCCTTGAACCACCCACATGGTCTGATTATTTCCTATTCATGTCTCCAACCATGCTTATTGCTGGACGCTGAATAACTATGTAATGTTCACTATAGCATTTATAAGTCATATAAGTGAGCAATAATTTTTCCCCTAAATGGAGGTAATTCTTACAATCACATTTAAGAAAGATTTAATTGTTCAAACGACCCTGATGCTGTTAGGTAAATGGGAGGTGGGGGGAATCACTGTGTTTTTTTTAAACAGGTGTCTATATAAAAGTGTATTAGTTATTAGCTTTTTCTATAATTTATAATTCTCTTATTTTGGAAAGAATAGTATTAATATTTTAACTTCTTTCAATCATAATTCCTCTATAAATCACAGAAGACACTGATAAATACAATGAAAAAAATCTTAATCAAAAAGAAATTGCCTGGTGCATTGTTAATTTATGAAAGAAATATAATTTGCTTTTCAGGAGATGCCTTTCCCAAGGAACTTGGAGTATTAGCAAAAGGATTAATATTAAAATGGAATTAATTGGAAAATTAAAAAATATTAAGTATATTTACCATTAATTGTTTAAAAATAAATAAAAAATAATGAAAAATGAGAGCACTGAGAGGGAATCAAAGACTCAGACCAAACAGACAGAAGAATTAATGAGTAAGTGAACAAATAGTTCACAAATAGATCACAGATTCAGAACTGGAAGGAACCTCAGAGGGCATCCAGCTCAAGAGGAAACTGAGGTCCAGAGATGTTAAGTGACTTGCCTAAAATCACTAAGATTGAGAACAACCGTATTTTGAACCCAAATCCTATGATATCAAATCCACTGGAAAGAGAATTGGTACATATACAAAGTACGATTGTAGATATTCTGAGAGAATAGAGAATAAGAGCTTGTAAGAAGGATACAGCTTCTAAACGTGTTTTCTTTAAAGCCCCCACATTACAAGTTTCATTTATATCCCGGTTTAGCTTCCATGAACTGATACAAACTGAAGTGAGAAGAACAAGGGGAACTCTGTACATAAGACCAGCAACATTGTAACAATAATCAATGGCAAAAGACTTGGTTATTCTGATTAATATAATGATACTTCAAGACAATTAATTCCAAAGGACATACGATTTAAAAACTGTGCATGTCCATATAAAGACTTTCTTTTTTCCTTTTTTTTTGGGGGGGGAGGAAGAAATGGGTGATGGAACATGACTAATTTTTGCAAAACTTTTTTGCGTGAATTTACGTGTATAGGGTGTTATATATTTCTTTACTTCACAATGGGTGAGGGAGGAGTGAAGAGAAGGAGAAAAACATGAAAATCAAAAAAATATGTACGCTTGTTACTTGTATACAAAAGTCAGAAGATCTTAAACCGGGATATAAATGAAACTTGTCCTATTTCCTCCTCTTTCAAAGCTCATTGGAGGATTTCTGTTTCTTTTTAAGAGTGACCCTTCTTTGGGTGGCTAGGTGGAGCAGCGAATAGAGCACCGGCCCTGGAGTCAGGAGGACCTGACTTAGACACTTAATGCTTAACCAGCCATTAAGTGACCTTGGGCAAATCACTTAACCCCAATTGCCCTACCAAAAAAAAAAAAAAGTGACCCTTCTAGCAAGTTTTCTTAGTACCCATTCTTCCATCCTAATACCCCTCTCAGACCCCCAAATCTGTTAGAAGCAGTAGTTACAGTCCCATGAGCAATAATGATTTATTCTATGCTTGTCCTTACATCAATGAAGAGGTGGGGGAAACAGCCAATCTTAGGAGGAAAAAACTTATAAACATGAAATATTAGGAATCTTATGAATTATGGAGAAATAACAAAGTAATAGGAGATGGTGTTATCACATAAACTGACAGCTGTCTCATTTATGACTTTATGCAGGAGAGAGCAGATCACGGCTAAGCAGAAAAAATGTTACCTGTTTTATGGCTTGTTGGGCCAAAAAGGCCATCTGTAGTGGATTGGGTTTTATTGCTTGCCGTGGTATATTCTGGTTGGGAGGATATCTCAGTTGAGGAGGATGAGGAGGGAGAACTGGTCCATTGGGTTTAGGGTTGTGATTTTGAAAATTTATCAAGCGAGGAGGGGGCTGCTAAAAACAAAACAAAACAAAACAAACAAACCTGAGTTAATAATATTTTCTTTTAAAAATGCAAGCTACAGAAAATGCTTAACTTTTCACCGGAAATGAGAATGTTCAAGAATAAAACGACAATAAAAATTTTATACTGATGAAACTCCTTTTTTTTAATATGAAGTTGGTACAACTCCTGATGGGGTTATATTTATTGGGTTCTTGGAATGTGTGAAAAACAATTACGATTGTATAATCAAGTTTTTTGCCATTTTATAACAATTCATTTCTATAGGTGGGGTGGAGAGTATCCATGTCATTCGCCCCATTTGACTAAAGGGAAACTGGAAATTTAAAGTTCCATGACACCCCCCACCCCCACCCATCAATCTCTGATAGATAACTCAGAACTCCTGCTGGCTTGACCCAGGCCCCAAGCCGGCTGCTTCTGGCCACCTTTAGGCTCTATTCTTGCAGGCGGTTCCCTGCCTGCCATTCACCCACATACCACTCCATGGAAGGACGTATCGATCACGGGCTCTAATACTCCACTCACTAGTCCTGTGCTTTTCCTGACAAGGTGTCCTGCCTTGGTCACTGCTCCCATTTATGCTTTGTTCTCACTATGAGAATATAAATTCCTGGAAGGCGAGCAACATCCTGCTTTTTCCATTAGTATCTGAGGGCTAAGCACACTGATTGACACATACTAAGTGCTTAAAACACACTTCCTTTCCATAAAAATACTAAGGATTAGATGAGGAATATAAATTCAGGACCACTGGATTTAAATTAAAACATTCTTTTTGATTACATTAATCTACCTCTCTATACAGTTTACACTATCCTACCATACATTTTACTCATGAATGCATGCCTTGCAACTTGTCAGTATGTATTAGAATTTGTCTACATAGATGTATACCAGTCAAAAAGCATTTATGTACTCATCATATATATGTGTGTGTTAATACACATACATATAGACACACACTCTGCTCTTACCATATTCTTAAATCGTGACTTGATTACTCTATCTTTGCCTGAAGGGCCTAACATGCACTGAAATTAGTACTATATGGATACCTTTCACCCTCCACCCCTACCCCCCACCCATCTGTATGTACATGCATGCTCAGGTCAATGTGTGAGCATGCATCATATATATTAGATCTACATAGTTGTATTTCTGTTTGTCCATACATTTGCGGATCTAAGTGTACAATTTAGACAACGCCTTGTAATAAAATATTATTCAGTAGGTCTTGTTATTAAAAAGAATGTCTACTGAGCAGGTTACATATGTTATATTAAAAAAATGGGTTTAATGTATTTTGCCCAATAAGATATATCTATGCACAAGATATATTCTTCCATGTCTGGTAATGTTGATATTACTGAATTCTATAACTTCATAGGGTTAGGTTTTTGGTTTTTTGGGGTACGAGAGGGAGAGAAGGGCAGAAGAGAGGAGGGGAGACTTATCAGCACACTACTCCTACGCATACCCTCTGGGCATATGACCAGTAATAGACTTACAGTTTAGAAAAATGTAAAAGCAATAAACAAGAAGAGATAATATCCTCTAGTGCCCCAACTGCCTTTATTCCCTAGGGGAGGGATAGAAAGGTATTGATTTTGAAGCTCAATGCCAAACATACATACAGACATTTATTTATATTACTGTCTCTGTTTATATGTACCTTTGGAAACAAGGGGGAAAAAATGGAAGAAAATGAAGATGGAAAGAATAAACATGTTACTAATTTTAAAAGTATTAAGAAGATAATATTATGGGTGGCTGGGTGAAAATTATTGGTTGTGTAAATGATAACAAGTAAATGAATACCGTGAGTTGGGTGAGAGTTAAAAACAGAGGAGATTGGAGGCACCCACTTTTGAAGAGGGCCAGGACCAAAGTAGGGTGGGGGGGGAATATAAGCAGTCTTTTACAATATATCGACTATGGTAATGTTTTGCATAGCTATAGTATAACACATACTGAATTGCTTATCTTCCCAGAGGGAGTGGGAGACAAGGGAGGAAGGGAATGGATCTGGAATTCGAAGTTTTAAAATTAAATGTTTCAAATATATATAAATACTATTATTAATACTATTTTCCATGTAATTGGGAGATAAGATGTGTAGGCATTGGGGCTCAGAGATTCATCTTGCCCTAATGGTAAAGTCAAAGGGGGTATGGGAGAAGATATGGGAGAGAGCAGATCAGATGAAGGGATATCTTGTAGGGCTGCTATTCTGGGGTGGTGGGTAGGGGAAAAATGGGGAAAAAATTATAACTCAAAATCTGGCAGAAACGAATGATATAAACCAGAAGTTAATAAACCATTTGTAAAAAAAAGAGAGAGAGAGAGAGAGAGAGAGAGAGAGAGAGAGAGAGAGAAAAAGGAGATAACTAAAAAAGTGATCACAGGATGCTAATTTGCAGTGTCTCTCCTCCCCACCCCACCCCCCAAAAAAACCCCAGGAACTTTTATTTTCAATAGGGAAATTCTTTTATTGCTTGAAGACTCTACTAGGAATCTACTACTGAAACTACTTTAAATTGGAGATGACAAAAGAAACTTCCCTTTTACTCAGAGGATCACAGAATTTTTAACTGAAAGTGTCTTTAGAGATCATACAAGTCCAAATGCTGCTTGTATTCAAGATGCAACTAAAGTTCCTAACATGCCATAAAAGTCAGACAAGTAATAATTACAAAAGCCAGGACGTTAAACCAGGTTATCTGACTTCCTAAGGAGCTATCTCTATAAACTCTATAGTATAAAAACTTTCCTAAGGCTATATATTAAGAACTAATTTTTGACTTTTGTTAGCAAATATGTTCTTTAAGCTATTGAACAGAATTTTTCTAGAATTAAAAACAAACAAAAAAAACTTCAAACATAAAACCTTTTGTCCTAGTCTAACAGGAGTACTGTCATTTCAAAACATGTTCTAGAAAATGTTTGGAAAAAGTAGGACCTTATATCCAATACCATACTTCTTTCTTTTCTTTCTTTCTTTCTTTTTTTTCCTTTTTTCTTTTTGGAGGGCAACTGGGGTTAAGTAACTTGCCCAAGGTCACACGGCTAGGTTTTTATTTGTGTGTATGTTAAGTGTCTGAGGCCGGATCCGAACTCAGGTCCTTCTGACTCCAGGGCCGACGCTGTACTCACTGCGACACCTAGCCGCCCCTACCATACTTCTTTCAATGTGTCCACATGATTCTCTCATACACTTTTTTGATTCAGGATGTAGTATCTAAAAAGTGTTATGGTCTTTCAAATATTTTTAAATATTCATGAAGTTTTCCTATAGAGACTCTATCCCTGCTATAGCAATTCGAGCAAAAATGGCCAATTTAAAGAAGCAAATAAATAGACCATTAAATTCAAATGTTAAACTAGGGCTAAGAATCAACAGCTCATTTGTGGGGAATCTTCAAATAATTTGAAGATCAACAATTTTGTATATTGAAATGTTGGTGGGACGGAGTCTTACCATAAACTGCTAAGAAATGTAGCTCTCTCTTTAAGAGTGGTTAACACATTTATACTAGAGGAAGCTAAATTGGGATGGAGCTGACTTCCAAATTTACCTGAAGAGAGATGGAAGGCTGCTGGATGGGCCCTTGCATTCTAGGGTTTGGTAACCCCACAGGTGCTGGCCTCCGTTGCACCTGCTGTCTCTGAGCCATTACCTGTTGCTGCATGTGTTGGAGTCGTAATTGAGCTAGGCTGATCTGTGTTGGAAACTTGGATAATTGGTTTGAAGATAAACCACCTGGTGGCTGTGAATTCTGTTCCACCACAGGATTCTGCTTAGGCAAATGTGGCTGGCTCTCTTTATCCTCGATTACTAAAGAACCTGATTAAAAAGAAAGTCAAATTTATTATTTTTCTGACAACTACGAAAACTGCATATTGTTTTGAAATCTAAACAACGATCCCATGAAACAAGTTCATTTATTTAAAAGCTACTACTGCTGTCATTTGACTTACATCATCAGTCACCTTATCAATTCACTCTACAAGATCGTCCCACCCTTTCTGACCTATCTGTTTATGCAACAAGTCAGGCACTCTTCTCTAAGTGTACATTAAATTTTTAATCCATGCTTGATTTCAGAAATACTGCCTTCAGTAGAAGTTCTTACAGTTACTTCATTAAGTACTAAGTACCCAGCATGGTGCAGGCATGTCCTCAGTTTTCTCTTCTTTCTATAAACTAACAATAACAATATCAATATCAATATCAGTATGTCTACTTATTTGTGCTCTCTCTCTACGTTTATTACTGTTTCTCTCTGCATCCTTCACTATCGCTAGTACAACTACTGTATCTATCCATATTAAAAATTTTGGGGGATGGGAGGAAATGTACATGATTTCCATCCTTTAACGTACTACTCTTAAATTTTTTTTACAATACACCTATTTCCCTCCCCACCCCCCAACCCCAAGAAAGTGGAAAGTTACAAAGAGAATTCAAATCATTTTAATGAAGAAGGTTCTAACCACTAGAGGTGTCACCTTGTGAACAGGCTGACTAGGGAGGCCACAAGTTTCTTCTTAGCAGAGGTACAAAGAGGTTCTGAATGGTCATCTGTCAGGGATGCTGCCTTTTGTAAACTCTGATTTTCTGCCTTTTTTTTTTTTGCCTTTTGAGGGCAATTGGGGTTAAGTAACTTGCCCAAGGTCACACGGCTAGGTTTTTTGTTTGTGTGTGTGTTAAGTGTCTGAGGCCGGATCCAAACTCAGGTCCTTCTGACTCCAGGGCCAATGCTCTACTCACTGATCCACCTAGCCGCCCCAAAACTCTGATTTTCATCTGATAGGCATTAATCTAGTCAATCCCATCTTCACTTTGCACCTGGGTTAGTACAATAGTCTCCTAAACTTGACTCCCTGAGATATCAAATCTAAGCTTTTCTGTTTGGCTTGAGGACCTTCCAAATCTCTTCCATTGTATTTCTTACTATATCTTGACATTTACTCTGCGGAGAAAAAAGTAGCACACAGTCTTCAATATCTTTAAATATGCCCTTCTTTCAACCTGTAACAGTGTCCTCATGTTCAACACTTCCTTACATCTTCTTGAGGAGGTATTCCCTGAAGGATCCCAATTCACCAGACCTTAGCACTTATTTATAGTAATATAAATATTTATATCTGTGGGTGTGTTCTGATGAGAGACTGGTGAAAGTGATTCACATTGTGTATCCATGGGAGAAAGAGACCATTTTAAGTTAGACATTTTTAACCTTGGAGCCATGGCCATTGAATGGATAAGTGGAGAGATGTCTATTTGAATGGGAAAAATACTAATCGTTACTTCATTATGATTTATTTCCTTTATATTCCAATATATTTCATTGTATGCATTTAAAAACATTATTATAAGCAGGATATGGTGGTATACCCCTAGAATCATGGTTACCACAGAAATCTGTGTACAGATTGAGCTCTGAAGTTCTAAACTGCAAAGGACTACTGTTCAGGTGTCCACACTAAGTCTAGTAGTGAAAGGGGGCCACCAGGCTGCCTGAGGAGGGGTAAATAGAATCAGGTCAAAAAGCAAGCAAGTCAAAGATCCCATACCTACTGGTTGTAGGATGGGGCTCATGAAAGGCTGATGAGCTTTAACCCGGGCAAGATAAGAGGAAGGGAGAGAGAGAGAGAGAGAGAGAGAGAGAGAGAGAGAGAGAGAGAGAGAGAGAGAGAGAGAGAAAGGGAGAGAAGAGGGGAGGGTGGAAAGGAGAAAAGAAAGGCATAAAGACACACAATCAAAACACCTCATCGTATTTTTAAAAGTAGTTAATAGCCTTCACCAGACTGCCAGACATCCAGGATACACAGAAAAGTTAAGAGCCCTTGACTTAAGTCAATGTTTCTATGACTGCATCAAAACTAGTGCCCTGAACCTGACACCCCCCCCCCCACCGCCACCTACTCTGACATGTTGTAATGGAAATGCAAATTTAAAGATCTTCCCTGCCCCTAGCTTAAGTGCACCTGGAGCCTGTGGTGGGAGGCTTGTTTTTCAGGAAAGCCCACACCTTGATACTTTGTGATTGGGCAGTGGGTCCAGAAGGTTGTTACATTCTCTGATCCAGGAGAAGGCTATATAAACCCTGAGGAGAGGCTTTGCTTTGGGGCTCACTTTGAGAAGTGTTGTGTGATTTGACCAGATGAGACTCTGGGAAGCCGTTGTTGAGAGCCCCCCGGCTTTGAAAACCCAGATGTTGATGCTTCCCTCTCTGGTAACTGTGATTTGGTATTGATATAATGGTTGGACAGTTTGGAAGCCTGTCCGTTTGATCTGTAAGTTCTGTAACTCTGAAGTTGGGGGTGCTGACCTTTTTCCCCTGAACTAGGTAATGTGTGTTTGTTTGATTAAAGTAAGCTTGTTAACCCAATTTGAGTTGCTTTCCTTTTGAAAAGCAGATCTAAGAACCTATATTGGCATCTACCCTGGGGATATTGGGGTGCTTGCCGCTACACATGTGAGCATGTACATAAGTATTTAATGAACACTTACATTAAACAGATGTCACTAACTTTCAAATGAGCCTCTGGGCATCTTAATCTTAAAAAACTTTCTGCTTCAGTTCCCTTCGCTTTTTTTTTTGCCTTTTGGAGGGCAATTGGGGTTAAGTAAGTTGCCCAAGGTCACATGGCTAGGTTTTTTTTTTTTTTGTGTGTGTGTGTGTTAAGTATCTTGAGGCCGGATCTGAACTCAGGTCCTTCTGACTCCAGGGCCGACGATCTACTCACTGCGCCACCTAGCCACCCCCTCCCTTCACTTTTAAGGCCCTGTTGTACTGTCCAAAGAATGACTCTTCCTTTTCTGCCTCAGAATTCTGGCAGCATTTGTTCTCTAGCCATACTTTTCTTCTCAATCCTGTTTCCAGATCTGACATTTTTTACTTTAAGACAAATTCTGCCAATGAAGTATTAGTTCAGAGTATTGCCCCTATCCCAGAGGTTTTTAATCTAAGGTCTGTGAAACTGTGTATGTGTGCATGTGTGGGTAATATTTTGACAACTGGATTTCAGTGTAATTGGCTTTATTTGTATATTTAATGCATTTAGAAAAACTATTCATAGAAGAAGCTCATACATTTCAGATCACCAAAGGGATCAATAAGTGGAATATGTTAATAACCTTGGTCATATATGCTAGGGGGCAATGCATTCCACTAGATAAATGGGGATCTTCATAAACTATAACAATACAACAGCTCAGACAAATAACACATAAATAACAGGCTAATAAAATTATTTAGAGGGAAGTCATTTTTGATAGCATGTCAGCTAAACAGTGGCAAGTAAAGTGGCAGACACAGATAGAAAGGAATACCCTACCCAAATTGAAAATGTTTTGAGCCCAGAAGCTAGGATCACAGTGAAATTGAATGGTGTTATTGGTCACAGGTGAAGCATCACACCTGGCTCGAAGAAGATGCCTTAATCGATATGTGATCTAGACGAGAAAAATAAAGGCAAAGAAAATTAATAGTCAACAAACACGTGAGAATTTTGGATTGTTAAGAGTCTTTATATCTTAATGCAACAACAAGGATGAAATAAACAAAGCTATGTATACAAAAAACTTTGGCTTCCCCTCAATTCCGACCACTCAAACTCTTTCTATGTTACGCTAACGAATCAACTGGCTGTATGGAAAAGAGTTCCAAGTAATGGCTGGAATAAGTAGTTTCTATGTTCTAAAGAGCTTCCAACTATTTTCTCTCTATTTTTCCTTCTTTCTTGTGGTTTTTCCCTTTGATTCTAATTCTTTACAACATGACTAATGTGGAACTGTTTACTATGATTGTGCACATATAGCTTATATCAATCAAATTACCTGCCCTCTTAGGGAGAGGGAGAAATTTAGAACTGAAAATTTTAGGATGGCTAGGTGGTGCAATGAACAGAGCACCAGCCCTGGAGTCAGGAGGACCTGAGTTCAAATCTGGCCTCAGACACTTAACACACTAGCTGTGTGACCTTGGGCAAGTTACTTAACCCCAACTGCCCTCCAAAAAGCAAAACAACAACAACAACGACAAAAAAATCCTGAAAATTTTAGAAAAGTGAATGCTGAAAACTAAAAACAAACAGGAAGTGTCTGAGATAAATATAAAACTGAGCATCTGAAAAAAATAAGCTATTTAACTTTCTTAAAATTTAATATGTATTCAAAAACTATTTTTTTGAAATACAGAAATCAATATCCTAATCTGCCCATTCAAAACTTAAAATGTATCCACATAAATTTGGGGTGCACACATAGTACAAAATACAAAATTGGATGGTGGAAGAGAAAATAATGGTTTAGAAACTTCTAAAAAAAATTACTGGTTTCAAATGGATGTTTAAAAAAACCTTTTGGTAAAGTGGAACCTAGATGAAAAATAAATGACATATGATAAATATACCTTACAAATTCTGGCACTGGTATTTCTACCTGCCATGGATCTATAATTTCATTTAAGGTTCTCTGAAGCATCAACTGTGGTTTACAAGTAACACAAGGCTAAAAGGTGATTCTATAGCAGTAGAGATTTTGTTCTAGATGAATTCTTCAACCCCCTAGGAGTTAAATCTTAAATACCACCATGAAGGTGGCAGAGAAAAGAAGTTGGTCATGTAGTATGGAAGAAGGAAAGATCACCCTTATACCATAGCTATTAGAAGAGAATTACTACAGGAGTCAAGAATGAATGGAAACAGTCATGTTACATACTTTATTTGAAAATATTTCTAGGGGGCGGCTAGGTGGTGCAGTAAGTAGAGCGCTGGCCCTGGAGTCAGAAGGACCTGAGTTCAGATCCGGCCTCAGACACTTAACACACACAACCAAACAAACAAACAAACAAAAAACCTAGCCGTGTAACCTTGGGCAAGTTACTTAACCCCAATTGCCCTCCAAAAAAAAAAAGAAAATATTTCTAGCACTTTATGACAGCCCTTGAGAATACTGCAGATTCTGTGGAGTACCACAGGTCCACGCAATTCTGTGAATCATCATTCTACTGAGACAGCAGCACTGACTTTGCATGTAACTTGGAACCACAGTAGCATTTTCTAAGCTGTTGGGGAAAAAAAATTTACTTCTCATTGGATAGACCTAAGCCCAGTTTTGAAAACAGACATTATAGCAAAGTTGGCTACAAAATAAATGTCTGTGAAGATGACACAAGTTTTATTGTAGAACTAGATTTCCATCATGGCATCAGAAATAAATTCCTATAGGAAAAAATGCTAAAAATATAGTTAGCCAAGCAATCTTCAATCATTTTTTTTCCTTTTTGGAGGGGGGAGGGCAGTGCAATTGGGGTTAAGTGACTTGCCAAGGTCACATGGCTAGTTTTGTGTTAAATGTCTGAAGCTAGTTTTGAACTCAGGTCCTCCTGACTTCAGGGCCGGTGCTCTATTCACTGAACCACCTAGCCACCTCAGCAATCACTTTTCTTAAGTACCTACTATGTACCCAGTACTGAAGAAGTAAAGATGATGGTGAAATTAAAAAAAAAAAAAAGAATGAATGGAAACAGTCATGTTATATACTTTAAGGATGGAAAATATAAAATTAAGATATTTTTCTTTAATAATTAAAAATATAATACAATGCCAAACATAGAAAAGATTAATTTCCTAACAAATTAAAAATGCTTATTGATCTTCAACTATGTGGAATACAATGTGATAGGAAAACAAAGGTAGAAAAAATACAGGTAGTAATACAAAAGTATCACTTTTCGTGAAGCCAGATTTTTTTCTAGGAGTTTTATGAATAAAATGATAAGCCAGGAGGAGGGGATTATAATTGATACAAATTTTCCTAGTTGTTGTGAATTCTGATCATTTTACAATTTTTTTTCATCATTGCATTTTAAATATGAAATATTAAAACTCCCTCACCAGGCGCTTGCTATATAGCAGAGCTGTGCTGCTGCCACTTGAAACTGCCCATTTGGAAAAATGCATGACATGTTCCAACTGTTTTGAAAGCCCCGCCACTTCCTGCTGCTGTTGCATAAGTTTCATGCGGTGGTCCTTTGCAAGGCTCTGAAAACAAGAAAAACAATTGAGTCCTACCCCTCACATACGCTCTTCAATACCCTCTAGCCCCACACACCTGGGGCCTAAGCACCTTGTTAAGAGACAGGCAATATACCCTTTCACAATCATCATATTCTGCCATTTCTCTCCACCCTTCCACCCCTCCCTTCCACAAGGTACTATGCTAGAAAGGTAAAAAGGTAACCATTAACCTAATCAAGCCTGATACTGAGATGGCCAAGGAAGACCCTTCATGCAAAAGAGTCCTTTCATGTATCATTTGGTGAACCCTAGAGGGAAGAGATGATCTCAAATACACACACTGGGGTCACCCTCTAAGTTCAAGAGTTATTTTCCAGATGGAAAACCAGACCAAGTTACTCCAGTCAATCCTGGCTCTGAGACTCTTTGTTTCTCTCAAAGTCTCATTGAACTGCCATTATCATGACCAAGGAAAATAACAACTGAATTTGTTTAGTAGCACATTTAGCAGCAGTGTAAAAACAAATGTGCTGTTCTTAGAAAAAGATAAGCAGTCCTTATTCCTCACTGGCTTTAAGAACCACCAGGATTCTGTGACAGATCTCCATGAGGCTGGTTATCACTGCGATGTATCGTAAGAGACCAAGTCTGAATCCTTGATCAGAAAATTACAGCACCAAGGCATGACCACAGTCCTAAACATTTTGTGCTTCAAAATTGTGGGGAGCCTCTAATTGAAACACCCTCACTGACACAGATTAGCAACTCTTCTGTTACTGAGACTCTGAGGGTTACCATCACAACATATAGGATTCCAGAAGTGACACTAGTATAAACATGTAGGAGTGAGGACCCAGATTTTCCTAGTTTGGCCTTCTATCCCTGCCTATACCATCCTGCTTCTGATTTGTAAAATAGATTAGCCCTTACAGTCTTATCTCACAGAGTTGTGGTAAAGACAGTATGAGATGAAAAATGAAAAATGTTGAAAATCTTAAACTGCTATGAAAGCCCAATTATTTTAAACTAGATATATTTAACTGGGTTACCTGCCTATGTATTTGAATCTTATTTAACTCTGAAGACCTAGCTCAGTACCTAACTCTTGCCAAGAAAACTTTCCTGATTCCCCCAACATGTATTTTCTTAAACATTAGAAGGCACAGAGGGTAACAGAAAGAGCACTGAATTTTGGCAATGGATCAAGGTAACACCTTGCTTCAGATGGTTACGAGGTCTGTAACCTGGGGGCAAATCATATAATTCTCTGGGCTTTAGTTTCCTGTCCTAGGAAATGACAATAATAGACAACCTACCTTACAAAGGTGAGGAAAGCACAGTTTCAATCTCCTTGGCTAAATAACTGCTCATCTCCCACTCCCTTAGAATGGGTAGCCTTCACAGTTCTATGCTCTATCTTCTTTTTTTCAATACACTCTATCCCTTGATAAACCCATTTTTGCTGATGGGTCTAATTATGTCTATGTGAATTACTCCCTAATGTTTATATCCAGTCCTAATCTTTTACCTGAATTCAGGTCCCCATTATTCTGAACGCTTGTAGGTTTCCTATAGGCAGCTCAAACTCATGATTTTCAAAATGTGATTCATTACATCTTCTTCTTCAAACTTCCTAACTTCTATTGAGAGTACTATCATGCCCCCAATTACTCAGTGTTGAAACTTGAGAGTCACCCTTGACTTCTCCCCCATACTTCACAAGCAGTTACCAAGCACCCTCAAGTCTGTCTTTTGTTCTCCACTTAATACAGATAATACAGAGGCTCAGGCATCCCTCCTCCACGGACTATTATAACAACATCCTATTTAGTCCTTCCCTTTGCCTCTTTGCTGGCTCAAAAACCTGCAGGAAATTCTTGTTGACTCTAGGATAAAATAAAAAAGTCACAACCAAGTACAACATCTTCCTTATCTGGTTTCTATTTCATTTTGTTGCTTACTTTGAGAAATATGCTCTTAATGAGGAATCTGCTATGTTCTAGTTAAACTGGCATGCAAAGTCTTCCCCCAAATCTCACCGTCAATGTCCTGCCTCCATGCATTCACACAAACCAACTTCCCTGACTAAAAATTATACTTCTTCCTCACCATCACTCTTTTAAGACTGAGAACAGATACTAAATCCTTTCTGATTCCTCCAATTTTAATACTCTTCAATTTTTGTTGTACTATTTTTTTATATTAGTACATATTAGGTTATAATCTATGACCCTACACTATTTTAATTATTCCTTTTTTCTGAACATCTAAGGCTCATAAAAACAAAAATGTATACTTTGTTACAATTAAAAAACACTCTGCACATAACTATCAATGATCCTATACTAAGTTGTTTGCACTTAATAATAAATACAAAACCATAAAACTCACTATTCAGATAGTAATACAGGTTTTGATGGGTTGAAAAGCCTAAGATGACGAATGTTCCTCATACCCAGGCATATATATTACAAACAGCTAATCCAAATATCTCTATTTTTGAACCAATAGTTCTTACCTTCCCTTCTTTCTCTTTTCATCTTACCAATCACAGAATGGGAGTGAGTATTGAGAGAAAAAAGAGGATTCTTATGGACTTTAGGTTGAGGACCTTAGATAATTAAAATTTTATAAGCTATTAGCTGTCAAGAACTGGTTTGTTACACTTATTTGATGTTAGAACTAACAATCATAGTTATAGCAGTCTGAAATACTGCTTCCAAAATTGAACTATGTGATGCTTGAGGTAAAGAGCAATACTTTTAGCTCTCAAGAATAATTTTCTGTAATGAAATCTCATAAAAATTGTGGACTGTTTTTCTGTTAATGTTACTTATTCCTACTTATTAATTTTCAAACATTATAAATTTTTATTTTTGCAATGATTTCTTCATTCAAATATTATTAATGGAGAAAAAGATGGGAAAGGCTCTTTTCAAAGCCATGAAATTCAACCATCTGCAAGAAAAAAATAATTCAATGTATTTTACTAGAAGATCAAGCAGGAGGTAACTGTACATACAGAAATTACTAAAAATAAAATGTATCATTAAAAATGTAGAGCTTCACAATAGCTAGAAAGTAAACACAATTTTCTAAAGCTGATTTAAACTTCACAGAAGAAACAAAACATACTTTTCAAGGGTTATACCACCTCACATTTGAATGAGACTTAACAGATTACAAAGGGTTTTTACAGACTTTCAGTGCTATAACACACTTATTCAAACTTACAACAATCCCTATCATGGTGAGCTAGGTGTTAATTCTGGTTGTTTTACAAAGGAGAAACAGACAGAGATGTTAAAGGATCACACTGTTAACATGAGAGAACTGAAATTCCAATCTGAATCTAGCACATTTTTCAATGGATAGCACGATCTCAGAAAAGGGCAACTTACCTCTAGCTGATGCAGTAGAGCTTTCCCTTTTTTGTTTATTTCTACCATCAAGGTAAATATAGCAACTTTAATATCTTGTTCCACCTGCTTTTGATTTTGATTTACTTCAATAATTCTAGAAAAAAAAAAGGAGGGAGGAGGAGTCTGAAGCTTAAAGATGAAAAGAAATTGTTCAAAGTGAGTAAACATGTTAAGGCAATTCAAAACATTTCCAGTTGCCAAGAGTTAATCAATTTGAGAACTTATGTGTGTAATCTAAACTATCCATGAGTACAAAAACCAAGTATTTAAAAGATAATTATGGAATTCAAATTTTGATAACACAATGATATAAAAGATAAAAGGTTTCAGACTAATTTTTGGACTACCTGATTAGAATTTGGCTAAAGGAAAGGAAACCACATTATGGCTTAATAAATTTAACAGTTTTATCAGAAAGACTAAGGAAATGGCCCTGATGAAGTCTTAATAAAGCAACCATTTCTGCTAAAGGCAGAAAAAGGACAAATCTGCCAGACAGTAGGCCCAAAGATGTTTTACTTCAATTATCAGATTATGAATTCTCGTTGATCACAGGCAACAGGCTTTAAGGATTGCCTCTTTTTTCTCTTTGAGACCACATGGGTCATCAAACTAATTAATAATAGCTGACTGCTAAGTCTCAAGCATAACGACCAACTGTTCTGTTCTAATTGGCTCTGTTAATATCAAACAATTTTGCATTTGGAATAAAGGATATAAGATTTAAGATTTTCATGGTGGCTAAGATAAATGGGGATAAGAGAAGGGAAAATATATTTGATGGGTTTCCAAAAGCTGAAAAATAGGTAGGCTTCCTAAGATAGGGAAATGAAAGAATGCTTCACAGATTGGATGAGCAAAAGTACTTTTTCCTGCCACTCAATTTTAAGAAAAATGGGAAATACTTTCCATATTCTTTAAAGAATTCAGAATCTGTCAACTATACCACATATACTGCCCTTTCTAACCAAGTGCATTCATTTACCTGTCCTTTATTTGTGTGTGCTAGATCACCCCATCCTAGGAGTAGATACTTTCTTTGCAAGAATAGATAAGAAGCTGATAGATGAGGGAGAAACTGGACTAGGCTGGACTGCCCAACTGGCCTTGACCTCTAATTTACAACTTGTTCCTCAGTTGCTCCCAATAAGCATTCTTTGTTCATCACTTCTAGCCTCATGCCAGCTCTCTCAGACCCAATTCCCTGCCATCTACAATCCTGACACTGATAGGTTTTGATCATCACACATATTCTGTCATGTTCTGAACACTCAATTCTGTATTAGTTGTCATTTCTATTTTTTTTTTAGAAAATGTTTTAAATTTCTTATACAATTCTATACAACATATATACAGACATTGATACAATGTTCACATTTTCACAAATTTGTTGGTATTTCAGAGTGTTCCTTCCAACAGTGAGCTTCAGTCTACACCTGAAGGTGACACCCAGTTTATCTGGTGGATCCAGAGTCCATTTGCACCACAGCTTCTTTGGCTACATGGTGGCAGGGCTTACTTCCTGGCTGCTCTCCTCAATCTTTAGTCCCAGATTATGAAACCCAAAGCTGGTCAGTTGTGGCACGTTGCTTTCAGGCGGCTCCACAGTTCGAGTAGGGGTAGGTAAGAATAAGATGAAGCCTACCATGATGACACTGAAGGCAAGAATGTAGAGGCCTGAAAACTTATATCCAAAAAGAAAAAGTCCAAAGAAAAGACTGTAGAGATCAGCAGTCAGGATGCCCAGGTTGACTGAGGTGGCGCTTGTGGCTTTGATGACCACTGGCATGAAGCTATACTAAGATAGAACACAGAGAGGGCAAAAGCCACAAATAGCTGGGCAATTTTCCAGTTCCAATGAATGTCAACAATATCATGATATTCTATAAGTACCATCTGGATACCCCTGATAAATGTACCAAACAAGCCCACCATTCCTAGAAACTCCACTCAGCTCAGCTTTTTCACACTGTATACGTGGCATAGTTGACAGATACTGACCATACCATTTACTGAACTAAACACTTCATTGATTCAGGAAAGCCTGGCTTTCTTTTACTTTGTAAAAACAGAGGTTAAGACTTGTTACCAAATATTTATAATGTGCTTTAAGTTTTTTTTTAAATTTATGAAAGGTATATGTACTACTACTTACAATTATCATAAAACTAACTACCAATGTGTGTTCTACTTTAAGTAAATCCAATATGCAAAAACGTTAATATTTAAAATAAACAAATTAAGGGGCAAGTATTTACATTATAGGAGGCAGTGAGGTGGCTTAGTGGGTAGAGCTCTGGGCCTGGAGTAAGGAAGACCTGGGTTCAAAACTGGCCTCAGACACTAGCTAGGTGATACTGGCCAAGTCACTTAACTTCTGTTTGCCTGAATTCATTGCAAAAGGAAATGGTAAAAATATTGGCCCAGAATACCCCATGGACACTATGGTCCAAGGAATCACATGACTGAACAAGTTCCATTATAAAAAAAGCTTTGTTGTTGGATTCTTTTAGGATAGCATGGTCCCCTACTACATTTAAAATATGATATAATTTCTAGAATTTTATTTTTGCACTCGCTCCTCTGCCCTACCAAGAATACATCTACTTTATAAAGTGAGGTATATTTAAACAGAAGTACTATTCATGTAACAGGAGAAATCAGAACTGAGATTATTTGGGAGAAATGAAAAGGTTTTTAATATTTTGAGTTATGGAAATTGTTTTTTCATTTAATTTTTAAAAAAGTAATGGTGTCTCAATTGGAATATTTCATTAAAAGTTCTTGGTAACCAAAAAAAAAAAAAAAAAGAATTCAGATAGTTTTTCACAGAGGGAACGTGGAGCAAGGATTAGAAAGCAAAGTTTGTCAGGCAGACTTGGGTTCCAGTTGAACCTCTCATCACAAACGAACTTTGTGACCCTCCATCTCACTAAACTAAGAGTCTCCTTACCTAGACTTTCATATACCAATGAAATCACAGGTCCAGTCCCTATCCCTAAAGAAGAAGAATCTTTAGAAGAAAGCACAAAGAGGCAAAAGGAGAAAGTAGGAAGTGGAATAACTGGAAGATAAAACAAATTAAAGGAGTGGATTGGTAAGTGGGACACACTGGTAAAACAAAGAGGATCACAAGAATACAAAGAATTTAAAAGGTTATCAAATTCAACCATTCAGGTATTTAAAGATGAAGAAACTGAGACTCAGAGAAACTAAGTGATTTTCCTAATGTTGCTAAAAGCAGAAGATGAGGTAGAGTGTGATTTTGGAGTTCTTCTTAAGAATAAGGAATGGATGTTGGAAGGGTTTAAGTACATATGATGTGCTAACTCTTTAAGTTTTGATCAGGTTTAGGATTCAGTTTTAAATATATTTAACTCTTCCAAACCAAAAAGAACAAAACACCCCAAACAAACAAACAAACAAACAAAATGCCCAAACAAACCAAAGTTCACCCACTCAGGAAAATAAGGAAAACTGTGACATTGCTTGGCATGAAAAAAATCAAGTAATTTATCTGGGTTCTGAGCATAGGTTGAGCTGTTGGAGAAACAGGTAAAGAGACTCTAAGGAACACCTTTCCAGACTCCAGGTTGTAAAGAATAATGAAATGTTTCTAAAGGAAATTAGAAGCTTTCAAAGGGAGGAAAATGGGGTAGACAGAGGAGATAACCTTTGTCATCTCCTCAGCCTAGAGGAAAGCAGGCTGAATGCTCTGAAAGAAGGTACTTATCCTCGAAAGAATGTTAAAGTAGAAACAGAAAACAGGTGAGAGATCATCCAGTAAGGGTAAAAGGATGAATCAAAGGCATGGTTCGATAATTCCCTTCTCATAAGTACTAAGGCAAATGTCAATCTGATAACAAAAGAGAGAACTACTGTCTTCATATGACATGAATGCAAGATATAACAAAGAATTAAGACTTATCAAAGTAAATAGATGACCACTCACTTCTGGTGATTCATGTACATACAAATAATATTGGCAGAAGGAATCTAAGTAGTATTGTCAAAGATTATGAAGTCTTAAGGAAGGACATAAAGACCATAGGGATACAGATTGTTTTCCTCACTATTGTTCAATGAAGGTAAGAAAGGTAGAAGAGAAAAACTGATTTGGGATGTAAACATATGATTGAGATGGAAGTGATTTAGAATAGAATTTGGACTTCTAGACCACAGCTGGTAATATATAGGTAATATATAATATAATTCCTGGCCAGGGAAGGACAACACCTAACAGAGCCAGGTATGAACACATATAAGTGTCTTGCATTCTGAAAAACAAAAACAACCAACTTTAAACTGAAAGGGTTGGAGAAATAATGTTGTCTACATCCACCTACAAAACGGAGTTCGACAGCAGCAATAAACATAAACAGTAGCAGTGAAGATTCTCCTTAAGTTCACAGGAAATAAAACAACAACAACAAAAAGCCAGTTGTAAAACCCACAGCTTCAACTATCTAATGCCAAAGTTAGCAGAAGTCCTGCTATAAGAAGGCACATTTGACCTGATAGGTGTCACTGAGAATTTAGAGGATGAACTCAATGACTGGAATTCACTCTGGATAGGTATATCTTATTTGAAAGAAATAATATAGGTGAAAGGGGAATAGAGAATGGGGTACGGTTATATTTTGTAGAAAAGAGTATGAGGGGGACGCTAGGTGGTATAGCAAATAGAGCACCAGCCCTGGAGTAAGGTGGATCTGAGTTCAAATCCAGCATCAGACACTTAACACTTGCTAGCCATGTAACCTTGGGCAAGTCACTTAACCCCAATTGCTGTGCCTTCCCCCCTCCAAAAAAAGGAAAACAAAAAGAAAAAAAACAAACAAAAAAAAGAGTATGAGGAAATCCAGAAGAAGTGATTCTATCTAGGAGATGGACTACATGAGACTGAGTAGATGCGTGGGGAACATGCAGCAGATATAATTTGTATGTACCACAAACTACTTGCAAAGAAAAAGCTAATATATGAACAGTTAGGAAATAGGTCAGAATCTTTGCATTGAGGTATGATATAATGCTGGACATTTCAATTATGTAGCTATTTAATGGAATTCTACCAAAAGCAAAATAGCAAATAATTTTTCAACTTGCCTTAATTGTGATTTTATCATTCAAAAGATGAAGGACACAATTACAGAACACTTTTCACACGAATAAAGTCAGATCTAAATTGTGGTTAGGCCAAGCTAATATAATAAAAACAACAATTTTACCCTAAATTTAAAATTTACCTATTCAGAGTGATACCAAAAAAACTACCAAAAATTATTTTATAGAGATAGAAAAAAATGATAAAATTCATCAGGAAGAAAAAAGGTCCAGAATATCAAGGGAATTAGTGGAGAAAAAAATGCTAGGGAAGGTGGCCTAGTCCCTAGTCAGACAAGATTTTGAACTGTATTATAAAGCAGCAGTCATCAAAATTACTTGGCACTAGTTGAGAAATGGAGTGATGGGTCAGTGGAATAGATTAGGTACATAAGAAACGGTGTCAATGACTAGAGTATCCTACTGTTTGATAAACCTAACAACTTCAGCTTCTGTGATAAGAACTTATTATCTAAAGAGAATTCACTTAAATTTCTAAGAAAACAAGTCATTCCCCAGTAGATAAATGGTCAAAGCATATGAACAGGCAATTTTCAGTGGAAGAAATTAAAGATACGTAGAATCATATGCAAAAATGCTCTAAATCACTATTGATTGGAGAAATGTAAATCAAAACAGCTCTGAGGTACCACAATGTCACTGGTAAGATTAGCTAACATGACAAAACAGGAAAATGATAAATGCTAGAGAAGATGCAGGAAAATTGGAACACTACTGCATTGCTGGTGGAATTGTGAAGTGATCCAACCATTCTGGAGAGCAATTTGGAACTAGGCCCAAAGGGCTATAAAAATGTGCATACCCTTTGACCCAGCAATACCACTTCTAGGGCTGTATCCCAAAGAAATCATACAAGTGGGAGGAGGACCTATATGTATAAAAATGTTTATGGTAGCTCTTTTTATGATGGCAAAGAACTGGAAATCAAGGGAATACCTATCAATTGGGGCATATGAATGTAATGGAATACTACACTGTGCTATAAGAAATGAGCAGATGGGGCAGCTAGGTGGCACAGTGAATAGAGTGCTGGCCCTGACGTCAGGAGTCCTGAATTCAAATCTAGCCTCAGATAAGTAACACACACACACACACACACACACACACACACACACACACACACACACCCCTAGCAGTGTGACCTTGGACAAGTCACTGGACAAACCCCAATTGCCCTATCTTCCCCCTTCAAAAAAAAAGCAGACAAACTTCCTAATAACCTGGAGACTTAAATATAAATATAAACTGATGCTGAATGAGGTGAGCAGAACCAGGAGAACATTGTACACATTTATAGACAAATTGTGATGACTGACTTTGATAGACAGGGCTGTTCTCAGCAATACAAAGTTATAAGACAACTCTAAAAAAACTCACAATGGAAAAGCTTATCCACATCCTGAAAAAGAATTACAGAGTCTGAATGCAGATTGTAGTAAACGACTTGCTCTCATTTCTATTTCTTCTTTCTCACTGTTCACTCCATTGGCTATAATTTCTTCTTTACAACTTGACTAATGTTTAATGTGATGGTACATATAGAGCCTATATCAAACTGCATGCTGCCACTGGTGGGCAAAGAAGGGAAGAGAGCAAGGGGGAGAGAATTTGGAACTCAAAAACTTGTGGAACTGAATGTTGTAAACTAAAAGTAAATAAACTAAAAAAAAAAAAGATGAAGGACATCAACAAAGGAGAAATTTTATTGTGGATCTTATTCTCTGATGTATGGCTCCTAGGAGGTGACACAGTGCACAATGTATTTAGTCAGGAAGCCCAGAGTTCAAATTCAATCTATGACATGGATTAGCTACCTGTAGGACCCTTTATCACCTTGGTTTGCTTCAGTTTTTGCATCTGTAACATGAGGATAATAGTAGAACCTATTTTAACTGATCCTTGAGTGATGAAACTTTATTTAAGAACAAAAAAGTTACTATTATCAACACAAAATGGGAGGAAGTAGTTGCTGACATGAAAATGGTGGAGACTCTAGAAAGAAAGCAATTATTTCTGTCTCTATGATTTGTCGTAGGAACGAGAAAATCCAGGCATAATTGCACACACACTCTAAATCTGGAAAGAGCACAAATCAAAGACTTCAGAGAAAAAAATTAGATAAGATTTCAAAACTAAAACTTCACACAGTAAAGTCTACAAGCTAGGCCCAGTAAGGATGTGAGATGCTCAAGAATTAAGCCCTGAAGGCACAAAGAGAAACAATTTCACAGAAAGGTTGGGAATCCTCTAAAGAGAATATGGGTACAAAAGGGAACTTATCCCACAACTTAAGCTTTGAAAAAGAAAACAAAATCAACCAAGTATTTTCAAGTGCCTACTATGGGTTAGACACCGTTAGAGATGCTGGGGGATACAAAAATGAAAATGAAATGTTCTTTGCCCTCGAGTTTTCATTCTTTCCTGGCAGATGGAAGGGCAGGCAGTAGAGAACGAGTGTAAGAACACGTACCAGTCTGGAAAACTATGACAAGGAGCTATACTGAACTCAGGCTGATAAGGGACAACAACAAAAAACCAATGAAGCCCCAAGAAAAGACAGTGCTGAGACCAGGGGTGGGGAAGCTGTGTCCTTCCAGGTCCTTGGGTGCAGCCTTTTGATTGAATTCAGTTTTAGAAAACAAATACTTTTACCAAGGGCATTTGTTCTTTGAAGTTTGGACACAATCAAAAGGCTGCACCTGAGGACTTAGAGGGCCATGTGTGGCCTTATGGCTGCAGGTTCCCCAAGCCTGACCTAGAACGTTGCCAAGTGGACAACAGAAGGTTGATGGAAACGCTCAACTCTTAAATTGGCTGTTGTCTTTGGAAAGAATGACTTTTACTGGAAATTAGAGAACCAAAAAATGGCTAACATGGAGTTGGATACCCAAGATAAGTAATGAGGAGTGTAAAAGACACCTCACTGCCCCCTGAGTTACTTGGAACAGATGAGGATCACATTTTTTTTTTTAAAGCAATTGGGGTTAAGTAACTTGCTCAAGGTTACACGGCTAGTCATTATTTATGCGTGGGTGCTCATTTTCTGAGGCCGGATCTGATCTCGGGTCATCCCAACTCCGAGGCCCGTGCTCTTACTCACTGCGCCACCTAGCCGCCCCTTTAGGGCAATTGGGGTTAAGTAACTTGCCCAAGGTTACACGGCTAGGTTTTTGTTTGTGTGGATTAAGTGTCTGAAGCCAGCTCCGAACTCAGGTCCTTCTGACCTCCAGGGCCGGCACTCTATTCACTGCGCCACCTAGCCGCCCCTGAGGATCACATTTTTGTAAGGAAAGACTAGAAGACACAGTAGGCAATGACGGTCTGTCAGCAATAGCTGAAAAATTGTGGCAAATGAAAGAAGTACTATAGCACTGCAGAATCGCCAAGATGACACCTAACATACCAGTGTGCCACTCCACATACATTCTGGGGACTAGAGGGGAAAAATACTAATAAATGAGAGAATGTTAAAAAAAAAAAAATACAATGACCAAATGCTAATAAATACTTTTCAGGGGAAAAGTCAACAGTTGCTTCTAAAGATATTTCATATCATTTTAATATGAATTAGCATCATTCATATAACTTTAAAAGAATCTCTAATAATTTTATTAATTCATGATTTCACAAAGTACAACATAAGATTTCATGTAATTCACAATACAATTAACAATATGTTTAATTTCGTAAATATCAATTTGTTTCATTCATGTAATTTGAAAACCAGTGTTTCTTAAACCCTTTAGCTATACTTCATGATTTATTCAGTCTTATGGTGACAGATCTATTAGCCAGTAATTTTTATATTCTTATTTCCTTATTTTTCCGGCAGAGATTGGGTTAAAATCACAATACTACTAGGAATTTACTGAATTTCAGGAATAAAATGCATTAGGACTTTTATACCTTCTGGCAAAATCTCATTCTGTAATTATAGTTCTCATCTTCACATGGAAGGTGCAGAAAATTGCCTATGAGGACCAAGAATTTTTGAATTACACTATACTGTGTTATTTTGTTTCAAGTGGAAAAAAAGGAACCAAAATACAGCATTTATAGCTTTTTAAAAATCAAATAAGTAGCTATCTACTCTTTCTCTAGTTCTAAAAAGAGCTATTGTATGACTTCAATCTGGTTAGAGCAGAGGGCAGCTTCCAATTTCTGAGCTATGTGAGTTTTATTTTACAGAAGAAAGTATTTTTTTCCTTGAGTTGGGCACAAGTGGCTAGCAACAGAAGGGGGCAGATGGGCCACTAAACACACACATACCCCAACTCATGAAACAAAGACCCAAAGAAGTTGGAAGATGAAGACATATGAATCTTTACAATTAAAGATGTCAACTACTCCAAATGTCAAAAAAAATTATATAAAAAGTCTTAAGTGTCTAAAACAACAAAGAGATCTTATAAATCAACAATGTGATGAGCTAAAGCAAAATGAATCATAAAAGTATGGATAAAAAGATGTGTAAAAAGCTTCAATATTGCGCAACTCCTCTATTTCACCGCAATATTTCCAAAAATGTTCAAATACAACTTTACTACACCTAATCTTTAATTGACTTAGTAAAATGGTGTGTGTGTGTGAGTAAAAATTCTCTTCTTGAACGGCTGGGTAGTACAATGGATCTAGGTCTGGAGTCAGAAAGACACAAGTTCAAATATGGTCTCAGATGCTTACTAGTTGTGTGACCCTGAGAAAGTTATTTAATCTCTCCTTAGCCTCAGTTTCCTCATCTGTAAAATTATGGTGAGAATCACATGAGAATAACTATGAAGTTCTTAGTACAGTGCCTGAAATATAGGAAGTGACACACAAATATTAGTTATTATTCTCTTCTTCCCCTGAGATATACATACTTTAATAAGTAATTATGAGTTTACCTTTCTGGTTTCTAAGCCTATAGCAGACTTGCAAAATCAAATGAAAGATCAGGTAAATTAGAATGGTAATTAGAGACATTTATAGCCTAATATAAAGAAGAGTCCTGCCCCCACATGGCCCCTTTACTCCCTGCTCTTCTAGTCAAACCACATAGAACTTAATTGTCAGACAGTTAAATCAGAGATTTTCTTAATGGTGACTTGCTGTTATTAATGGCTAAACTAAGGGGAAAAGAACATAAATAAACTTCAGGAGATGCTCGAGCAAGAATATCTCATTTCTGGGGAATGTGCAACTGAAAACAATTTGAACAGCATGAACAAGTGGGTATTGCTGTAATTATGAAATCTGGATACAATTTTAAGAGCTATTTACAAATTAGCAATATCACATATTAAAAAATAATGAAAATAATTATCTAAAAGTTACTATAGATTGCAAGACAAAATATTTCTATAACAAAATGATCAACAATTACCTGTTTTGAATTTGATTTCCAGTAAACTTTATGTATTTTGTTTTTTCCATTAGCTTAGTAATTAATGTATCTATGATCACTTTCTGATTCTGAAAAGCTTCTTCAATAAACTGATATCTGAAAAAATAAGTACATTAATACATTAAAAAAATCAAATTGATGTATAATCAAGACTAATTCACGCAGCTAAGACAAAGAATGATACAACAGTTTACAAGTAAGGATTATCAAGTAATTATGTCTTTTTTTTGAGTAATGGGGAACTTTATTTTTATTTATTTATTTATCTTTTTGGAGGGGGAAGGCAGGGCAATTGGGGTTAAGTGACTTGCCCAAGGTCACACAGCTAGTATGGTATCTGAGGCCAGATTTGAACTCAGGTCCTCCTGACTCCAAGGCTGGTGCTCTACTCACTGCGCGACCTAGTTGCCCCCATAATTATTTCTTAAAAGCATTTAAGAAAAAGACTTCAAATAATCTGGTTCTGTGATAAAACTGCTACAGTATGGTAAAAATCATATAGACAAATAAAAAACACAGTGGATTCATTATCACAAGAATTTGTTCCAGGGGTGGCTAGGTGGCGCAGTGAGTAAAGTGTCGGCCCAGGAGTCAGAAGGACCTGAGTTCGGATCCGGCCTCAGACACTTAATGCACACACAAACAAAAACCTAGCCGTGTGACCTTGGGTAAGTTACTTAACCCCAATTGCCCTCCAAAAAAAAAAAAAGATGTTACAAGAATTTGTTCCATTTAAAATAGAAAACTCCAAAAGATAATTCAAAATGAAATTAAATTTATCGGTCCCATTTCAGACAATGGCTTAGGGTAAAACATGATTTGGCAGAGACCTTCTTTGTTAAGTAAAATACCATTGTACCTTAGTCCAAGGAGACCCCAATATACTTATATATTATTTCATCTGACCTGGCTGAGTTCTCCTATCTTCTCCTTGATACCTAAAGCACGCTAAAGGGAATAATCAGCATAAGCTTTAAGGAGGGTTGAATCACTACTACCCTGGTTCTTAAATTTCTAAGGATGCCATAAAAGTAAAGGCTTAAACACCTTTCAGTATTGGGGACATAGTTAAACTGACTTATTGGGGAAAAGGTAGACTTACTGGGGAGAAGGTAGAAGGGGCAGGTATTCATCTTGTACGGCACACTAGAATTAATAACCTGGTTTGGCCCACTCAGAGTAAAATGTTTAAAATACCATAATTATTTTAAGGTACAAATGTAATGGAACACTATCATGATGTAAAGAAATGATACAATTCATATAATAATGACATACCAAGTAAAGGCAAACAAAAACCTAAAAACTTGGACTAATAAGTAGCCACAATTAGGATCAATTACTTAGTATGTTGCACACCGCTAGACAGAAAAGTGATGGACTCAAGGTTTGAATGTAACAGATATGTGGCAATTTGTTTTCCCAAACCAGGTATAGGGAATCTTCAGCCTCAAGGTCACATATGGTCGTTTAGTACAGACCTTTAACTGAATCCAAACTTCACAGAATAAATCCCCTTAATAAAAGCATTTGTTCTCTAAAACATTGATGTGATAAAAAAAAAAGGTACACTTGAGAACCTAGGTGGACACAGGTTCCTCATCCCTGTCCTAGTCCATGCATTATTTGTCAAAAGGGCTTTCTTTTTCATTGGGCGAAGACTGCTGAAGAAAGCAAGTGAGAGGAAAAGGTGTAGTGAGAAAACTGTTCACTGAAAAAGGTATTATTAAATCAGTATGCATGCTTGTACATATGAATATAGGTATCTGAAATTATTCCAGGGGTGCATTAAAGGGCCCAAAAAAATCAGAATGTGCTGACAAATGCATTATATAATAATAAACTGGTCTATAAAATTTCAAAAGACTTAAGTAAACTAAGTTGCATATAAACCATTAAATCTTACATCTGGTCCTCAGTTTCTTTAAAGTTCTCTTGAGGTGAGATACCGAAGCCCTCCCCCCCACCCCCAATTACTTTAGCATACAAAGTCACATGTAGCAGATTAGGAGCGAAGTACTGAAAGTCTAGGCTTCACAGAACCTCATAACTGGAAGGGATGCCAGAGGCATTCTACTTAAACACAGGACTGACACCAAAAGTGCTAACATTATATCCTCAAGAAGCAGTCCCCATCTTCTAAAATGCAAAGGGGAAAATCTCACTGAGCACCTGAAAAAAGGAAGCTTATTATTCTTTGGGACAGCTCAGACCATTACGAAAGGTTTCTATATACCCTTCTTCCATTATTTTCATACTGAGAAAGATTTCATCAGTCACAGTTATTGCTTTTCCATGTAGGAATGTAAATAGGTCAACTTTGATACGTTCATTTTGATTTCTTTTCCCTGATTACCTTCTCAGGCATCTCTTGCTATTTGTGTCTGGATGTCAAATTTTCTATTCAACTCTGGTTTTTTCCTCAAGAATGCTTGAAAGTCCTCTATTCCACTGAATGACCATATTTTCCCCTGAAACAAGATACTCAGTTTTGCTGGGTAGGTGACCCTTGGCTTCACTCCCAGCTCTTTTGCCCTCTGGAATATCATATTCCATGCCCTTCGAAGCTGCCAGGTCCTGTGCTATTCTGATTGTGTTTCCACAATACTGAAATTGTTTCTTCCTGGCTGCTTGGAGCATTTTCTCCTTGATCTGGGAATTCTGGAACCTGGCTATAATATTCCTGGGAGTTTTCTTTTTGGGATCTTTTTCAGGAGGTGATTGGTGGATTCTTTTCAACCTCTATTTTGCACTCTGGGTCTAAAACATCAGGGCAGTTTTCTTTGAGAATTTCTTGAAGGGTGATTTCTAGGTTCTTTGTTTGATCATGGCTTTCAGGTAGTCCAATAATTTTTAAATTGTCTCTCCTGGATCTATTTTCCAGGTCAGAGGTTTTTCCCATGAGATATTTCACATTGCCTTCTATTCTTTCATTTGTTTGGATCTCTTTAACAGCATCTTGATTTCTCATAAAGTCATTAGCTTCCATTTGCTCCAGTCTGACTCTGAAGGAATGAATCTCCTCAGTGAGCTTTTGAGATTCTTTTTCCATCTGGCAAATTCAGGTTTTTAAGGTATTCTTCTCCTCATTGCCCTTTTGAGCCTCCTTTGCCATTTGACTTAGTCTTATTTTTTTTTTTAAAGCAATTGGGGTTAAGTAACTTGCTCAAGGTTACACGGCTAGTCATTATTTTATGCGTGGGTGCTCATTTTCTGAGGCCGGATCTAATCTCAGGTCATCCCAACTCCGAGGCCTGCGCTCTTACTCACTGCGCCACCTAGCCGCCCCTTTAGGCAATTGGGGTTAAGTAATTTGCCCAAGGTTACACGGCTAGGTTTTTGTTTGTGTGGATTAAGTGGAACTCAGGTCCTTCTGACCTCCAGGGCCGGCGCTCTATTCACTGTGCCACCTAGCCGCCCCTAGTCTTATTTTTTAAGGTGTTATTTTCCTCAGTCAGGCTGTTGACCCTCATTTCATACTTTTCCTGCATCTTTCTCATTTCTCTTCCCAATTTTTCCTCCATTTCTCTTATGTGGTTTTTAAAATCCTTCTTAAGGTCCTCTATGGCCTGTAATCTGCTCATATTTTCCTTTGGGGCTTTTGGAGCAGGATATCTGACCTCACAGTCCTCCTCCTGTTCTATGCTTAGATCTTCTTTGCCCCCAAAATAGGAGTCTAATGTTGCATTTTTCTGTTTATTTTGTTTCCTTTGCCTCGGCATGTTGCCACTTAATTACTTGACTTTTGGGCTTGTTGCCACAGTAGGACTCTGCCACCAGACAGGGGAGCTTCTGTCCCAATGTTGGGGTCTTCACAACTTCTGGTTCTGCCAAGCTGGATACCAACCCCACAACCTCCACCCCAGACCACAATCCAGATCCAGGGAGGTTAAATCAAGAGCGGTTACCGCCCCAAGACTGATCGCTAGATCTCCCTACAGTTCGCAGGCCAGGAGCTGGAGCTGTCAAGGCAGGAATATTACTGACATTTTGGAAACTATGATGCTCTTAATGCAGACTAAAATAGCATTAGATCATTTGTTTGCCATGTCATACTGATGACTCATATTGAGTAGGCAGTATACTGAAATCCACCAATCTTTTCTAATAGGAAATAATATCTAGTTGTGGCTCTTTGTTCTTTATTTTTTGCACCCAAGTGAAGAATTTTACATTCATGAAAATTAAATTTGGTAGCAACTACTTCATCCTGTTGAAATTGTTTTAGATCCTGACTCCCTAAAAGTACATCATTAGCAAAATTCAAAAGCATGCCACTGAACCTTCATTAAGTCACAGAAAAGGAATATTGATCAACACAAAGAAAAGGTAGGGATCCTAAGGCACTTCAGTAAAGATCTCCCTCTATATTAACTAAATTGCTGAATCCTATAGAACTTGGTCAAATCTAGCCTATTATTATTAGCTAACACAAATCTCTTGATCTTCTGCATTAAGGATAACCTGGGGGATTTGTGAAAGTAGCCCCCTGCTCTTCTTAGGTTAAGCAAGGCATTACTACTCTTAATGGGGCCAAGTTTATTTTTCTATATTTCTGGCTCCTAATCCAGCACTCCATTATACTGTACTATTAATTTTGCTACCTAGTGCCTACTTTCCAGGATATTCAGATCTTAATATTTATCTGTAAAGAGAACCATTCCTTTTGTTCATTTACTACCAGCTTAGAACAGACAGGCAGGCCTTGAGGAGTGGTGGGTTGAAAAAAACCCTCAAAACCGGAAATACCAGGGTTTAATGAGGCCTCCTTCACATATTACTGCTGTGAGACTCTAGGTAAGTCATGTAACATTTGATTACTCTAGACCAGAGGTGTGGGGGTAGGAGTGGGTTGAGGGCAACCACAGCATTCCTGAGTTCAGCCTGACCCAAATTAAAATAAAATGTGGAAATACTTTTGAATATTAATTAAAATGCAATATAACATGAGTACAATTACTTTTAAAAACTAAGTCAATAGACAGAGATCCCTATGTATAGATTGGTGGCCACCTTTTCTATCTGCATTTGAAACAAACAAACAAAATCAAAAGAAAACACAACAGGTGATCTTTCAATAGACTGACACTAAAAACACTTAAAAATTACTTGCTAAATTCCTGCAACTGCAGGCATATGCAGGACCAACTCTCTTTGAATTGCTCTGGGCAACTACTGGATAAGCTGCAGAAAAGAGCCAGAGCTGTACAGGTAGGAGGGTTTCTGCCCCTGGGAATTCCCAATTCCAGAGTAATCAAAGGTCCAGTGCCCATCCCCTCTTGGACTTTGCTGTTCTTGTTCTGTTCCCTTCTTCAGGACAGAACCCCCTTTTTATCAAGGAAATCAATGACTCACAGAGAGAAAAATAGCTCGAATGTTATATAAATAAAAACATAACTCAGTATGATTCACTTTCAAAAATAAACATTTCATTCATCATCTGCTTCTTAAGCTTAGGAAAAAGAACCAAAAAACTAAAAAATGCAACAATACCCACACTTCAGGTGTAGATTATAGCAAGCAAAAAAGAGTAAGAAAAGAGAGGGGAAAACAAAATAAAATAGGAGTTGGGAGAAAAAAAGTTACACGGAAACATTTTTAAAATAAGACAAAAGGGGGGAAATGCAGACATCAGAAAACAAATGCTAATTTTTTCCAAAGCAAGTATATGATATTAATATTTCTATTAAAATCAAAGAAACTTCTGAAACAAACATCTAAATATTGTCATGTTTCCTTCCAAGTTGTCCTTTTGATTCATATGTAAAGTTTAACAGTATAGGTCTTCTTGAAAGGCATTCCATCCCATCCTTTTCAGTGATGGAAAGACTTTCTCTTAAAAGAATTTAAGGGGGCAGCTAGGTGGCAGATTGAATCGAGCACTGGCCTGGGAGTCCAGAGGACCTCAGTTCAAATCTGACCTCAGACACTTGATATGCTTACTAGCTGTGTGAACTTGGGCAAGTCACTTAACACACGTTATCCTGCCTTCCCCTTCCCCCCTCCCCAAAAAAGAAAGAATTTAAGGGACATTATAATTCCTTTTATAAGAGAAACTCAAAAGTGGCCTTTTAGTATATTTGTAAAAAACACTTCCAGCTATTTTAATCACATGGTGGTACTTCCCTATTACAGGTATAAATCAAAGGCCAAAGGTATTGTATACTGTATCAAACCTTTTAAGTTATAGTGCCAAGTAGAAAAACAGTCCTAAGTATTAGGTATCAGACAAATGAGGTTTTAATCAAATCATTTTAGGTTTTGACAAATGAGATTTTAATCAAATAGTTTATTTAATTTTACATTAAAAACAAAATTCTTTCCCTGCTAAAAGATCTTATATAGAAAAAAAATCACTGGAAAATTAGATCTGGTTATTAATTGGTATTTTCTAACATAAAATGGGAAGTATGCTAATATGATTAGCACCACAAAGCTCTTCTATACAAAGCATTTGTGACTGGTATTAACCAATGTTTCTTGTGAATTTACACTTAAGTGGTAGCCATTGTCCTTCTTTCAAATTAGCTAGCACTCTTAGTTCTTTGGTCTAACCTGCCCTATTGTTAGATAATCTTCTTTTATCTTCCCAATATAAAAAATAGCCCTAACTTTGGAGATGCAGAAGGAATCGAAATGGCAAACCTTTAATGGTGAGGTGAACCACATTCAACCATGTTGAAAGAAATGGCCAGGCATAAATAGTGACATGATTATTCTTACCTCTAGATAATGTATAATTCTGATTCATTCCCTAGTTGATCATTTAGAGCATCTATACTGTCTACACAACCTCCAAAAGGGAGAACTGGCACTGCATATCCATGATGAACAAGTCAAAAAATTTAATTGGACATTATTTTGATGAATAATAATAATAATAATAATAAATAAAATAATAATAAAAATGAATTTTGATGAGCACAAATTTACTATTTAGAATTGCATATGGAGATTATTTTATTCTAAGGAAGAAGACATAATCTTAGTTTGAATTTTCATTGAAAAAAGTCTTTGGACTCTTAGCTTCTAGTCTTGAAAAGGATCCAGAACAGAATGCTAAGTACATAGTAGGGGCTTAAACTGGACTGGCACAACAGCAAGGAGACAAAGAGAAAGTTCATTGTTCAAACTGGTATAAACACATATCAGGTTTTCATTATATGTAGTTATGCTAAGGGAGCCATGATTTGAAACATGAAAATCACGTTTCAAAATAAGATTCGAAATTTCTAGAACATTTCTAATTAAAATACAACTAACCTGAAACAAAACAATGATTATATTCTTAAAGAGAACAGAGTTAAGTAAATTGAAAATAATCTGATTTAACTCCATTTGGCTTCAGATTACATTTGGATTCCCAATTTCAAAATACCTAAGATGAAAGCAAACAAAGGAAACATACCAAGTCAATGGCCATTTTTTCCATGAACTTTAGCAAGAAGGAAAGTTAAAGCCTGTACAATTCAGAAATTTATTTTCTAACTAGATTAAATGTTCTAGCTCAACCTCAATTACATATTACTTTGTTGTTACCTATGTTCTTTATGTTCTAATAACTGGCAGTCTCGGCATGTCAGTTTGTCACAGGTCTCACAATAAAGCTTCAGCTGCTCCTTTTTATGATAAGGGCAAAATACTGGTCGTTGACTAGTCACACCAACAGCTTCTGTAGAGACAAGAGATATTCCCATTAGTAATAAGGGAAAAGAGGGGGGAAAAGTTTATTACACTGCCATAAATCAAGTAATTAAAAAAAAACACAACAGTTTCATCCACATTCCAATGAAACTATAAGCCTCAGAGGTAAAATACTGATGTAAAAACTTGAAAAAATATCCAGGATTCAGAGAAAGATGGGAAAACCTGTATGAACTGACGCAAAGTGAAGTAGACAGAAACAAGACAGCAATGTATGAAATAATCCTATGAAAAATATAATATAAACTATTCTAAAACGAAGCTGGACCTTTAAAAAATTTAATGAACAATAAATCTCTAGTACAAAAAACAGATGATTAAATATACTTTCCCTCCTCTTGAGAGGTGTAAGATCTGCCTTGGAGAAAGGGAGATAGAGTCAATGCCTCAAGGTGCTTTGTAAAATGATTGTTTCACTATTTCTCTGTAATAAGAAGGGTCCAATAGGAGTATGGTTGTTGGCATGTTAGGAAATTCCAGTGATATGAAAACAAATGACATCATTAAAATCAGAAATAAAAGTTTTGGAATTGTCTCAGTACATAAACCGAAGAATTTTTTTCCTCTCTCATTTACTACCTAGGCAAGTCTTTTTAACTTCTATGGTCCTCAATTTCTTTATCTGAAAACGGAAAAGTTCAAATAGAGTCAAACAGGATATTTTTATAACTACTTCCATGACTGCCTCACTGCAAATATTCCTTCCGTAGATGACAGGACCATTATGTTTTCTTTTAAGTCTGTAAGTCATGTCTGTTGAACAATCTCATAGACAAGAATTTAATCACCAGTAAGCTCAACCAATTATGGAAAGGGCTAAATATAAGGCTTAATATAAAAAAATATACTATCCCAAAATTTCCACCTCATTTTCCTAGGCACCATCATTACAAAAAACACAAAAACCTTTGCAAACTTATATGAACCCAACTACTTTGGTTTAGAAATAAGGAAACTGAAGTTCAAATGCTAAAATACTTGTTCAAACACATAATTACCTGTGGACAAAGATGAAATTAAAAGCCAAGTTTTTTTTACCTTTATGTTCTCTTTTATTTAAGTGGTTGGTGAACTGAAGAAAACTAGCTTTCTTCCTAGTTTCTAAAAATTAGCATGATGGAAAAATACAACCAAATCAACACATAGAAGAAAAAGCTCAGACTCTAGAATTATATGAATCAAACAGTGATGTACAAATTGCTTGGGGGTGAGTAATGATTAACATATAGCTTCATTATGTGCCAGTAACTGTCCTGTTGTCAGGGCTTCACTAGAAGAAACCAGACTGAGCTGGCTTCTCTACTTTTAGATAATCCACTGTTAGATGTTTTATGCCATATTTAAATATCTCCTTTATAGTATTTCTTAATTCTGTGGTTTTTAAGCTAGATCTTCCTCCAAGGAAAAGTGCCAAGTGGTAAATCTTAGTATATATTTAAAAGATTGATAAAAGATACTGCACTAATTGTTTGTACATGGAAGGAAGTAACAAATAAATAGATCAATCACAAAGGGTCCAGGGATGTAAAGTTAAAAATAGTAAATTCAAAAAAACAAATGATTGCTAACAGCCTAGTTAATCCTCAACAAGCAAAAAGCATATGGTGTAATCTTATTGAAGGTGGAAGAACAGTGAACAGTTTAAAAAACAGCCAAAATCCCACGGCAGCCAGGCACTGTTATTTTTTAAACAAACAAACAAATAACCCCCCCCCCCAAAAAAAAAACCCTGACCCCTTGTCAGGGGCAAGAAAATACAAAAATCAAACCAATCAAGACTCGATCAGGAGAAATTTCTCCTTATGAATCTCACTGTTTCATGTAAGAATATAATAAAATGGTTATGAGAGCATAAGTCCAGGTGAGCCTGTAAGATCTAGGCATCTTCATCAGATCACAAAACTGGAATTTTGCAGTAATTAAATTGCATACAACCACTGGCTTGATCAGTGATCTTGGCTAAGACATTTAATCTCTGTCTCTGAAGCTCAGTTTGTTGAACTGCAAAACAGGAATAGTAATTCTTATACTACTGACACTCAACAGGGCTGCCACTTGTAAAATAGCCCCAAATCCTGAAATCCTATATAAATATACTATTACACTTAAGAGGTCAATGTATTGGCTGAAATGCAGTTCAGTACCCCCCACAAAAATAATCTGGTTTCAAACCCTATCAAAATGGAAAAATATTTATAAAGAGCCTATTATGTTCCAGAAATTATTCTAAGAGTATAGGGTACAAAGAAAGGCAAAAATAAGGTCCCTGTTCTCATGCAGTTCATACTTTAAAGGGGAGACAACACGCTAACAACTATGCAATTAAGATATATACACAATGTAAACTGGAGGGAAGGTAGCAGCAGGGGGAGTAGGGGAAAAGGCGTATTTATTCTATGACAGAACCTATTTCATTCCATTTTTAATCCAATAATATTGTTTTTATAATGAATGCTGTTTTAAAAAAAAAGCTTCTGCATTGATTAATATAATATAATAGCACTAATTTCCCCTACTTCCTATATTTTCCCATTATATCTGTTTATATTCTTGGCTTTTTATTCCTTGAAATGAATTTTATTATATCGGCTAATTCTATGAAGTAATCCTCTGGTAATTTTTATTGGTTTAGGCCTAAGGAACAGTGTATAATTTGGGCAATATCATCATTTTTTCCCTGTGTTGGCACAAGGCAGCAATAGACCTTAACTATTATTTTAAATTACCTAGCTATTTCTTTCTATAAAAACTCACTTGTAGTTAAATCCTGTTTTCCTATCAAGTAAATTCTCAGCTATTTATCAACATCAAAATTCTCAATTCAATCCTGAGATACATTAAGTTACATTTAGTGAATTAGCAAAGATGATTAAAAATAAGACGGCAGAGCAAAGGCAAGGGATCAACAGTCCCTTCCCTCAAGGAGGGAAAACTCCCCCAAACTCCTCCAATACCTGAAAAAAATGACAAAATTCTAGAGCAGCAAAACTCACAAAAAGACAGAGTCAAACAAATTTCCAACCCAAGACAACCAGGAAGGGCAATAAGAAAGGTCTGTTCAACCAAGCCAAGAGAGGAGTGCATTCCAGTGCAGGCTGTACCAGGACAGATCACACTCCAGCAAACCCAGATCAGGCCTAAGTGGACAGAATCACTGGCAGCTGTGCTGGTTTCCAGACTTCTCAGCCCAGAAATACCAAAGACAACTTAGAAGGTCAGTAGGAAAGTTCTGTCAGACCTACGTGGGAGAAGAGCACAGACCACCCTAGCTCTAGCACAGCCCTGACACCAGCAAACCAGGAGCAGGCCTTGGGAGTGACTTGACTTAGCAGTGGTGGCAGTGGCAGCTGCTTCCAGAGCTCTTAGCTTACAGATGGTAAGGGGATCCAACAACTGGTCAGAAGATTACAGTGGTCTCTTTGCTAGCACTAAGGCAGGACTCTGTTGCTTTGCTCAGATTTGGATCTGGGTCACAATCCTAGGGGAGAGGAGCACTTGGTATAACAGAGCTTGTGGCAGTAGTGAAGAGGGGACTGTCCTTACAGTTCCAAGGCAGAAAAAAAGTGTTTGGGGTTACTCACAGACCAGATGATGAATAAACTTCTCTCCTTAGATCACATCACCTTGGAAAAACTGAAAGCTTACAGGGCCCTAGAAGTATCTATGAAAACAGCTGCACACACCCCCCGAAGCTTGGGACAGTACACCTTTCACAATGTAAGTGGAGACTGACCTTAACAAAGAGTTAAAAATCTGAATTGGCTGGGAAAATGAACAAATTCAGACTACAGAATCTTACTTTGGTGACATTATTATTATTAACATATACATGAACCAACCATATATAGCACCCAACTATGCTTGGGGATGAAATTCTTAATGAAACAAGTGATAGAAAGGATAACAAAAGATAAAAATAGATTAAACTGATTACATGGAATTAAAAGTGGCTTAAAAAAAAGTTTTCTCAAAAGACTCTGAGGAACCCTGAATATTTTCTCACTTCTCACCTTGCTGTAGTACTTTGGGGGCTTCTCTTGACTTTTCTACCAAGTCTCAGAAGCTCATCCCCCTGCAAGATCCCAGCAGCTCTGGTACTCTGCCTCATTATCACCTTCAATTGCTCTGACTGAAGGGTGGAACAATGAACCTCAATAGCTACTTTTAAGGGTGTATTATTTTTGGACTTCTGTGGCTTTGACACCACGCCATTGTATTGGTTACCTTCCCTGTCAGTCCAATACCTAATTTTTTTAGATTCATTCTGGAGACAGTATTACCTCCTCAGACTGCTCCTTGAGGGAAAGGACTATATTTTTTCAAATCTTTATCCCCAACTCCTGGCACAGTACTAGCACATGTGTTCAATCAATAAGTAAACACTCACTAAACACTTAGGTTTCATGTCATACCCAAATGGCAAAGAAGACAATAGACTGAAATAGTTGATTCTGAAGAAGCTACAGAAAGACCAGCACATTGGTACCACTGACAGAGTTGTTAATTGCCTGAACAATTCTGGAAAGAATACGGAATTATGCTAAGCTACTAAAAGGTTTAAATGCTGAGAACACACTCAAAAGAGATTAAGGAAAGAAATTAAAAATGTCTCTGGCAGCTCTTTTAGCAGAAACAAAAACTAGGAAAAAAATAGATACCCAATGATTGGGAAATATCTTAAATAATCATGGCCCATGAATGTAACTGAATATTATCACATAAGAAATGAAAAAAAAAAAAGTATATGAAGACCTGCACAAACTGATGCAAATTAAGCAAAATGAAAAATACTATGAACAAAGACTACAACAATAAAAATGAAATAAAGAATACTGAAATTATAATGATCAAGCACAACTTTGAAGAGAAAAAAATATATAAGCTTTCATACATGGAGACAGAACACTGTTAAATAATTCACATACAATGTCAAACTGAGGAGATTTCTGGTTTTCTTCTGATTTTAAAAAAATTCTTTGTTAGAAAGGATGGTTCCTTAAACTTAAGATAGAAAAAGAGAATAACTACATCCTGAAAGGATCACATATTTACCATTTGTCTCTCAGCAAGTGTACTAGGCAATTAGGCGACATAATGGGAGTGTCCGGATATTTTATCAGACGTGTGTGAGTGTGTGTATTTCCATATTTTAAAGAAACCTACCAAAACAAAAGTTTCAGTTGGATCTGTGGTCCCTATAAAACTACTTTAGCCTTCAGATAACAATTCCTTTTTTTTCTGGAGCTTTTTCATCTCTCTGATGCTTTGAAATTTGTTTGTTCTAAATTTCTGGTAAATGTCAGATGTCTGCATTTTCCCCTTTCTTTAAAAACCATGTTTTAGGAGGATGACATAGTCATATTCCCTTCATCACATCAAGATTACTATCTTTTTTTTTTTTTAACAATGTGTATTAATGTGCCTGTATTTTCATAATAGTGTCAATGTTGACTTTTGTCACGCTTTCTAATCTGGTAGGTAAGAGGTGAAACCTTTTGATTTGCACTGCTACTATTTTACACATTAGTTAGCATTAAATGAGGAATAGCAATTTCATTGGCTGTTGGCTCTACCTCTGAAAGTGGAGAAATTATAATTAAGGCAAATGCAATGGTGACTTTTGTAGTATGCATTTAAACCATGGACAGACTTAGCAGCAATAAACCTTTGTTTGAAACAATGGTTTTCTGTTAGCTTCTGTTTCCCATTATGTATGTATTATTTGTGCCTTCCTTTATATAGCTGATGCTTATAACCTGATATTTGTATCATATTTTAGCAACATTAAAGCCTATTGATTCCGGCATATGCCCATCAAGTGGCACAAAACAAAGAGGACAAGGAAGACACTTAGGGTTACCGAACTCTTCCCTCATGTTCAAACTCTAAGAATCCCTTGAGGCCTTCAGGCCTCAGAGTAAGTATAATCTTACTACTTAAAGCCCTCCTGAACCACTTCCTTCTTAATGAAGAATTTGTCCTAAAACAGTCTTTTATTGTATTTGATATATAGTTTTAATATGAACATGTCTTCTCCTTCAATAGAATGTAAGCTCTTTGGGGGGAACGGAGTCAAGATGGCAGAGTAGAAAAAGGACTTCCAGGGGGCTCTGGCTCCCACCTTCTCCAATTCATGTAAAAGGTGACTGAACAAACTTTGGAGCTACAGAACCCACGAGATGACAGAGAAGCTAACCTCCCACTGAGGACGGCCCAGCAGGCAGGCAGCAAGCAGCCAGCGCAGTGCTCTGGAACCAGAGCCCAGCCCGGCACAAAGCCAGAGGTTTTAGCCCAGGATGGGCCTGACCAAGCACCAGCTGGAGGGACTTCAGAGAGGTTAGTGCTGTGTGGACTTTGGGATCTGGTAGTTCAGGGGTGTCATCGGCCTTTGCCCGCCCTCCCCATCATCCCCCTGAGGCCTCTGAAGCGCTGCAAGCCTGTAGCTGACACCAAGTGGTTGTTTCAGCTCCTGACCTGTAGACTGCAGGGGGACCAAGCAAACAGTCTCTGAAGGGTAATCGCTCTTACTTTATCCTGCTTGGATCTGGATTGCTGTGTAGGGTGGAGGTTCTGGGGTGTGAGACCAGCTTGCCAGAGCATGTGAAGACTTCAGAGAGGGCACCCAACTAATACATTCAGCAGCAGAGAAAACTCCAGCATTTGGGACAAAGCTCCCCTAAAAAGCCCAAAAGTCAAGTAATGGAGTGGCAACATGAACAGGCAAAGGAAGCAAAGCAAACAAAGCAATCCAACTTTACACTCCTATTTTGGGGACAAAAAGCATGGAGTAGGAGGAAGACAATGAAGTCAGAACTCCTTTACCAAAAGCTTCCAAGAAAAATACAAGCTGGTTACAGGCCATAGAGGACCTTAAGAAGGATTTTGAAAACCAAATAAGAGAAGTGGAGGAAAAATTGGGAGGAGATATGAGAATGATGCAAGAAAACCACGCAAAGAGAGTCAACAACCTGACTGAAGAAAATAACACCTTAAAACATAGACTAAATGAAATGGCAAAAGAAGCTCAAAACGGCAATGAAGAAAAGAATGCCTTAAAAAGCCAAATTTGCCAGATGGAAAAAAAATCTCAAAGCTCAATGAAGAGAATCATTCCTTCAGAATTAGATTGGAGCAAATGGAAGCTAGTGACTTTATGAGAAATCAAGATACTATTAAACAGATCCAAACAAATGAAAAATAGAAGGTAATGTGAAATAACTCATTGGGAAAACCACTGACCTGGAAAATCGATCCAGAAGATATAATTTAAAAATTATTGGGCTACCAGAAAGCCATGATCAAAAAAAAGAACCTAAAAATCATCCTTCAAGAAATTTTCAAGGAAATTCAAGAAAGATCCCCAAAAGAAAACTCCTAGGAATATCATAGCCAGGTTCTGGAATTCCCAGATCAAGGATAAAATATTACAAGCAGCCAGGAAGAAACAATTTGAATATTGTGGAAACACAATCAGGATAGCACAGGATCTGGCAGCTTCTACACTGAGGGATTGAAGGGCTTGGAATATGATATTCCAGAGGTCAAAGGAGCTGGGATTAAAACCAAGAATAACCTACCCAGCAAAACTGAGTATCTTGTTACAGGGGAAAACATGGTAATTCAGTGGAATAGAGGACTTCCAAGCATTCTTGATGAAAAAACCAGGGTTGGAAAGAAAATTTGACATTTAGATGCAAGAAGCAAGAGAAGCATGAGAAAAAAAAAAACATGGAAAAGAAATCATAAGTAACTTACCAAAGTTGAACTTAAAAAAATTTACATTTATACATGGAAAAATTATAATTGTAACTGATGAAACTTTTCTCAGTATGAGAGTGAGTAGTGGGACTGGACCTCTAAATAGCCCCTGTACTTTCATAATGGGAAGATCTAGTTTTAGTGGAGGAAAGGGGATTGTTTGGTTTCAGGAATATTTTCTCAAAGGGTACTCAGACATTACAATTATCCTATTTAAGAACTGTAAGATAAATATTTGAACTACATACTACTTAAATTAAAAACAACACCAACTTCTCTGTATTTAACAATAAAGTTTGCCATGAAAATTTTCATTATTAATATAATGTGTAAGTAGAAATTACTTCAGTAGGGGCGGCTAGGTGGCGCAGTGAATAGAGCGCCAGTTTGGAGCCGGCCTCCGACACTTAATCCATACAAACAAACAAACAAAAAAAAAAACCTAGCCGTGTAACCTTGGTCAAGTTACTTAACCCCAATTGCCCTAAAGGGGCGGCTAGGTGGTGCAGTGAGTAAGAGCGCCGGCCTCGGAGTTTGGATGACCCGAGATCAGATCCGGCCTCAGAAAATGAGCACCCACGCATAAATAATGACTAGCCATGTAACCTTGAGCAAGTTACTTAACCCCAATTGCTTTAAAAAAAAAAAAAAGAAATTACTTCAGTTAAAAAGGGTATTTTGGTATCTCTCTATCTATAGATACCAAAATACCTATATCTATAGATAGACAGATAGGTCTATTTTTTTTTTTTTTTTGCTTTTTGGAGGGGGGGAAGGCTGGGTGATTTGGGGTTAAGTGACTTGCCCAAGGTCACATGGCTAGTAAATGTAAAGTGTCTGAGGCCAAATTTGAACTCAGGTTCTCCTGACTCCAGGGCCAGTGCTCTATTCACTGCACCACCTAGCCACCCCTATTTTTATATTTATAGCAGCTCTTTTTGTGATGGCAATCAATGGGATGCCCATCAATTCGGAAATGGCTAAACAAGTTGTGGTATATGAATGTAATGGAACAATATTGTGCTATAAGAAATGAGGAGCAGATGAACTTCATAATAAACTGGAGAGACTTATATAAACTGATGCTGAGTGAGGAAGGCAGAATCAGGAGAACTTTGTACCAAATTACAGACACATTATATCTGTGACGACTGCCTTTGCTAGACTGGGCTCTTAGCAATGCAAGACTGTAAGACAGCTCCAAAAGACTCATGATGGAAAGGGATATCCACATCCAGAGAAAAGAACCACAGGGTCTGAATGCAAATTGAAGCAAACTACTTGCTCTCTTTTGTTTTGTTCCTTCTCACTGTTCACTCCATTGGTTATAACTCTTCTTTAAAACCTGACTAAGGTTTAATGCATTAGTATTAAAGGTATCTGTAGAACCTATATTGAATTGCATGCCACCTTGGGAAGGGAAGCGAGGAGAAGAAGGAGGGGGAGAAAATTTCAAATTGAAGGGATTATGGAATTGAATGTTGTAAACTAAAACTAAATAAATAAATTCATTTTTTTAAAGCAATGAAGAAAAGCTTGTGAACTAATAATTGTCTTTAAGATACTGGCTAAAATGCAGAGGGCTGTTTTTCATGCACACACTCAAATCAACTTGACTGCAATACACATAAATAAGACTATTACACCGAGTATACAAACGGGTTATAAAAATATACTTCCTGTAGCTCCTCTCTATGCTGTAGTATGGGGTAGAAAAGGAAGAAAATGATGCTGGGAAGAGGTTTCATGTTTATCTACATTTCTATTAATGTGAAGTAGAAGCACTTTCAGGAAAAGAGCCTTTTAATGTATAGGACTCAGAATTACATGCATTTAACAATAAATATGAAATTAAGACTTAAAATATTAGTTTTACCTGGAGATACTTCCTCTTTCTGTCTGACAGTGTGGTCCTTTGTAAATTTTACTCTCTGATGTGCTCTGATACAAGTCTTGCAGAGCCATTCAACACATTCTACACAAAAACCATTTGCTTCTGCATTGTCTTCACAGCTTGTACAAACCTAGTTTAAAAAAAGAGGAATACAGAAGATGGTTATTTGAGAAAAATGAAAGGAAAATCCCTATTGAACATATGTAAATGTTCATGGCAATAATACCAAATAAATGCTATCATCAATATGACTTGACACTATCAATTCCAATTTCAATGGCAATTGCAAAGATTAAATAGCACACAATTACCTTGGTTTTTTACTGTCAACAGAAGGTGGGCAATTCACAGGAGCTGAAATGAACGTGGGCCAGCTGAGCCAGTGGAGCTAGCCCTCAATGTCATCCCCTACATCTCTCCCTTTTTATTTTACTAGGAGCCTTAGGTGGCGGACATCTGTCCCTATCGAGTTGGCCCATGATGTGTAGCAAATCTTGTAGCACAAGGAAAAACAAAGCATATGATAATAAAAAATGCTACCCAAGAGAGTAGGGTCCCAAGTTCAGTATGTTTTTTAATATATTGGTCACGCCCAATTTTCCCAAAATGTCTCACACCAGGGTTTCATGGTTGGCCCAGCAAAGTGACTCTCAGCATTATCATGAGTAACATTGGACAAGAAAGATAGAGCAGTTGAAAAATTACTGTTATGCCAGATACCTTCCAAATGATCTTTTACATTATACCATTCTACCATACTTGAATCATAAGGTATAGGCATAACACAAATCATAGAGAAATGATAATCACACTTCAACGAAACTCAGTTTCTGTAAGTTTTTCTCTCACAAAGTCTCCTATCTCTTTTAAAGCATCTAATTTTTGCTGAAAGTCTCTATTTTACCTCATTGCCTAAATACAATACTAATTGTTCTAATATGTTGATCTTATACAAAAGATCCTTATCTATATTCTATTGTGTCATAAAGGCTACAGAAATATTTTTGATGATTCATTAACATATTGTGCAGTTTGGGTTTTTTCTTAGTAGAGAAACTGCAGACACAGTGAAACTATCAATAATAGTAGACAAAATAATAGGAGGGTAATAAGTCTAGTAAGAAGTCTAAAAAACATTTCCACCCCTCTTTTTAAGAGATCAGAAATTTGGCAGAGTCAAGATGGCGGAGTAGAAACAGAACTTCCACAGGGCTCTGGCTCACACCACTTCCAATTTATGTAAAAGGGGACTCTGAACAAACTCCGGAGCTATAGAACCCACAAAATGACACAGAGAAGCTAACCTCCTGCTGAGGACAGCCCGGGAGCCTGGCAGGGAGCAGCTGGCACAGCTGTTTTAAAATAAAATGTTTAAAAATATATAAATACTATTATTAATACTATTTTACCTATAATTGGGAAATAAGATATACAGGCATTGGGGCACAGAGATTCACCTTGCCCTACTGGAAAAGTCAAAGGGGGTATGGAAGAAGATATGGAAGAGAACAGATTGGATGAGGGGATATCTAGTGGAACTGCTATTCTGGGGTGGTGGGTAGGGGGAAAATGGGGGAAAAATTGTAACTCAAAATCTGGCGGAAATGAATGATGTAAACCGGAAGTTAACAAAGCATTTGAAAAAAAGAGATCAGAAATTTTATGTAATGCATATCTCCCTGATGTGTGATACTAATCCTGAGTGACATTACTTAGAAAAAGCAAATGAATGTTCTTTAACAATTACGACAACATATCCCTACAAGATAAACATTGAGTAAGAGTACAATGAATGCAAATCATATTCCATACATAGTAGTTATACATAGACAAGTGTATCCATAAGTACACTGGAGAAAGAGTCTAGCCACAAGTCTACACTAGCAAATTAAGCAGTTTCTAATGCACTTTGTTAAGAAATAGAAGACAGGTTGCAATTAGTCCTGTGATTAATCTTGTAGCTTTTGTGCTACAAATCTCTTTTGTGCAGGTTCCTCCAAAGTCTGAAACCAAAAGGAGGTGGTTCTACAAGCAACACAGTGACATTATAACCATTAATACAGTGTGTAAGGGTATAAGTAACATTCCACTGGAAGATAGTATCATCTTGAGCAAACGTGAGATGCTAAGCCACTTCTTGGGTTATTTTTGTGCAAGGGATCTCCCAATCCTCTGTCTCTGATTTCTCAGTGTCTGCATATGAGTGGTGAATTGTGGAATATGCTTGGACATTCTGTTCTCGCACCCTCACTGGTAGTTCAGCAGCTTCTGGAAAAGCATAAGCTTTTTTTTAAAGTAGTAAATCCCCACATTACCTTCATTTTGGGAATATGCACACGTCCAAGTTGTTTTGTTGTTGGTATATATTCAGTTTCAGTGATGCATAAAAATTCAGGGTGAATAAGGTAGCAGCTAATTGTCTTTGTAGTGTATTAGTCTTTATTTTTGTAAATAGGTAAATGGGTTTTTAGTTTGACTGGGATTAGAAGGGTTATTATGCATGTAATTAAGTTTATTTGAAAATGATCAGAAAAAGACTGAAATAAATCTGCTAGTGTAGATGGGGGCATTACTGTGTTTCAATAGTTTTGAAATGCCCATTGAAGCTAAAGACCGTAACAGAGGGTTGGTTACACTGTTCAGTGCTTCCCAACAGAAGAGAAGCAAAGGAGAAAGAAACAGAAGTATCTTCCCTGACACGTGTATGGGATAATCACCAGAGGGAGGATACTGGCGATTACTGGAGAAGCGCTATCTATAACACACTGAGGGTATTTTTTAATGATCCGTGTAGCTTGTTCCTATGGAATTATTTACATAAAGTATGTGCATTTTGATGAAAATAAGACTCAAATAACGTAGTTCTGAATGTTTTGGGGAAAAAAAGAGTTGGAAAAACTTGAAATTTTTTATTAATAGTCCCATTATTTTGATAGAGGTCGAGGAAGTAAAGAATGAGCTGTAATACAGGTTAAATATTGTGACCTCTATCTTATGAGAGTTTGTAGTCTTAGAAAAAAGGGTCTGTATTCCATGTGTGTTCAAATGATAAACTGACAGCTGTTTTCACCTTAAAGCACAAACAACTTTTTAAGATTGAGATTCCTTTAAACTAAGTTGGTGTAAAATGTCCTTAAGGAACATAAATCCTGAAAATATTATCCAACTAGATTTCTAGTTAATTGCAATTAATAAGAATTTCTTAGATATCACAAAGGTTTTTAGAAGGTATAGTAATTGAATCTCATATTGTTAACAGTTAAGAAGCTGATTACAGTACCTTTAAGAGCTATTAGTTTTAGAATCCTTTTAGACAATGATAATCTTTTAAGGTGGGCTTAAATACTTTAAGTTTCTATATATGTTCTAATCCGTGGTGAAAAATATTAGATTTCCCAGTAAGCTAACAAAAAAGAGTTCATTTCCTTTACTGAATACTTGCTCTGATCATTAAAATTTGCTATAGGAAGAAAAAAGTATGAATATGAGAATTAAATAATTAAATAACCCAACCACCCCCCCCCTTTTGGAAGGGCACTTGGGGTTGAGTGACTTGCCCAAGGTCACAGGGCTAGTTTTTTGTGTAAAATGTCTGAGGCCAGATTTGAACTCAGGTCCTCCTGACTCCAGGGCGGGTGCTCTATTCACTGTACCACCTAGCTGCCAATAAATATATTCTTAAGTGCTTTTTATTTTAAGCAGCAGTTTTCACCAATCACAGCCTAGAGCCAGTTACAAATAATTTTTCTCAGGGAGCTGTAATAAACAATAAAGATTTACTAGTGTAAATAAATAGCGTATTTTTATATATAAGGAACTTCATTTAACATTTTTCTTTGCTTCAATTTAAACCTGTCCTGGTGTAAAAGCCAATTGTTAGAAATCTTGTTAATGTTTTCCAACTTCTTAGCAAGTTAGGTTCATTATTTAGGAACTATATAACTAAAACAAATTCCTTTCCCAGGCTGAATGACCTTGCCTACAGAGAGAGTTTCCAGGGGCCCTAGCAATTTTACAAAATAAGAATAATTGCCATGAACTTTAGGGAAGGGCCCCTGCTTTGTCAAATCTCATACATGCAGGAGGAATGTTCTTAATGGGTAGAATTAATCTGAATGAAGTTTTCAGCCAGTCTCCTTTCCACATACATTAAGCAATTAACAATTTTAAGTTTTAGCATTAAAACAATAAAATAACGTAATTAACAATTTTCATAACTGATAGCCAAAATGTTTTAGCTGTAACTTCCTCTTCTACTACCAGTAATGGTGTAAATACCTTGTTTCATATATGGCATATATAAACATTATAAAACATAAGTGACATAACTCTTTTTACACAAATTCTTTCTTCTATTTCAACAAAAATCAGATTAAAAATTGCTTATCTAACACTATTTCTGGCTTACAATGACCCCTCAATTTTCACTATATAATAGAATTTTACTATGGTTTAACTTTAGGAAGACCATAATAACACAATGACATTGTGACATTAATTGTATTTCCAAATCATCACTGGAGAAAATTAATAGAAAATTGGGCATATCAAGTGCAGAGGTTTTTCTCCTCTCCCCTGCTTGCTTAAAGGTGTGGGCTTCAGGGTGTCCCAGGGCTATTGCCAGTGGGTTCCTTGATATAAAATTAGTATATTTCCTCCCTTTTGCCAGATTAAGGAGGGTAACTCAAATTCCCTATTATTCTTTAGCACTCTTTTAAAAAATTTTATCTGGGACAAGAAGCTTTAATAAATTTTGTAAAATGTTTGCAGCAGATTTAACTTTTACTTTAGTAAACTTCAGTGCTATGTAGGTTCCTTAAAAGTTTCTTGGAAAGTAAAAGCTTTTAACTTGCCAGTTAGATGGAATGGGATTCTGGGGAAAACTCAATGGTTTTGGACGCAAAATCAAAAATAGGTTGTATAAAAACTGGCAGATCGTTCTCCTGAGACCAGGTCCCTTTCTTTTTCTTTTTGTTTCTTGTCCCTAATCACCCACTAAGCCTGGTTCTCTTTTAGCCCTAAAATTGCTACAAGCCAGGTGACCTATCACTTCCTTTACCTCTATACCGAAACATCACAGGCACTGAGGTGCCTCTTCTGCTAAGGTCTTAGTCTCTGCAGTCTGAAGGAAGCCAATATCATACCTTCTTTCAGGTCCCTATGTCAGGTACCACTTGCTGCCAGAAGCAGGTGGGTATTTCACAGATGAGTTGAAATAAATGTGGGCCAGGCAAGCCAGTGGAAACTGAGCCAATTTTATTCATCTGAGGGTCCAGTATATACTGAAAAACTGCACAGTCATGATGAGCCACTTTCTTGGGGCACTTCCCGGTGCCTTAGTTCTCATCTGCCTCATATGTGACTGCCTTGTTTGCTATCTTGGTTATCATGGTACAAGGCTGGGGAGGAAGTTCCAAACCTCCCTAGCATGGAAGAATGATATGTGGAGGACAGAGAGCCAACATCCTAAGATAATAAGCTCAGAAGAATGGGAACAAGCTCAAGGGAGACCTTGGCCTGGATCTGTGTCTCTTTGGGGAACTTCTTAGAGCTAGTTCTCAACGACACACCCTACAGTTTTGTTTTTTTTTACTAACTACATGAAAGAGAAAATATAATTTTATTTTTAAGTAGAAATGTTATTAGTAAAACATTCTGTTACATTTTCCTCTGAGGCTATAGAATAATAATGAAATAGAAAATATACAGCACTTGGTTTGGCTACATTTATTTTATAGGGAGAATCTTCCTCTACAGAACAGTGTTTAATTAGCAACTTGAAGAGAACTATCATGGAGAAAAAGTAACTTGCTCAGGATCAGACTGGCAGAATATTACCAAAGGCTAAAAAAAACTAACCCAGGTCCTTCTTGACTCCCAAAGCCAATACTCTATCCATTAGAACATGCTACTTGCAACTTCTTTTATTAAATTTGCTAATTATTCAGTTTTGATCCCTCCCCATTTTCATTTTTCTGTGTTGCTTATCTCATGTCTTTTAAGTAGGCTCAATTTACTTTATTAAATTACCATTCTTGCCAGCACTGTAAATTTGCATTTGAGTAAAGCTTTGGCTTCATCCTATAGATGCTAACTAAAAAACAAAACAAAACACCAAGAATTTTGAGTTCATTGATGAGGACTCTCTATGCAGAAATACCCCTTACCAACATAGACTGGCATCTCTTCTTCAATTTAGTCTTGTTTTCTGTAGAAACTATCTAATACAAGCTCATGCTATATTAACATCACTTAATGAATTCTAACCATTATCTCTTACTTCGACAGCTTTATCACCAGGCTTCAGTGAGAACCTTGTCAGTGTTACTGGATAAGAATTCACTTCAATATATGAGGATTGGGCACAAAGGAGACTGTTCGTTATGACTTCAACTAGACATCTTCTAACAATATATTCTAAAGACTTCAATTTCCTCTGCATTAAGAGACTCCCACAAATAAAATACGAAACTAAGTTCCCCAAAGCTCTATGTAATCATAAACCACAGGTTTAGAGCTGAAAGAGACTTTAGGGTCATTTATCCCCACCCTTTGTGGATGAGGAAACTACCTCTGAGAGAGACTAAATGTCCAAAGTCAAACAGGTAAAGTGGCAAAATCAGAATTGGAATCCAGTTTGTTTGACTCTAAAAATCAGTATTCTCTCCATTGTACATTAAAACTCAATTTTATTACATGCCATAATCCAATAGATAATGGATGTTATTTCCTAAAGCCAGAAAGATAAGAAACTTGCATAAAGTCCAAAGTAGGTGTCATAAGATCACAGATTAATATCTGAAAGATAACTTAGATCATCTAGTCCAATGCACTCATTCTACTTAGAAGTAAAGGGAGACAGAATAGTTATGGATTTGCGCACTGCCAGCATTCAAAATCAGGTCCTTTTAGCTCTTCCTTTTCTAACATAATACCTTATATCCAGACCATCATCAAAATATCAGGTATACTGAAAACACACTAACCCTCCTGTCGCTGGTGATATTAAGCATAGGAGAAGTAATAACCTCATAATAGACTTCACTAAGTTTGATTTTGGGCAACAGAAATATAGTCATTTTTTTTTTTACTTCTGCCAAGCTTGCAGTTTATTGTACACAGCTTTCTGAGAACTTGAGGTCACTTCCATGCCACAATAAATCAGCATCACATAAAATGCAAAAGGACTGCAGAGTGCCTGCATGACAGAACTCAAATTAAATATTCTTTAAAAGAGTTTATGCAGGGTGGCTAGGTGGCGCGGTGAGTAGAGTGTCAGCCCCGGAGTCAGAAGGACCTGAGTTCAGATCCGGCCTCAGACACTTAACACACAGACAAACAAAAACCTAGCTGTGTGACCTTGGGCAAGTTACTTAACCCCAACTGCCCTCCAAAAAGCAAAAAAGAGTTTATGCATAAATTGTGATCTGCAATGTTACGGATGTAAGGTATGATTCCCTTAAGACTACAAACCACAACCTACCCATGCCCTCTTACAGTGTGTGACTTGTCTACATCTTCCTACATATCCTCCATAGGGGTCCCCAGATAAGGTGCTAAGGACCTCCTTCTTATTCTCTTGACATTGCATAGATCCCATGGGAGCACAGCGACTATGTACTTGTAATCTTTAACTTTCGCCCTATGACTAGCTTTCTGAATAACATCGTTTAGGTACCTTCTCTCAAGTAGTTCTTAGTTGCTAACATCTGCAGCTTTCTCACACCCACTTGGAGTTTGTGATTGCCCTTATGGGTGACCCTCAACTTGAATTATTCATTAACTATGGTATCCTATGACTCATATTCATACACCAACAGTGAAAACACTGATGTTAATCAGATAAGTATGTGATTCATGGAGTAACTTAAAAACACTAAAAAGAACTGTGCAACTTCCAAAAGGCTGGCAACCAAGCCACTCTTGTAGCCCTCTTCAATTCTGGGACTATCCTCTCATTCCTTTAGTCAAGTGATGCTATACAAATAACACCTGAACAAAGGAGGTGTTCAACACCACAAAAATTGCCTAAAGCACAGGGTTTGTGTCTACTTAGTCCAGTAAAACTACTCTTCCCATTTTTTCCCCTCTCCAGTGCCTTTCAATTCCTTAGGTAGGGAACAAGAGGATATGAAAAATCTAAATGTGGTATAGCTCCAGTGTTACTGCAGATGAAAAAAGTTTGCTTGTTTTTTAAAGTACATACAAAACTTAGAAGTCTTTATTTTTTGCTGAGCTAGAAGTATTATCCTAAAGTGTGTTCAAAGTCGTTTTGCTGAGCCACGTTTCCTTTAAACTTTTTTTTTCATGCAAGTGTTTTCTTTTCACTTTTATATGAAGCAATCCTGGTTTGGAACTGCCATCTTCCTCTACCAGAATACTTTTAACTTAAGCTTATGTTTCTCCCTCCTTCCCTTCCCTACCTTCTGTCCCTGCCCCCGCCCCATGTTGACGGGTTGAGATGCTTTCAGACCTTATCAACCTTCAATATTATGGTAACTGATTATATTTTAATAAAAAGGAAGCCCCATAACATTATGAGAGTACCTTATGAATCAGTTGTCTTTATCTAGTCCAACCCTCTGTATATAATCAGACCAACAAGGACAAAGATTAAACTCAATATCAAACTAGAAGGAAAAATATATGAGAAATGGTATACAACTAAAAACTTACTCATTGAAAAGCTTGCTGATGGCAAAAAATGAGAAACACATGAAGGACTAGGATTAAACTTCTATGTAAAATTGCTATAAATGATGAAAAACAATTTGCCCTAAGGAGACCAAGACTAAATCTTACCTCAGCAAACCCATGATTCCTAGCCATAGAGAAGTACATAGCAAATGGGCAGCTAGGTGGAATAATGTATAGAATGCTTGGACTGAAGTCAAGACTCATCCCCCTGAGTTCAAATCCAGCCTCAGATACTACCTAGCTGTGTGACCCTAAGTCACATAACCCCAACTGCCTCCCCAAAAGAAGTATATAGTAACCACCAGCATAGTCACAAAGGTTGCAAAAAAACATATACTGAAAGTTTGTGGAAGATTATGATCATAATACCACCTGACAAAACAATGAAAAGTAATGGATGGAAAAAAAACTTGCTGAAAGACCAAATTAAATGATGTATCTGATGGACATTTAAAGTTAAAACCAGAATGAGTAAGCCAACAGGTGAAATATGGAAAATATTTGTTAAGTTTTTTTATAATTTTCTTTGGGGGGGGGCATCAATGATAGCAGTGCTACCACATCTGGACAAATAAAAATTAGATGCACTGCATCAAGAAGTAGAAGTGATATTGAAGAAAACCAAGGAGTAGAAAGCAGCTAGACTAGACCAGGTATATAACAGAAAGCTGTGAAACACTTGGGGGCGGAGCCAAGAAGGTGGAGTAGAAACAGCTCGTCCAAGCCTCTCTGCCCCCAGATTCCCCCCAAACTATGTAAAAAAGGACTCTGAACAACTTCTGGAGCCCCAGCACCCACAGAACGACACAGAGAAGCTAACCTCCCGCTGAGGACAGCCCAGCAGGAAGGACCAGTGCAGGTCCGGTCCACCTGAGTCACGGTATTAGCCCCAGGGAGGCAGGGCCAGCAGCCAGCTGGAGGGACCCCAGAACGCCAGCAGTTGTGGAGATTCCAGAATTATCAACATAGACATGCCTAGGACAAAGTGAGAGGTTAGTGCCCTATGGACTTCGGGACCAGTATTTGGGGAATGCGTCGGCTTCCTCCCCTGGGGGCTAGAGGCCGCTGAGGAGATACACCATTTTGTAGTTTTCAGAGGCAGCTCCAGCTCCTGGCCTGCGAATTTGTAGGGAGATCCAGCGATCAGTCTTGGGGGGTAATCGCTCTTGCTTTAACCTCCCTGGATCTGGATTGTGATCTGGGGTGGAGGTTGTGGGTGGGTTTATAGCTTGCCAGAAACGGAAGTTGCCCTCCCACATGTTCTGGACGAAAATTCCCCTATCTGGCAGCAAAGACATACTGTAGCAACAAGCCCAAAGTCAAGTAATTAAGTGGCAACATGCCAAGGCAAAGGAAACAATTTAAACCAAAAAAAAAAAAAGCAACCCTAGACTCCTACTTTGGGGGCAAGGAGGGTCGAAGCATAGGGGAAGAGGACTGTGAGGTCAGAAGTCCTGCTCCAAAAGCCCCAGGGGAAAACATGAGCGGGTTGCAGGCCATAGAGGACTTTAAGAAGGACTTTAAAAAGAAGGCTGTACTGGAGGTGATGATTTTAAGATACTGAAGAATCACACAATTTTTAACATATTTGAAAAAGGGAAAGGTAGCTGTATGAGGAAAATCTCTGACTGAAAACAAAAAAATGGAGAAGAAAGTATTATTAACTACCAATTTAAATGTCTCTCATATTCCTAGGAACTGGCATTCAACAAGAATACCTTTAATGAGAAAACAGAAAGGAATGATAGAAGAAATCTGGCAAACAGTATTCCAGAAGAGATCAAATATTTATGGTTAAAGTGCTTGATTCAGTAGAGATGTTCCAAAAATGTCTCCTATGTATGTGGTAAGATCATCTAAGATTCCTTTAATTAAGATAATTTACTTAATTGACTTTTCTGATTATAAATACGAAGAAAAGTATAAAAGAGGGACATGTAATCTACTCACAAAAGACATATGTCACTGTCCTGTAGAATGTCCAGAAAAGGGGCAGCTAGGTGGTGCAGTGAATAGACCACTGGGGCTGGATTCAGGAGGAACTGAGTTCAAATCCGGCTTCACACACTTAACAGAAAAAACTCACCCTGTGACCTTGGACAAGTCACTTAACCCCAATTGCCCTGCCCCCCCCAAAATAAATAAATAAATGAAAGCATGTTTATTAGTCCTGAACACAGAATGGACAGCTGCATAAACCCTGCCTATCAATAGTTTCCTGTATTGATACTGGATAGACACAGTAAAAGAGACAATGAGCGAGGCTCAGTATTGAAGAGGTAAATAAAATGTTTTGTCTTTTATAATAAGTTTGTATGGTTCTAGACACCCCCCCCAAAGTCCCATCTGTTCAATATCAATGTTCTTAATATGAAGATATAAAAGAATTTAAAAATCCATTTTACAAGGAATAAGTTGAGAATCAGTCCAAGAGCAATGACAAGGAAAGTAGATTCTATCAGTAAATTGCAGTTCCTTAAAAAGAAATTATATAGGCGAGTACTGTAAATATCAACAGTGAAATTTATATCCAGAAAAGCTAGCCACAAAGCAAAAGTAAGGGCTGTAAACTATAAACATACAATGGCCATATTAAAAACAAAAACAATGAAAATGATTTGATAACTTTGATACAGAAAAGGCTTTTAACAAAATACAATGCCCATTCCTGTTTAAAACACTAGAAAATACAAAAATGATTGGAGTTTCCTTAAAGTGACAAGCTATATCTATCTAAAACCAAGAAAGGACTTATCTCTAATGGGAAGAAGCTAAGTTTCCCAATAAGATACAGGTTCAAGAAGCAAGGATTTCCATTATTACCATTACTACTCAATACTTTACTAGAAATGCTAGGGATATCAATAAGACAAGAAAAAGAAAATCAAAGAACAATCACAAGCAACAAAGAACCAGAATATCACTCTTTACAGATGGTGGTATACTTTAAAAAACCCTAACGAGTCAAACTAAAAAACTAACTGAAGCTTTTTTTTTTTTAGAGGGCAGCTGGGGTTAAGTAACTTGCCCAAGGTCACAGGGCTAAGTTTTTGTTTGTGTGTGTGTTAAGTGTCTGAGGCCGGATCTGAACTCAGGTCCTTCTGACTCCAGGGCCAACGCTCTACTCACTGCGCCACCTAGCCGCCCCGAAAAACGTTGTATGCCTCTCCTTAAGGACTTTTAATCTTTTGAAACTGATTTTCTGTACCTTTTTAAGGTAATTAAAAGGTGGGGAGAGAAAGCACATTGGGTCATTTTTGCAATATGTTGACAGAATGGGAGATTTATATATTACTATACATGCATTTTTTACTGATACATTTTCTTTCTATACACCAGAACTTCCCAACCAACAAACACCTTCAAAGAACATTGGTTCACTTGTAGTATATTAATATTTTCCACTATAACAGCCTTGTACATTTGTTAATAGAATGGTGCTGTTGTCCTCCACAATATGATGACTAACTGTAAATCAAACTCCTTTTATGAGACTAATAACAAAAATAATTGTATAGCTAGCATTTATATAGCCATTTAAGGTTTGTACAGCATTTTACCTATATAATTTCATTTGATCGTCACAATCACTCTGTGAGTATTAGTAGCCACATTTTTATAAATGAGGGTCCCAGGGCTAGTGAGTAGTATAAGATTCAAATTCACTTCATGATATTCAAATCCTCCCAAGTAAGTACAGTATTCTACCTGCTTATATAACCTGATACCAGACATTTTCCTAATACTAAAACTAGGGGGAGAGACAAGAGAACATCATACACATTACTAGCAATACTGTAAGTTATCAACTACAAAAGCAGCTAAGGCTGCTCTGATCAAATCAGTGACCCAAGACAATTCCAGAGGACCTATGATGAGAAATGTAATATACCTCCAGAGAGAGAACTGATGAACTCTGGAAACAGATTGAAGCATACTTTTCTTTTTTACTTTATTTTTATTTTATTTTGTGTTTTCTTTTGCAACTTGGCATATATGGAAATATATTTTGCACGACATCATGGAGTCAAAATCAGAGACAATTTGGAACTCAAATTTTTAAAAATGGTTGCTAAAGTTGTTTTTTTTTAACATGTAATTGGGATTATTTAATGAAATAAATAGAACTTAAAAGAAAAAAATGAGAAAAAAGTAAGCCACTCTCACTATTGAATATTCTGATGCATATGCTATCTCAGCTTTATATATGTTCTTCCAATAATGTATTTTGCAATCAGTTTGTCTGCTTTTTCTTGATTGTGGTTTGTCTATCTCCTCTTGGCCAGAGAAAGGCCAATTGATATGCTTGGGAACAACCTCATTTTCCTTTAATATTAAGTTGTTACGACTATAGCTCACACCACTCTAGTTGTAAGCTGTGTGTGTGTGTGTGTGTGTGTGTGTGTGTGTGTGTGTGATTCAATTTTATTTCCAGTTCTGAATTCTCTTCCATCTTCTTGTACTCTTTGAGAAAGAAAGAAAAATAATTTTCTATAGTCATCTAAATTAGATTTCCATTTTTGCCATATATTGAGGGATAAGGAAGAGAAAGGAGAAAATATGCCCTCTTTCCAGAGGTGCATAACATTTTTCATCATGAGTCCTTTGGAATTGAGGTTGTTTATTGTGTTGATCAGAGTTACTAAGTCTTTCAGAATTGATTATCAGAAATTGTTCTCCTGGTTCTGCTCACTTCATTTTGCATCAATACAAGTCTTCCTACATTTTTCTGAAACCATTCTGCTATTATCTCTTATCACATTAGTATTTTGTCACATTAATTACTTGTTCAGCTATTTCCCAATCCATCAATTTCTGATTCCTCAGAATGACAAAAAGAGCTGTTGTAAATATGTATATATGGGTCCTTTTCTCCTTTTTTGCTCTGTGTCCTAGGATTATTAGCCTAGTAGTGGTATTTCTGTGTCAAAGGGAATGCACTGTTGATAGGCTTGGTCATAGTTTCCAGGATGATTACAATAGTTCACAACTCCAACAGCAGCTCATTAGTATATCTATTTTCCCACATCTCCTTTAGCGTTTGTCATTTTCCTTCTGTGTTTTTAACCAGTCTAATGGATATGAGATTAAAAAACATCTTAGTTGTTTAAAGTTGTACATCTCTATTAGTATTTTAGAGTTTGTTTGGTTTTTTTTAGTATGGCTATTGATTGTATTTCTTCCTCTGAAAACTGCCTGTTGATAAATATTTTGGGCATTTATCAATTGGGAATGACTCTTATTCGTGACTAAGTACCTATATTTCTAAAATACATACTTTAGAAATATGGTCTTTATCATAAAAAATTACTGCAAAGCTTTTCCCCTCCATTTGTATGCTTTTCCTAAAATTTTAGTTGCATTTGCTTTGTTTGTGCAAAATCTTTTTAATTTCATGTAATCAAAATCATCTATTATACTTCTATGGTCTGCTCTGTCTCTTATTTGGTCATAACATCTTCCCTTATCTGTATATGTGAAACACAATTTCTTCTACACTTTACCGACTTTACTATCATCCTTAATGTCTAACTTCCATACCTGTTTTGAGCTTATCTAATACAGTGTGAGATATTGTTCTAGTCTTAGTTTTCTTACAGACTACTTTACAGTTTTTCGAAGAGTTTTTTGTCAAGTAGCGAGTTCTTGCTCTAACAGTAACCATAGGTTACTGTGCTCATTTGCTTAAGAAGTATATTATGTATGTAATTTGTTTCACTGATCAACCTCCCTATTAGTATAAAATTCTTTATAGTATAGTTTGATAACTATTGTTGCTAATCCCCCTTCATTCAGAGTTTTCTATTATTTCCTTGATATTCTTAACCTTGTTTCTTCACAAATATTTTATTTCTAGCTTTTAAATTTAGTTACCTTTGTCTTATTACCAATTGTCATTATATTGGATTGGTCTACCTACCCATAAGCAATTTCTCCAGTTATTTAGGTCAGTCTTTGTGTGAAGAGTGTTTTGTAATTATGTTTATGTGGTTCCTCTGTGTGTGTGGTTGTTCTCTTTTATTGGTAATATTTGGAAATTCTGATGACTTTTATGGATTTATTTTATATCTTGTAATGTACTCAAGTTGGTAATAGTTTCAGTTAGTTTTGGGGCAGCTAGGTGGCACAGTGAGTAGAGTGTCGGCCCTGGAGTCAAAAGGACCTGAGTTCGGACCCGGCCTCAGACACTTAACACACAAACAAAAACCTAGGCATGTGACCGTGGGCAAGTCACTTGACCCCAATTGCCCTACCAAAAAAAAAAAAAAAAAGAAGTTAATCATGTTTTAAATACACTATTTCGGCCACGGTAATGCATGAAACAAAACAAAACAAAAAAGCCTTTAGTCCTCTTTGAACTTCTACTTCTATGTTAATAATGGCAGAACAGTAAGAAATAGGGTAGAGATTCTAATAATCAACTTTTGACAATCAAAAAATTTCTAACTTGACTGTTGGTACTCCAAATGTGAAATTACTGCCCAATGACCAAGTAAGAAATATTGCTGGGGCGGCTAGGTGGCGCAGTGAGTAAGAGCGCCGGCCTCGGAGTTGGGATGACCCGAGATCAAATTCGGCCTCAGAAAATGAGCACCCACGCATAAATAATGACTAGCCGTGTAACCTTGAGCAAGTTACTTAACCCCAATTGCTTTAAAAAAAAAAAAAGAAAGAAATATTGCTGGAAGATTTAATCCTGTCAATATTTGTATTCTTCCTATGAATGAAATCAGAAGTAAATAAAGGAAAAATGGAAGGATAGATAGCTCAAGGGTACTCCAAGACAGAAATGAGGAGTATAAAGAATTTCCTTCTTAGAAGAAGCTAAAAGATTTTTTCATGCAAGGCTCGGTCAGGAACTATTGCTATAGTAGTGTTATATTTGGGGAAAAAAAACTCAACACATCACCAAAATTTCAGTTGATGCATCAACATAAGTTGTTGAAGATGAAGTAGTAGAGAAACCTGATGAAGAATTTTATAAGAAAATAACCAAACTGAAGGGTATCTTGTAGAGAATTTGATAAAATATGAATATGCATTTAGAAAACAAAATAAAAACAAAAAGACTATGAAAAGAATTAATGAAAAAAGAAATTTTTATTATAAAACAGCAGCCATGAAAAATGGTATTTGTTTGATCTACTCTTTAAAAAAAAAAAAAAAGAACAGATCAATGGAACAAAGGAGAATCAGTAAGAATGGAACTTAGTAACTCAATATTTTATGAACCCCAAAACATAAAAACTATGAGATTCAAAAAAGAAAAACTGCTAGGAAAACTAGAAAGCAGTATGACAGAAATTAAGCATCCACAGCATATTGAATACTAAATTAAAAATGAATACAAGATCTTAATATCATAGCATAAAAGAATTAAAAAAGATCATGTGTCTTATGGCTAAGAGGACGTGTATTTTTTTTTATTATTTTCTTTCCTTTTAATTTTTTCTCAAGTAGGAGGTACTTTTTATTTATTCTCTCTGTCCCATAAATGCCCTTCGCTATTAAACAAAACTGTTCATAAAAACCACACACACACACACACTCTGATAAGATTCCCTTCCTTCTTATTTTCCTTATAACCCTTGAGATTCTTTTATTCTTCCAAATTAAATGTTTTTTTCTTCCCCCTAGGAGATGTATTTTTAACCAAATGAGATAGAAGCAAATAAAATAAAATGAAAAAATTCGATTATGTGAAACTGAAAAGCCTCTACACAAACAAAATTAATGAATCTACAATAAGGGAAGTGGTTGCATGTCAGAAATATATGTAAATCAAGTTTCTCAGTGTTTAGTATCCAAGATAAACATATACAAGTGTGCATGTACACACACATGCATGTACCCACCATAAAAAGCCTGTGTGAATACATACACACATCATTCCCTAATAAACAAGTGGTCAAAGCAAATGAACAACCAGTTTTATGAAAAAAGCAAATTAAAATAATTCTGAGGTTTCACTTTCTTCCCAAGAAAATAAGACAGCAATAATCAATATTGTAGCATTGTGAAAACATAGACACAATACTTGTATTGTCAGTCTAACTGCGAATCACTACAAACATTTCGAGGAACCAATTTGGAATTAAGCAAATACAGTGAAAAAAAATTTCCATACATTGATCCGGTCATCCTAAGCATAGATGTGAAAAAGATTTATTGAAGTATTTTTTATGATAGCAGAGAACTAGAAACAAAGCAGATGCACTTCAACTGGAGAATGGTTTAACAAACTGAAGTTTATGATCTTAATGGAATATTATGGTGGTATAAGAAAAAATGAATGAAACTGAATACAGAGAAACACATGAAAGTTTTAATTAATGGAATACAAAGAAATACATCAAAACTTAAATGAACTGATATACAGAATGAAATAAAGCTCCCAAAACAATATACATAAAGATTAAAAACCATGTAAGTGGAAAAAAAAATCAAAAGTGAATGTTGCTGAATTACAAAGAATAAGAATGGCTCTAAAGAAGTGATAAGACAATCAGAGTACATTGTACATTTAATGAATATACTTTCAAAATTTTTACAGGGTTTTGCTGATTATTTTTCTCTTCTTTTTATTTTTAAATATTACTTATTATATCAGATGGAATTCTGGGAGGGGTAATGATCCTAGGAGAACCTTAATGTAAATAAAAAAGATATCAATAAAGTCTATTTTTAATGATAAGATCCTCTAGTTCAAAATAACAGATACTCCCATACTAGGTGATTCCAATGCAAAGGTGCCAATGGGGAGGAAACCAAAGACGTAAGATTACAAAGAAGTCACATGTCTCTATACAGGTATCACAAACATAATTCTTTAAAAACAACAAAAATAATAATTGATTGGTACTGGACATTGTATACACCAAATAATACCATGAAGAATGAGATATTTTATCTCAATCAAAAAAGACTTGTTACTGATATGAAAGTATTTCCCTGAGTCAGCTCCCTGTGGATCTATCAACACTGTGTGCTCATCAAGTGGAATCTACAATATGACATAGAGTACACCAAGACTGCTGTCAAACTTTAAAACAAATGTGTAGGGGCGGCTAGGTGGCGCAGTGAATAGAGCGCCGGCCCTGGAATCAGGACCTGAGTTCGGAGCCGGCCTCCGACACTTAATCCGCACAAACAAAAACCTAGCCGTGTAACCTTGGGCAAGTTACTTAACCCCAATTGCCCTAAAGGGGCGACTAGGTGGCGCAGTGAGTAAGAGCGCCGGCCTCGGAGTTTGGATGACCCGAGATCGGATCCGGCCTCAGAAAATGAGCACCCACACATAAAAATAATGACTAGCCGTGTAACCTTGAGCAAGTTACTTAACCCCAATTGCTTAAAACAAACAAACAAACAAAAAAAACCAAATGTGTAAAGAATGCTGGAAAGAAATTTAAGCTCACCACTGAATTTGTCATGAGCTAGATTACAGTCAAGCATTATGCTCAGAGAAAGAACAATAAAAGCCAAGTTGAATTTAAAATAATGAGTTCCTTTTATGAAAATCTATTTGACCAAAGGCTTCACATACTAGTTCATTTTGGGGAGATCTGGTGGTCACTCTGATTCTAATAATCAGCTACTTTTAAAGTTTTCCCTTACTTTTTTCCCCTAAAAATACTTACAGATGGATACTGCAAATGAATTGACATTTATTAGAACACTCACCTGATTAGACTTCTCTACTGTACTGCTGGGGACCTCTGTAGTATCTTTTACAAAAAAATTATCTATTATGTGTCTCTCTGCACATTCTTGGCTGCAAACTGGACAACGAATGACACCAACTGGAAAAAAACAAAAAAACAAAAGCAAAACTTAGTTTAGGAAAAATGATACATACCAAATAAGTCCATCTCTTTGAAAATTTCAGAAGCCATTTAGCTAAATGCTAAAGTGACAAAGTACTTTAACATTATACTACAGCTTCAAAAATCTTACCTTTTCCACTTCTAAGAAAGTCATTTTAATGTATTAAATACATAAATATTAACTGCATTAACATTTAAATAATTAACAAATCTCTTGAACATATTTTGTGAAACTATTGCTGAAGAGCAAAGAATTGTTACAACCTTTTAGATTGTAGATTTAGTATCTATTCAAGTGTCCCCAACTTCTTTGCATTCCCCATATTTTGAACAGGATAGTATAAAATGAACACACAAATATTTGACTGAAAGAAGCTATGAATACTTGAGAGCCTTGGCAATATTTTTTGTACCTATGCCTAGATATCATCTTTCAAAAATTATCAAAGAAAACTGCCCACATATTCTAGAACCAGAGAGCAAAACAGAAATTCTAAGAATTCACTGATCACCTCCTCAAAGAGATCTCATAAGGAAAACTACCAGGAATATTATAGTCAAATTACAGCGTTCCCAGGACATTGAGGAAAATATTGCAAGCAGCCAGAAAGAAACAATTCAAGTGTTGTGGAAATATAATCAGGATAACACAAAATCTAGCAGCTTCTACATTAAGGTACCGGAGGGTTTAGAATATGACACTCCAAAGGAGCTAGAATTAAAAATAAGAATCGCCTATCCAGCAAAACTGAGTATAACCCATGCAGCAGAAAAATTGACATTCAAGGAATCTCATGCATTCTTGAGAAGCCTGGCCTGAACTAAACAGAAAAATTGCCTTTTGAGGCAGCTGGATGGTGCAGTGAATAGAGCACTGGCCTTGGAGTCAGGAGGACCTGCCTTGATATCTTACCTCAGACACTTAACACCTATTAGCTGTGTGACCCTGGGTAAGTCGCTTAAATCCCAATTCCCTTGCCTCCAAACAACCAAAGAAAAAATGAAAGGAAAAACTGGCTTTCAAATACAAAGACTCAAAAGAAGCATGAAAAGGTATAAACAGGAAAGAGAAAGCATAAGGGAATCATTTACATTCCTTACATAGAAAGATAATATTTCTAACTTAGGAGAACTTTCTCAGTATTAAAGTAGCTGGAGGGAATACATATAGACAAAGGGCACGGATAATATCTAAAAAATAAAATTAAGAGGTAAGAGAGGAATGTACTGGGAGAAAGAAAAAGGGAGAGGCAGAATGGAGTAAATTACCTCACATAAAAGAATGAAGGAAAGGCTTTTACATTGGAGGGGAGGTAAGAGTGAGTGAGTTAACCTTATTCTCATCAGTTTTGGCTTAAGGAGGGAATAACGCACAATTGGGTATGGAAATCTATCTTATTCTAGAGAAAAGTGGGGGAAAGGAGATAAGACAGGGACAATGACAGAAGGGAGGGCAAAGGGGATGAGGGAGTAATCAAAAGCAAATACTTTTAAGGAGGGATGGGTTCAAAGGAGAAAAAAAAGAACTGACTGGGGATGGGATAAGATGGGGGGAAATTATGGAAGCATTTTACAAAACTATACATGTAAAACCTATCTAATTGCTTGCTCTTTCAACAAGGGTGGGTGGTGAGAGAGGAAGGGAGAGAATTTGGAACTCAAAGTTTTAAAAAAGGAATGTTAAAAATTGTTTTTACATGCAACTGGGAAATATGATAGACAATGGGGTATCTTATCTTACGTACAGGAAAATAGAAGAGGAATGGGGGAGGGAAGAGATAGAAGGGAAGACAGACTGGGGGAAGGGGTGATCAGAATGCAGGCAATCATGGGGTGGGGGAAGCAGAGAGATGGGGAAAAAATTTGTAACTCAAAATCTTGTGGAAGCAAACACTGAACACGAAAATAAATAAATGGAAACATGAAAAGATACCAAAACTCAATAGAGGCTTAATTTGATTTAACCTGCCTCATAGAACTGTTGATATCATGACTGAACAACTCTTACATATAAAGAGCTTACATTCTAACAGGAAAAATAATTATGTAAGTATATATGAAATAAAGACATTAGATAAAAATTAATTTGGGTCAAGGTGATCAGGGACAGCATGTATGAAGAGGTATCCGAGCCGTATCTTATTAAGACACGATTCTATGAGATGAAGCTGAGGAGGTAGTACATTTCAGGCATGAGGGCAGCTGGTGTCAATGCATATATAACAGAGATGGAATGTCACATGGAAACAACAGGGAGAAGGTCAGTCTGGCAGGAACAAAGAATAAGACAGGAAAACTAGGTTGGAGGAAAGACTGTAAATACTTAAAAAGAAGGGTATTATATTTTATATTAGTTGCAACTGGGAGCTCCTGAGGGTTGCTTCATATGAGTCCTATGGTCATATTTTTGAGTAGGTAAAATTACTTTATGCTAGATGCTGGGGTTACAAATACAATAACCCATTTGAAATGAGGAAAGAGCTCAGCACCCCCTGAAGTAGTGGTGGTGGTAACAATAATATTAAGTAAAATGTATATAGTGCCATTATATAACATAGCGTCAGGCACAAATATTGCATTAGAAATAACTATACAATAATCCTGGGAGCTGGGTGCTATTTATGCCCATTTTTACAACTGAATAAACAAAGGTAAATGAGTTAAGTGACTTGCCCACAGTGATACAGCCAGTTGTTTGTCTAAGACCACATGTGAACTCGGGTCTTAAAACTCTAGGCCCAGGGCTATCCACAGAGCTACCTAGCTACCTTTCCTCTGCAGCAAAGACTTTTCTAATCTGGGAAAACAACCAAGATAATGGGAGTAGGATTTTAATCAGGCAAAAAGCTCAGCAGCTTCTGTGGAGAAGACTTTTTCGTTGGGGAATAGTTCAAGCCAAGAAGCATATTTGCTGTTGTTCCCTCATTTTTCAATCACTTATGCCTTTTTGTGATCCCATTTGAGGTTATCTTGGCAAATATCCTGAAGTAGCTTGCCATTTCTTTTTCCAGGTCATTTTACAGATGAGGAAACTGAGGGAAATAGGATTTGCAAATCACTTTATTTGCCCAGGGACACAGCAAGGTAAAAAGTCTGAGGCCAAATCTGAACTCAGAAAAAAATTTTAAATGAATGTTAAAAAATTTTATCTATACATGACAGGGGAAAAATAAAATATTATTTTAAAACCAAAGATATTTTAACTCAGGAAGATAAGTCTTCCCAATTCTAGGTCCAGCAGTCTTATCTACTGCACCATCTAGTTGCCCCAACAAGCATATAATTAGCACTAATTATGAGCAAAGAAAAATTTTCTAGGTATAGGGCTACAGTGAGCCTGATAACACTCAACACTGCAAATTTTCCTTGAGAAGGCAGAGGGTAAAAAACTAGATAGGTATTTGAAGGACATTCTGAGGCACACTGATGATCAATTTTGAAGTTTAGAATAATTAGTTTGTAATGGGGAAAGCAATATTGATAATTAAGGTGGGAGTCAATATTAGGGAAACAAAAGATAACTGGCATGAATAAAAAATATTAAAAGGAGGTAAGTAGAAAGGATGATAATAGAGGTTTACAGGTAATATAGATGATTCTGTAAATGAAGAAAGAGGACCACAGATGTGGAATATTGCACATAATGTATAGTTAGATGACCTTTATTTTTCCATTCCTCTTTGAAAATTATTAAAACAGATATCTCAAAGTTGGGATGTATGGAGAATAAGTATTATAGAGAAGATCAGGATAACAGAATGTAATGGAAATGCAGCTTTGAAGATCTTCCCTGCCCCTAGGCCCTTTGATTAGCTTAATCGACCTCGATTGGCTTAAGTGACTCTGAGAACCTTCCTTGATTTGAAAATATACTCTCCCTCCTAATAGGCTGAATGTGGTCACATGGAGACTGAGGTAGGAGGCTTGGTTTTCAGGAATGACCACACCTTGATGCTCTGTGATTGGGCAATGGGTCAAGAGGGTGGTTACATTCTCTGACCCAGGAGAAGGCTATATAATCCCTGATGGGAGGCCTTGCTTTGTGGGCTCACTTTGAGAAGTGTTGTGTGATTTGACCAGATGAGACTCTGAGAGGCCAACCCCCCCCCCACCTGCCCCCGCTTGAAAACCCAGATGTTGATGCTTCCCTCTCTGGTAACTGTGATTTGGTATTGATGTAATGGTCGGACAGTTTGGAAGCCTGTCTGCTTGATCTGTTTCTCTGTTTTGAAACTACTGTCTGTATACTCTGAAGTTCGGGGTGCTGACCTTTTTCCCCTGAACTAGGTAAATGATATATGTTTGTTTGATTAAAGTAAGCTTGTTAACCGATTTTGAATTGCTTTCCTTTTGAAAAGCAGATCTAAGAACCTGTGTTGGCAGTCACCCTGGGGATATTGGGGTGCTTGCTGCTACACAGGAGAATGAGAAAGAATTCAATAATCAGAGCTAAATAAACCTAAAAACAAAATTGCTTAGGAAAGTACCCTATATAAAACACAATGAAAAGAAAACTAGTAGAAATTAGATTACCATCTTATTTCATACTTCACAATAAATTCAAAATGGAAATGTGACCTTAATATTAAAGATCATATTAGAGGCAGTTAGGTAGAGCAGTGAGTAGAGCACCAGCCCTGGAGTCAGGAGGAACTGAGTTCAAATGATTCTTTAATACTTACTAGCCATGTGACCTTGAGCAACTCACTTAACCCCAATTGCCCTGCCTTCCCCACTGCATAAAGCAAAATAAATAAATTAATTAATTAAAAAAAATCATATTACCTTTCAGAGTTATGTATAGGATATTTTTAATCAAACACAGGATAGAGACAACAAATGCATCTAGGATGAAGGAAGTGGCTACATAAAGGATGGGGGATTCTTTACATATCAAATTTCTCAGAAAAAGGCTTGGTATCCAAGATATATAAGCAATTAAGAAACCTGATGCCACTTCCAAATTATTAAGTGATCAAAATATATGAATAGCTCTCAAAAGAAGAATTGGAAACTGAATAGTCATAAAAGGATGTTCCAAAACACTCATAAAAAATGTAAATCAAAACAACCCTGAAATATTTCTTTAATTTCCCACCCACAAAATTGACAAATGTGGGAAGGAAATGAGAGACAGACACCACTGCATTGTTAGTGTAACTGTGAATCAGTATAAACATGTTGGAAAGGAACTGGCAATCAGTGCCAAATAAAATGACTGAATGTCCATAATCCTCAACTCACAGAATCCAGTACTCATATGCATATGCAACAAAAATATTTATAGCAGTACTTTTTGTGAGAGCAAAGAACAGGAAACAAAGCATACACTCACGGACTGGGAATGCCTAAAATAATTGTGCCTCATTAGTTTAATAGAATATTACTGTCCTCTAAGAAATAAAAAATAACATTATGGAAAAGACTGAAATTCTAGTGATATAAAAAGAAAGATATGAATAAAAATGCTACAAAAGAAAAAAGGTGAACCAAGAAAGAAAAGGAAGATGATAAATGCAAGAGGATGTGGAAAAATTGGGACACTAATGAACACTGTTAGTGAGGTTTTGAACTAGTCCAACCAATCTGGAAAACAAATCAAAACTATGTATTCCATTTGATACAGCAATACCACTACTAAGTCTGTATACTCAAATAGATCAAAGAAAAAGGACCTTTACATGGTGCTGAAGAAATGGAAATCCAGGGGATGTCCAATTGGGGAATGAATAGCTGAACAAATTGTGGTGTAGGATAGTGATACAATACTACTGGTCTATAAGAAATGGTGAGCAGAATGGTCTCAGAAAAAACTTGGAATGACTTACACAAACTAATTCAAAGTGAAATGAGAAGAATCAGAATACTGTACACGGTAATGGCAATGTTGTAAAGATGATCAACCATGAAAGACTTAGCTACTCTGATCAAGATAATGATCTAAAGAACCCATGATGGAAATATAATGCTATCCATCTCAAGAGAGAACTGATAAACTCATGAAGACAAGCATTATTTTCTTACTCTATTCTTATTATTTTGTCTGTGTTTTCTTTTGCAACATGGCTAAAATGGTTATTTTCCACATGACTTCATATATAATAAAAATTAAATTGTTTGCCTTCAGGTGGGGAGAGCTAGGAGGGAGAAAGTGAATTGGAACTCAATTTTAAGAATGACAATTAACTTTTTTTTTCACATGTCTAGGAAATATATAAGAAAACGAATTTTAAAAAGACAAACAAACAAAAAAAGATTCAAGTCCAAAAGTCCTCTTTTTCTGCCCAAAAGCTGGTATGGTGCAATGGCTCAGTATGACTGGGAAGCTTTATATTAAGAGTGAATTATCAAAGAAAAAAGAGCTGCACTGTCAGCATCATGTTCTAAGTTCAAAACAGTACACTTAGTGTAAGAATTGGGATATGGAGGGGTGGAGTCAAGATGGCGGAGTAGAAACAGCACTTCTGAGGAGCTCTGGCCCACACCACTTCAAAGTTATGTAAAAGAGTGACTCTGAGACCTCTGGAGCTCCAGAACCCACAAAATGACACAGAGAAGCTAACCTCTCACTGAGGACAGCCCAGCAGCCTGGCAGGGAGAAGCCAGCAAGCACTCTCTGGGAGCTGAGCCCAGGTCTGCCCATGAGTCCGCCCCTGAGTCAAGGTTTTAGCCCCAGGGCAGATGGACCAGCAGCTGTGGCATTTCCAGAATTATCAACACATAAGATGCCTAGGACAAAGTGAGAGGTCAGACTGGTTGGGAGAGCGTGTGGCCTCTTTTCCCTGGGGGGGAGAAGCCGATGAGGAGCCGGCACAGCCTGCACCACATTGCCATGCTGCAGCTTCAGCTCCTGGCCTGCAAACTGTAGGGGGATGCAGCAAATCAGTCTGGGGTGGTAATCGCTCTTGCTTTACCCTTCTTGGATCTGGATTGTAGGCTGGGGTCAAGTAATTAAGTGGCAACATGCCTAGGCAAAGGAAACAAAATAAACAGAAAAATTCAACAGTAGACTCCTATTTTGGGGGCAAAGAGGATCAAAGCATGGAACTGGAGGAGGACTGTGAGGTCAGAAATCCTGCACCAAAAGCCCCAAATGAAAATACGAGCTGGTTACAGGCCATGGAGGACCTTAAGAAGCAGAGAAAAGAAGTGGGAGAAAAATTGGGAAGAGAAATGAGAAAGATGCAAGAAAAGTATGAAATGAGAGTCAACAGCCTGACTGAGGAAAATAACACCTTAAAAAGCAGACTAACTCAAATGGGAAAAGAGGCTCAAAAAGGAAATGAGGAGGAAGAATGTCTTAAAAAGCTGAATTTACCAGATGGAAAAAGAATCTCAAAAGCTCACTGAGGAGAATCATGTCTTCAGAATTGGACTGGAGCAAATGGAAGCTAGCGACTATGAGAAATCAAGATGCTATTAAGCAGATCCAAACAAATAACAAAATAGAAGGCAATGTGAAATAACTCATGGGAAAAACCACTGACCCGGAAAACAGATCCAGGAGAGACAATCTAAAAATTATTAGACTACCTGAAAATCATGATCAAAGAAAGAATATAGAAATCATCCTTCAAGAAATTCTCAAGGAAAATTGCCCTGTTGTTTTAGACCCAGAGGGCAAAATAGAGGTTGAGAGAATCCACCAATCACCTCCTGAAAAAGAAAACTCCTAGGAATATTATAGCCAGGTGCCAGAATTCCCAGATCAAGGAGAGAATATTACAAGCAGACAGGAAGAAACAATTTCAATATTGTGGAAACATAATCAGGATAGTGCAGGATCTGGTAGCTTCTACACTGAAGGACTGAAGGGCATGGAATATGATATTCCAGAGGGCAAGGGAGCTGGGATTAAAACCAAGAATCACCTACCCAGCAAGACTGAGTATCATGTTTCAGGGGAAAATATGGTCATTCAATTGAATAAAGGACTTTCAAGCATTCCTGAGGAAAAAACCAGAGTTGAATAGAAAATCTGACAGTCAGATACAAGAAGCAAGAGATGCTTGAGAAAGTAAACAGGGAAAAGAAATCATTATGAACTTATCAAAGTTGACCTATTTACATTCCCACAGGGAAAAACAATAACTGTAACTGATGAAACTTTTCTCAGTGTGAAAATAGTTGAAGAAGGGTATATGGGCATATGAATATTTAAGTCATATTTAAGTCATTTAAGTCAAATATTTAAGTCGAATTTAATAGGAAGGGATTATACTTAAAAGGTGAAATAGGAATATAATGAGAGGAGATGGGGAAAGACAGAATGGGATGAACTATCTCATATAGAAGCAAGGGAAAATGGTTACAAGGGAGGGGAAGAACAGGAGGGCAAAACCTTATTCTCATTGAATTTGGATCAGGGAGAGAATGGCATACATACTAAATAGGGGAGAATAGGGGAAAAGGGAATGAGAGGGAGGACAGTGGAAGGGGGGGCAGGCCGGGGAGGGTGAGTTAGAAGCACCCACTTTTGAAAAGGGACAGGACCTAAGTGGGGAGTAGACCAGGTGGGATGTGGGAGAGGAGGGAGGGAAATATAGTCAGTTTTTCACAATATATCTACTATGGTAATGTTTTACATAGCTACACATGTACAATATATACTGAGTTGCTTATTTTCCTTTTAAAATCAAAATTTTTAAAAATATGTAAATACTATGACTAATACTATTTTGCATATAATTGGGAGATAAGATGTGCAGGCATTGGAGCTGGAGGATTCACGTTGCCCTACTGGGAAAGTCGAAGGCGGTGTGGGAGAAGAGATGGGAAAGAGCAGATTGGATGAGGGGATATCCTGTGGGACGGCTATTCTGGGGTGGTGCGTAGGGGAAAAATGGTGGAAAAATTGTAACTCAAAATCTGACAGAAATGAATGATGTAAACCAGAAGTCCATAAAGCATTTGAAAAAAAAAAGAATTGGGATATGCCAAAACAGAATGAGTGGGTACAATGAAAAGAGCATTTTCTGGAATTTGAGGATCAGAGTTTGAATACTCCCACAGATGGGAGGTTGCCTGTATGACCTTAAGCATAGGCCTCAGTTTCCTCATAAGGGGATTGGACTTTGAGGTTACTTCCAGTTCTAGATTGAAAGCTATGAATATTTATAGTCCAGATGTGCATGTCAAGCCCATAGAAATGATGTCAGGGAATCAATAACTGTTTAAAATGGTTTATAATCACTTAGCAGAAAAGAGGAGATGCCTCAGTGTTGCTTACAGGGAGAAAAAAAAAAAAGAACAGGCTGACCTGAGGCCGGATATAAATTATAAGATGCCAATGACCTATTGCTCAGAGAGGGGGAGGGGAAGTTAGATCAAAAACAAGAAATAAGGTCACCATGTCATTATGACTTTCTTCCAATCTGAACCAAGAAGGGACAAGGCCAGCAAAGGCTTTTTGCTCCAGCAGCTTCATAAGCAAGGACAGCCAAGACTGAGATACAGATAAAATTGTCAGTTTTCTGCCAAATTTTGATGCATGTAGACGCCAGAAGTAAGATACAACAGCCAGCAACTGCTGCAGCTGCTATGTGCACAAGCTAATATTCAGAGTTACTTTTTAATATTATTTAAGTTCTGTGAAGCCTGGGAGGATATCAGTTAGGTTAAATTAAGTATGGTTTGAGTTAATCCAGGAGATATGGTACTCACACCTGGTTCTGTTTCTGTTGTAAAATGGTTTTATTTGATGACAATGTTAATAAATTCATCATTTTAATAGAGGGTTATATGTCATGGGAAAAGCCTAAGTAAGCAAAGCAATAGGATCTCAATTATCTATACTATATTTGCAAGGAATTAAATCAATCCATTGTGTCTTAAGTTACCAGAACTGGCTCCAACAAACTTACCTGGTAGCAGTTATATAAATCAGAATGGAATAACTCCATGAGGCATGTCTCACAAAATCTCTCAGTGATGGTAAATGTTACCTATTTGTTATGTTAATGTTACATACCTGAATCTATAAAATAGCGCTTTAAATAGGGTCATGACACATAAAAGACCTAAAATAGAGACCATTTGTGCTGTCAGACTTAAGAGGTATTATAAGAATCATCACACCCAAGGTCAGCGAAAGTAGCAAAGGTGAAGGGAAAAAAAAATTTGTTATGGACTTTATGCATCCAGTTTAAAAAGTCTAGAAGCTAGGATACATAAGGAGAATATAAATAGGAATAGGGATGGAATGAAAACCTTTCAAGAGGCCTCATGAAACACTGGAGATCACCTGGGAAAATGAATATGTATTTAGGACTAGGTTTAGATTCTTACTGTATTTATAGGTTTAGATTCTTACTGTATTTATAGGAAAAGTGACTCCAGAGAAAATTCTTCTGAGTAGCTACTAGTAGAAGCTCATCAATCCCTAGGTTCCAATTTCTCTATGAAAGAAGAGGCACACTTTCAGGTTGAGCAACTAGACTGAACATCTTAAGTATGATGCTATTACTCCACATCTCAGAATCTCCTAACTAAATTTTTGTTATCAGAAAATGTTGAATGGTCACAAAGGCAGTCAAGTTTTTAATTAGAAATAATTGTTGTTATTGACAATGACATCAATCACTATGATGGGGGTAGCATTAAGGTAGCATTAAGAGCACAATCATATGTGAATAAAATCATGCACTGCCTCTGCCTCCACTTTAGTCTTGGGGCTTTGCAGCCTTTTCAAGATAAACAATTTACTGTCAGTGCAGTAGCTGCCCTTGTTGCATTTTCATTCTTGTTGAAAGATCTGACAACATTGCTAAAAGGGACATTAGCAAACACATAGGCCTGCTTCACTCCACTGGTGAATGATTGGGAAAACTCAAGAGCATTGTTTGAGTTTAACGCCAAAAATGAAGAATAAATTCTAAAATTCTATACAACTGACAAGATTTATAAAGTGATGGGCATAAGGTTAACATAGATTTCAGGCATCATTCATTCAGTTATACTCCTTTGGGGTTCATTCACCCCATATCTATCAGTCAACTATGATTCCGGTGACTATTGGCTATTGACTTATAAAACATTCTATTTTCCTCAAAGTTCAGGGTTCTTTCATTGTCTTTCTCTCCCTCCCATCTCCTGCACTCTAAAAGGTAACATAATGGTATCTTGTTTTGCTCCCACAAAAGTTATAGAAGGAATGCAGGGAAATAAAGTGAGGAATTTGACTAACCCTACGTCTACCATGAAGGACAGAAATGTAGAACCTCAGTCCTGCTTCTCTATCAGTGTGGGTGTGTCCCTAGTGAGGACCAAACCCAAGTCTTTGCTGGAAACACTTTCCTCTCACACTCTGTTTCTGAGTTCTTTTAGTGAGAAGGAGTTTGATACCTAAGGGCCCCCAGGGAAGGTGGACAGCAGACATTCATTCAGGTTAACTCCTAGACTCTGCCTGGGAAGTCCTCTGATTCCCCACCAGTTTGTTTCTCACAATTTGGGGGCTTGTCCAGGATTCTAAGGACTCCAGGAAGGGTAAGATTTGATAGAAGGGAGAGCGCTTCCTCTCAATTTTAGAGAGGTCCCACTGTCCAGACTGAAAACCCACACTGAAGTCCTAAAGGATCCTGAGACCTTGTTTAAACAATAAGAATGTGCAGAAGAACGTGAGAAAAAAAGTGAAATTGAATGGCCAAGACCAGATATGAGCAAGTCAGGTTACCTGAGCATGATGGAAAAATCAGTATCTAAGTACTTTTTTCTTGGTATGGGATTGCATGTTAGGTGGGCCAGTTCTTCAAAAGAAGAACCCTTAGAAGAAATTCCTAAGATGGGGAATAAGAGCTCTAAGAGGTACCTGGGGAAGGTAAAGGGTATCTTCCAAAGCATTCTCCATATAGCCAGAGGAGTAATGCTGGTCTACAGTGGGTTTACCGAGGTTAACCACTCCAACTCCATATAGAACAGTTATGAAAAGGAAGAAGCTTCAGAGGGACGGAGTACAAAAGGAAGAAGGAAGGAGGTAATAGGAAACTGGAAAATATCTCCCTCCTTAGACTTTCAGTGGGAGATATATATATGTATGTGTATATATATATAACTTCTTCTAGTTTCTAAGGTACAGAAAAGCTGGATGAAATTGGTGAGTATTAATATTTTTTATTTTGAAATGTAAATGAGGGCAGGGGTGATCTGAGTGATGATTAGGAAGGTAGACTAGAAGAAGGAAGGATTCAGGTGGTATGGAGCAGTAATAAGTCACAGGCCCTCAGGCCCATGTGCTCTTTAGTCACTCCCTCCCCCATCCTACTTCAGAAGATTGGGGGACGTTGAAAAAAGTGGTACTCCAGGGCTGGTAAGTGAAAATTTGTAGACTGATTTGATAACCAAGAGACAAAGTTATGGAAAGGTAGAAGAGTTAAGTCTATCCCCTTTCAGAATGTATCTATGGGAGGGTTTTAATGAATTTAATATTGGGACAGAATATGGTAAAGATATTGTTCCAATTAATGATTAAGCTCCCAAGGTTTCTGCCTGGAAGAGAAATTGGCCACACCTTGTTCAAATTCCTTAAATCTTAATGTCTCAGGCCAAACCCTTTAGCTAATTGGTTAAAACTTTTTGCAAACCTCTCAGAAGAAGAGGAGTAAGGAGTTAAAGTGCCTAAAGCAGTTTTATTTGAAGTCTCTGAAAGGTGACAAGACTTCACTTTTGTTTAAAGGATATAGAGCTGGGAAGATATAGCCATAAGTCTTTTAAAAGACCAAGAGTACTGGACAGATAGATATGTAATAAAAAATGTTTAGATATTGTTATTTGCCATTGTGATTGTAAAGTGCTTCAAACAAGAACTGGCATATGTTAGACACAATATTCTAATTTAAGATAATTGTTCTGTACCTCACAACTTCGAAATGGATTTTAAATGACAAAAATAATATCAACAATATTTGGAAATGCAATTGATGTTATTACCGTATTTCTAAATTGTATTGTATTTCTAAAGCTCTTAAAATTGTCAAACTGAATTTTGTTGCATATGAATTGGTTTTAAAAAAAGAGGGTGATGTGATAAAAATGTGATAAATTTGAAGCTGTTATATTTGGTTACAAACAAGTTGTAATAATATTGCTGATGTTTACTATGACAGCAGATTATCCATTTGAAATTCTGGCTATTATGAAAATGTATACAGTGGTTTAAAGTTATAGTTTCTTTTCTGTACAAGGTGATTTGGAAATGCATTCACCTAAATAGATAATGGGTTGTTTAAAAAGCACTTTCTCTTATCTAAATGTTATTAAGAAGCTATTAAGTAACCTAAAAGTTCTTATAAAACCCTGCACAAAAGCTGCTGTGTTAGATGAGTTCTGATATAGTTTTGATTGGTGAAACTTGCCATCTGATGTAAAAGAATCCATCATCTGGGGGAAATGTCATTAGCTACCCAGTGAATGTGATTGTTACAGGTTCCTCAGGGCAAAAAAGCCAAAAGGACAATCCTGGCTTCAGCCTAGGATGGGAGCCTTCTGGATCAGTTTCCCCACTGTGTTCCTTTGAAAAGGAATGTTTCTCACCTGACTATTCCCAAGAGTGGCTGTGATGTGGATGTGATACTGAGTGAGGTCACTTTTTCTAATCAGGTCCTCAGTTTTTCATCTTTATGGCAGGTTTCTATACTCAAAGCCAGGAGTCAGTAAGAAAAAAGCATAATGCAAGTATGTGAAATATTGCTGTTTTTAATCAAATAATTAGTCAAATTGGTACTCTTGTATGGTCCTGAGAAAGAATTTCAGTATAAGTTTTTTAGAGGGAGGTAACTTGTGTAATGCTTTTGCATCAACAGAAAGGTTAAATGTTTCTGTTTCGATATGAATTCATTCCATGACCTAAACAGGTTAAAGTTAGTGTTTGAACTTATGTATATCTCATGGAGAATGGTTAAAGGAGGATAGAGAAGCTTGGGAAACAGATACAAATCTATTAGAGCAATAATTTGAGCAATTAGAGCAATGATCTTAACGGGAAAATTTGACTTCATGAACTAGAATCAAGTATAGAAGTGCATGCAGGATATTTAAGGATCACTTTAAAGATATTCTTTAACTAATGTGAGCTTATAGTCATATCTGAAACTGATTATAGGAGCTTGCTATTTAAGATTTTATGGGAATGTTAACGGACTTTTGCTGAGTCTAACTCCAGGTAAGGGAATCAAGAAATGCTGTCTGAGTCCTGTGAGGGGCATTTATGAACTACAGAGGGTTACCTCACAGAGAGGTTGGGACAACAACTGTTCCCACCTGAGTTGAGGTAGAATTCTCCTGAATCGATTTCCTCATTGATAACTGTCGGACTTTAAGCCTAGTTCAATGCCAGTTGACACAACCTCTGCTTAGAATTTAGGGAAATGTTCCCTTGCTTTAGCTATGTCCTCACTCTGAATGGCAAATTTTTATGAACAAAAGTTTTATAAGCCTAATACCAAATCTATTAAATAATAGGTTGGTGTGTGCACATCTGAGATTACTATTGTCTGAGATTTAGTTATCAGGCTCAGGATTTTAGCCCAAACAACAACTAATTGTTTAGCTTTCACATCTGTATATTCCTGTTTAAGTCAGGGTCCTTTAATTCTTAGTAATAATATGGAGACAATTAATGGCTTGTGAGAATAAGTTCCATTACTTAGTATCATACATGTGTCTCAGTTTTGCTATAATTAGTTAATGTTAAAAGAACGGCTTGTGGTTTATTTTGTAAATCCCTTAAAAGAAGCATAACATGACCAGAACTTGATATGTATTGTGTTAAAATTGATTATTTAATATAGTTCTGTTTATATTGGAACCTGTTATTAATTCCTTAGTAAAATCTCATCCTCTTGATGCAGGAATGAACAGTGGATTAATGCAAAATATTTATACAAACTTGGGTTCTAATGTGAATTTCTTAAAACAGGATAATTGGTCAAGGTTCCAATTTTTGTAAGAACGATAAGGATACAAGGCTTAGGAGTGGTATCTAAAATTGTGCCACAGTCAGTTTTGTAGGAAAATGGACATAAAGAAAGCACATTTCTACAAGAAGATGCTAAGATGCAATGCTGAGGATGGTCCCAAGGACCAGAGAACTCCTCTCAGATGATGCCCCCTCCCAATCCCCTACCAGACAGCTGTGTGAGAAGAAACTTCTGAACCTTAAAGAGACAATGGGGGGGGCAGCTAGGTGGCGCAGTGAATAGAGCGTCAGCCCTGGAGTCAGAAGACCTGAGTTCGAATCCGGCCTCAGCCACTTAACACACACACACACACACACACACACACACACACACACACACACACACACAAAACCTAGCCGTGTGACCTTGGGCAAGTTACTTAACCCCAACTGCCCTCCAAAAAGAAAAAAAGAAAGTCACTAAGCAAGTACATGGAAGATAAGTGATAAGATAAGCAAGCTTCCGATAACTTTTATGGTTGCAAAACAAGATACCATGATGCTACCTCTTAAAATTCCCTCCACTTCTTTTTTAATAAGAGTTTTGCTTCCATACTTCTTTCTCATATGAATTCTTCCCCTCATCTATTTCCCCTTTAAGTAAATATGGGAGAGGAAAGGGGAGAAGTTGATCAATGCATTGCCAAATTACAAGGGGTCAGTCCCTTCATGAACAGATAAAAAAGCCCAAGAGAAAATAATAATGAACAGTCCATTGTCTCTCTTTTTTTTGGGGGGGGGGTTTCAGTGAGGAGGGGTTTGCCATTTTAAGGGGTATATCATGTGGATGTTCCTAAGGGTCCCCAGGAAGCAGCAACAGTACGAGCTCCTCCAGGCTAACTCCCTGACCACAAGCATGTTTCTCAGATATACTCATACCACTAGATGTCAAAATTCACTCTGATACTCTTTCAAATACCCTAACTTCTAGTGCTTAATTTTATCTCCCATTATAGCATTTTAAAAGGATTGAGGGCACAAAGCCAAAATGGTAGAGTAAAAGCAAGGACTTGCTTGAGCTCTCCCCTAAACTCCTCCAAAAACCTGTAAAAAATGACTAAAATTCTGGAGCTGAAGAATCCACAAAATTACAGAGTGAAACAAATTCCTAGCCCAAGACAACCTGGAAGCGTGGCAACCTAAGTGGCACCAGCCCTGGAGTCAAGAGGACCTGAGTTCAAATCCGGTTTCAGACAATTAACACTTACTAGCTGTGTGACCTTGGGCAAGTCACTTATAACCCCAATTATCCTGCATTCCCTTCCCCCCCCCAAAAAAAGACAACCTGGAAGATCCACAGGAAAGGTCTGTTGCACCAGTCTGACGGAAGAGCATAGTCAAGAGTGGGCTACACAGCACAGAGCAGGCCTCAGGGAACTGAACTCAGGCAGCTGTGGTGGTTTCTAGACTTCTCAACCCACGAAACACCAAAGGCAACTTAGAAGGTGACTGGGAAAGGTGTGTCCTGACCTAAGTGAGTGGGGTGCTGTTTGGTCCAAACCCTAGGGGTGGGCAGAGGTGGTGATGATGGAGGCCATACTGGATGCTTATGGAGCTCTCAAGCCCACAGATAGTGGGGGGATTACTGAGTGGTTGATTAGATGGGGATTGCAAGGAACACTTTCTTGGTATTGTGGCCGGGTTCTCTTGCTTTGCCCATGTTTTGATCTGGGTTGCAGGGCTGGGACAAGGAGGAGACTGGCATAACAGAGTTTGTGGCAACAGTGGAGAGGAAACCCTGGTCACAGTACCAAGGCAGAAAAAGAGTGCTTGTGGTCACTCACATGCCAGAGCACAAGCCAGGAAAGTAGTAAACACCTCTCCTTTGGTCATATTACCTTGGAAGAACATTAAATTTACAGACTCCTAGAAATATCTCTGAAAACAGCTGCACAAAGCCCCTAAAGCTTAGAACAGTATATCCCCCACACTAGAAGCAGAATCCTACCTCAACAAAGAGTTAAGAAGTCAAGTATTTTGCTGGGAAAATAAGCAAACAATGGAAAAAACTCTATAGAATATAGACTATATAGTCTATATGGAATATAGACTATAGAATGTTATTTTGGTGACAAAGGATATCAAAACACACAATGCAAGACAACAAAGTGAAATCCCCTACATCCAAAGCCTCCAAGAAAAATATGAATTGGTCTCAGGCTATGAAAGAGCTCAAAAAGGATTTTGAAAATCAAGTAAGAGAGGTGGAGGAAATATTGGGAAGAGAAATAAGACAACCAAAAAATACTGAAGACAATAACACCTTAAAAAATAAGACTAATTCAAATGGCAAAAGAAGTTCCAAAAGCCAATGAAGAGAAAAATGCCTTAAAAAGCAGAATTAGTTAAATGGAAAAAGGTCCAAAAGAAATGCTCACTGAAAAAAATAATTCCTTATACATAAGAATGGAGCAAGTGGAAGCTAATGACTTTATAAGAAATCAAGAAATTATAAAACAAAATCCAAAAAATGAGAAAATAGAAGACCACGTGAAATATCTCACTAGAAAAACTGACCTGGAAAATAGATCCAGGTGGGATGAAATTACTGGACTACCTGAAAGCCATGATCAAAAAAAGAGCCTAGACAGCACATTTCAAGAAATTACAAAGGAAAACTGCCCTGATATTCTAGAACAAGAGGGGAAAATAGAAACGGAAAGAATCCATTGATCGCAAAAAGAAAACTCCTAGAAATATTTCAGAGTTTCCAGGTCAAAGAGAAAATATTGCAAGCAGCCAGAAATAACAATTCCAGTATTGTGGAAACACAATCAGGATAACAAAAGATAAGAAGCTTCTCCATTAAAGGATGGAGCACTTGGAACATGATATTCTGAAGGTCAAAAGAGCTAAGATTAAAACCAAGAATCACCTACCAAGCAAAACTGAGTATAATCCTTCACAAGGAAAAATCTGACTCAAGACTCAAGAGAAGCATGAAAAGGCAAAGAAAGAAATCATCAAGGAACTTATTAATGTTGAACAGATTATATTCCTAGAAGAAAACATAGTATTTGTAACTCATGGGATCTTTTTCAGTATTAGGGTACTTGGAGTTTTTACATTGGAGGGAAAGAGGGGCAGCTGTGAGAATGAGTGAACCTTACCCTCATGAGATTTGGCTTAAAAGAGCGAATAACATACACATTCAATTGGGTATGGAAATCTATTCTTATTCTATAAGAAAGTGGGAGGGAAGGGGATAAGAGAAGTAGAGATGATAGAAGGGAGGGCAGACTGGGGACTGAGTAAGCAAACATTTTTGAAAAATGACAGGATCAAAGGAGAGAAAAGAATAGATGGGAGGATGGGACAGGATAAAGGGAAATACAGTTAGTATTTCACAATGTGACTATTATGGAAATGTTTTGGATAACTACAATAACCTATATAGAACTGCTTGCCTTCTCAATAAGGGTGGGTAGAGAGGGAAGAAGGAAAGGGATTCTGAACTCAAAATTTTAAAAACAAAAGTTAAAAATTTATTTTTAACACACAATTGGGAAATAAGATATACAGGCAGTGGGGTATAGAAATCTATATTACCCTACAAGAAAGTAGGGGGGAAGGGGATAAAAGAGTGGGGGAGAGAGAGGGCAGACCGGGGAACAGAGTAATCAGAATGCATGCCATATTGGAGTAGGGGGAAGGAGAGAGATGGGGTGCAAATTTGTAACTCACAATCTTGTCAAAATGGAATGTTAGTAACGAAAAATGAATTTTAAAATTTTTTATAAAAAGGATTCAGAGATACATTTCTGGGTAACTTGATCATATTATTAATAATGCCAACATTTTAATAAAAAGATTGGCATTTGGCCATTTGTCTCAAACAGTAGGTGTTCCCCCTAAGAGTAGACGAATCAAATATAACTGTATGACAATTAATGAGAATGAATATTACAATGAGGGGCTAGACTTGAACTACTTCATTTACCTGCCTAGCCTTGGGCAATCAATTCAAAGAATTTATCCCCACCAAAACCTAAGGGGGACGGACATGGGTGGACACGGACACACACACACACACACACACACACACACACACACACACACACACACACACACACACACACACCAGCTACCCAACCTGGGTGGGCTCTGGATAGAGGAGAAGGTTATCTCAACCTTCAGAGATTTCAGTCTCTGAAATAAGGATAAAAGAAAATGCAGAAATCGGAATCTCCCCAAATCACTGGTTATTAATAATTATTTCTCTTATTATGACATATTCCTCCACCCCAGATCAATTAAAAACAACTTTGTTAATAGAAAGATCACAGGGGCGGCTAGGTGGTACAGTGAGCAGAGTGTCAGCCCTGGAGTCAGAAGTACCTGAGTTCATCTCCGGCCGCAGACACTTAATGCTCACACAAACAAAAACCTAGCCATGTGACCTTGGGCAAGTTACTTAACCCCAATTGCCCTCCAAAAAAAAAAAAAATTAGAAAGATCACATCCTTGATCTTGCTCCCCACTATATGTTCCATATCCATGATCACAAACTCATTCCAACTCTCCCTCTCACATGCAACTCCAAACTCTGTCCCTTTATCCTCAATTCAATGTCCTATTACTCCATCCCTCTTTCACAGGCCATCTCCCTATACTAACTTTACCCTTTACCCACTGTGACCTTCAGTAAACCATTTCAGCTCTACTCTTCTCTTGTGTCTGTTCCTCCCTTATCCTATTTAAAGATCTTGCCTTTATAAATCTCAAACCTACTTGCCTCTCCTCCTAACTCACAAGCTGCTGAATGAAATAGAAAAAAAAAAGTCACTAAACCATTTTAAATGGGTCCACTACCAGTTTATGTTACATAACCTAAACTGGGGCCTCCCTGGAGCAAAGTAATCTTTTTACCTTGCCTAAATCAATTCAATTCACACACACACACACACACACACACACACACACACACACACACACACACACACACACACACACACACTTCAAACCATCTACAACCCCATCCTTTTATTTGAGAACTTGTGTATTTCATTGAAAAAATTAAGGTCTTTTCTAGTAGATAAAGATCTAACTGGAAAAAAAAGAAGAGAATTAACACAAGAAATGTTACTGATTATAAAAGACATACAGTCTCATGTATAATTCCCACTTTTGGTATATGTACAAAAATTTATATTTGTTAAATTGGTTTTATATTGTGTTTATTAAATTAAGAATAAAAACAGGGGTGGCTAGGTGGCACAGTGAATAGAGCAACAGCCTTGGAGTCGGGAGGACCTGAGTTCAAATCCTGCCTCAGACACTTAAGACAAAACTAGCCATGTGACCTTGGGCAAGTCACTTGATCCAATTGCCCTACCTTCCCCCTCTGAAAAAGCAAAAAACAAAACAAAACAAAACAAAAAAAACTTTGATCAATGCACTGACTAATCTTGACTCTAGAGCATGCTACTGACCAGGATACATTTCCATTTATATACATGGCAAATGTGTAAATCAGTTTTGTTGGAATATGCTTATTACTAACAAAGTTGTTTTTTTTTTTATTTCACTGGGGGGAATGACAGAGGGAGATCAGAGAAAAAAATTTTTAAATGTTCAGAAGAGAACTGAAGGAAGTTCAGAAAGAAACAAACAAGATAGCTTTTAAAATAACATGCTGAATGAAGCAAGCCACATTTAAGCATTGTGATTCACATATAATACTCCCTTTTACTGTTATATTTTGTATATGGAATTGTTCAGGTGATTTTGGATTAGTGTTGAATAAATTCAGAATTTTTCTAAAAATAAGATTTTCTTGGACAACAGATTGTTGTGAACAGTAAAAATCAGCTTAAAAAACAAATCTACTGAAAATAGATGGGGAAGGATCTTAGATGACAGAGATTTGAAAGACCTAAGAATGACTCTATTCCCAACAAAAATGGAAAACAAACAAACAAAACCACAACTTATCACGTCAGATATATATCTATAAGATATGTGTGTGTGTATTACACACATACATAAAAATAAAACTATACAGATTTATATGAAGGTATAACTATCCAGATAACTACAAGAAAATCTGAGAACTACTGAATAGAATTAGATAAATTAACCTGTTGTTTATGTACATATATATATATATATATATGTGTATATATATATATATATATAAAAGCATATAAAAGAGCTAAAGGAAATTTTTTCAAAAGAGGACAAAATAGGTATTACAAACTCTGATTAAATTTAAATACATATAAAAAGACAAGATGTATATAAGAGAGTCAGTGTCATACAATCTCCTTTTCTGTTCTTTAAATATATAATCTTGCTACTTTATGTTATCAAGTACATAATAAAAGGACAATTTTCTTAAACATACCAATTCTAACCAAAACAAACAGGAAGAGTTGAGACACTTAATAAAAGCCTGATATTCAAAATAAATATTTGGGAAGATACAAATATAAAAGACTGCTTAATCTAGAAGCAGTCTTTGATGGGAAATGGAGGAAGATGAATTGTTATGATACAGAGGACCCCAGAGATCATAGCAAGCACACAAATGGGGACAAGAGATTAAGTTTTACTAAAGCATAAAAAGAATTACTTTAAAAGAAAAAAAAACTTTAAAAATAATTTACTCTTCCATACAACCCGGGTAAGTTTATTGTCCTGGGGAGGCCTTGGGATAGAAAAGACACTTGGGACAGGCATGACAAGTAACTGCCAATCATCACTCACTGATGCAAAGAGAGAAAGTAGATGATGATATGTATGTCTGTTATAATTTGACTAGTAGGGGCGGCTAGGTGGCTTAGTGAATAGAGCACCGGCCCTGGAATCAGGAGGACCTGAGTTCAAATGTGACCCCAGACACTTAACACAAAAACTAGCCATGTGACCTTGGGCAAGTCGCTTAACCGCAATTGCCCTCCAAAAAGGAAAAAAAAATTTGACTAGTGACATCTACATTATTCTACTATTCATGACTACAAAAGGCAAACAGAGTACCAAAAGAGATGTGCTTATTGGTCACATACAGGATGGTTACCATTAGTTTAAAAAGAAGATATGTGTCCTTAGCAGCATAGCAATTTCTTCCCTTCAAAGGGAACCATATATCCCATGTCCAATAAAGAACAGACTTCCTTAGCTATCAAATCCTCTTTGCAAACACAAAGCAATTAGAAGCAAGAAATATTACACACACACACACACACACACACACACACACACACACACACACACACACACACACACACACTGGAGTAAACTACTCTATTGAAAATGATCTGACAGTACATGTTGAGGCAATAGATAACAATATGGCAAACAGAGAACAAAATGGAGTAAGTTAAGTCAATTCTTAACAAAGCAATCTTAGCTCTTGTCTTTGACTACAGTTCTAGAGCCAAGAATAGAGGTTAGAGCTGCCTGGCTCTCACCTCTGGGGTGGTTCCAGCATTATGCTTAGGGGCAGGACCCTTCCCAGAAACCCAAGACTGCAGAAGAGTAAGTGTGTGGTGTTCTGGGAAGATTCTTGCTCAAACTGAACAAAGATATATAGCAGGCTACCTAAGCAGATCAAACAGTCTTAGGGCATTTTCAAAAGGTCCAGCACAACACTCCTAAAAACAGCTTAAGAATGGCTCAGTCCCAGGATGGCTAGGTGGTGCAGTGAGTAGAGCGCCAGCCCTGGAGTCAGAAGGGCCTGAGTGGATCCAGCCTCAGACACTTAACACACACACAAACAAAAACCTAGCCATGTGACCTTGGGCAAGTTACTTAATCGCAATTGCCCTCCAAAAAGAAAAAAAAATGGCTCAATCCCTATGCCTACCTAAAGAGCTATACAACTGTGTATACCCTTTAATCCAGCAACAACTAGGTCCATATCCCAAAGAGATTAAAAAACAAAAAACAAACAAACAAACAAAAAAAACCCCAGGAAAACTACCTATCAGTGCAAAAATATTTACAGTAGCTCTTTTTGTGGTGACTAAGATTTGAAACTGAAGATATGACCCATCAACTGGGTAATAACTGAATAAGTTCTGGTACATTATTGTAATGGGATATTACTGTGCTATAAGAAATGACAAGATGCTCTCAGAAACACCTGTAAAGACTTGATGGAAACTGATGGAAAGTGAAATGAGCAGAACCAGGAGCACACTATACATGGTAAATGCATAATTGTATGAGGATCTAATGTGAATAATTTATCAATTCTCAGCAATAAAATCATCTAAGACAATTCTGAAGGACTAATGATGAAAAGTGTTTTCTATATCCAAAAAAGAATTGGGGGAGCCTGAATGTACACTGAATATACTTTCCTTTATTTTTCTTGGGTTTTTTAGTCTGTTTTCTTTCACAATATGACTTACATGGAAATGTGTTTTGCATGACTACACAAGTACAACCTATGTCAAACTACTTTGCCTTCTCAACAGGGGGAAGGGATAGAAGGAGAGAATTTGGAACTCAAAATCTGAAAAAAGGGTGTTAATTATTTTTACATATAATTGGGAAATAAAGAATTTTTAAAAAGTAAAAACAAGCAGGATGATTTCAGAAAACTCTGTGAAGACTTATATGAACCAATGCAATGTGAAGTGATCAGATCCAAGAGAACACTGTACACAGTAAAAGCAATACTGCATACTGAACAACTGTGAATGACTTAGATATTTTCAAGCAATACAGTGATCCAAGACAATCAAAAAAGACTCATGATGAAAAATGCTATCCAACTCCACCAGAGAAAGAACTGATAGCATCTGAATATAGAATGAACCATACTAATTTGCTCTATCTTTCTGAAATCTTACCCTACAGGAAAGTAGGAGCAGAAAAGCTTAAATAAGGGAGGAAGGTGGGTGGGGGAAGAAGAGAAAGAGAAAAGGAAAGGAATGGCATAGTGGTGGAAGTGGTAGTCAGAATCAAAACACTGGTGAAGGAGAGAGAGGGTCAAAAGAGAGAGAGAAAACAAACAGGAAGAAAAATAGTAATGGTGAGGGAAATACTGTTAGTAATCATAAATGTGAATGTGAATGGGGGCTACCTCTAGTGGTCCTAATCTGTATCTAGCTACTGGACCCAGATGGCTCTGGTGAAGTGAGGGTTACTTTGCATAGCCATAGCCCTCCCTCACTCAAATCCAACTCTATTCAAGTCATGTCATCATCTCCCTGATGGTCTGTTCCTCTTAGAGAAGGAAGGACAAATCACACAACCACAAATAGTAACAGGATAAACTCACCTGTAAAACAGGAGACAGCAGGGGCGGCTAGGTGGCACAGTGAATAGAGCACCAGCCCTGGAGACAGGAGGACTCGAGTTCAAATCCAGCCTCAGACACTTAACACTTATTAGCCGTGTGACCTTGGACAAGTCGCTTAACCCCAACTGCCCTCCAAATGGGGAAAAAAGAAAAAAAAACCAAAACAAACAGGAGACAGCAGAATGGATCAAAAAATTCTACCATATGTTTACAAGAAACACACTTGCAGCAGAGAAATATGCACAGAGTAAAGATAAGAGGCTGGAACAGAATCTGTTATACTTCAGCTGAAGTAAAAAAAGCAGGGTAAGTAATCCCGATCTCAGAAAAAGCAAAAATAGGTCTAATTAAAGAGATAAGGAAACTACATCTTACTAGAAGGTATCATAAACTGTGAAGTAAATATCAATACTAAACATATGTGCCAAGTGGTATAGCATTCAAATTTTTAAAGGAGAAGTTCCATAAAGAAATGAGTAAAAGGAGGAAATACCGAAACTATATTAGTTGGGGGGGGGGGACTTCACAACTTTATAAATCCAACCAAGAAATTAAGGAGATGGAAAATTTTTTTAGAAAAGTTAGATATGACAGACTTCTGGAGAAAAGAAAATAGGAATATAAAAAAATATATACATTTTCCTCAGTAATATATGGTACCAACACCAAAAAAATGACCATGTGTTAGGGAATAAAAACCTCAAAATCAAAGGTAGAAAGGCAGAAATTTTAAATGCATCCTTTTCTGATAATGCAATAAAAATTACACTCAACAAAGGGCTCTAGAGAAAAATAAGATTAAAAATTGTATACTTTAACCCTAAATAAGTGGGTTAAAGGACAAATCAATCAAAGAAACAATCAATTTCATTAAAGAGAATGAAAATAAGACAACATATTAAAATGTATGGGATATAGACACATAAAGAAAACTTTTATTTCCCTAAAATCTTCCATCACTAAAATAAAGAGCAGATCAATGAGCAAGCAACAAACAAAACTAGAAAAAGAAATAGAAAAAAGTCCAGAATACAACACCAAATTGAAAATCTTAAAAGTCAAAATTGAAATAGATAAAATTGGAAGAAAACTATTCAGAGTTAGTTTTATGGGAAAAAACCCAGTAAGACAAATAAACCATTAGTTAATTTGATTTAAAAAGGAAAGTCAAGTCCTCTCTCCCCACTTCCTTCCCTGTCTGCATAGGATAGTCTCTAGGTGCTACAGAACCCACAAAGCAACAGAGAGAAACAAATCTCCTACTGAAGCCAGCCTGGCAGGCCCACAGGAACGGTCTATCATACTGGGGCTTTGGGCAGAGCACAGTCCCGCATGAGCCGGGTTGGCCCAGACCAGCAGCACAGACTGGCCAAAGCAGTCACTTCAGGACAGTGAATCACTGGCACATGTGGCACTTTCCAGAATTCTCAACCTATATACGAGAAAAAGAAGGTAAAAGGTCAGTGAGGAACTCTAGATCCTGGGTGAGAGAAGAGTGAGGTTTGGATCCTGCCCTGGGAGGCTGCAGAGGTGGCTGCGGCTGCAACTACTGAGGCTGCAGTTGTTTCAGGCTCCAGGCCTACAGATCGTGGGGGACCAAGAGACTGTCCAGAGGACAATTGCAAGAATCTCTTTATTGGCGCTGATGCAGGATGCTCTTGCTTTCCCCTGCCTGGATCTGGGTTAAGTCTTGGGTGGTAGTTCTGGGGTGAGGGGCACTGGTGTGACAGAGCTTGTTGAAGCTGTGGCGAGAAGTCCTTCTCACATATCTGAGGCAGGTGCCTGGAAGAAGCTCCCAGAACAGCTGTGCAAAAGCCCAGGAATTTGAGATATAGCACTCTCCACTCTGGAAGCAGAGTTGTACTGTGGCAAAGAGATCAAAAGTCAAATGATTGGCTGACAAGATGAACAAACAGAGGAAGTGCAATCAGACTACAGAATCTTTTGGAGGGGACAAATAGGATCAAAACATAGAACCAGAAGAAGACAACAAAGTCAAAACCCCTGCATCAAAAGACACCAAGAAAACTATGAACCAGTAACAGGCCATGGAGGAGGTCAAGAAGGATTTTGAAAATCAAGTAAAAGATATAGAGAAAGGGCGGCTAAGTAGCGCAGTAAGTAAGAGCGCCGGCCTCGGAGTTGGGATGACCCGAGATTGAAACTGGCCTCAGAAAATGAGCACCCACATATAAATAATGACTAGCCATGTAACCTTAAGCAAATTACTTAACCCAATTGCTTTAAAAAAAAAAAAGGTATAGAGGAAAAATTGGGAAGAGAAATAAGAATGATGCAAGAAAATCATGAAAAACAAGTTAAACAGCTTGACTGAGGAAAATAAAACCTTAAAATAAATAGACTACATCAAATGGCAAAAGAGGTCCAAAAAGCCAGTGAAGAGAATGCCTTAAAAAGCAGAACAGGCCAGACAAAAAAGGAATTTCAAAAGTTCACTGTAGAAAATAATTCCTTCAAAATTAGACTGGAAGGGGCGGCTAGGTGGCGCAGTGAGTAGAGCGCTGGCCCTGGAGTCAGAAGGACCTGAGTTCAGATCCAGCCTCAGACACTTAACACACACAAACAAAAACCTAGCCGTGTGGCCTTGGGCAAATTACTTAACCTCAATTGCCCACCAAAAACCAAAACAAACAAACAAACAAACAAAAAAACCCAAATTAGACTGGAGCAAATGGAATCTAATGAGGAATCAAGATACTATAAAACATATCCAAGCAAATAAAAAAATAGAAGGCAATGTGAAATATCTCATTGGAAAAATCACTCACCTGGAAAATAGACCCAGGATAGATAATTTAAAAATTATTAGACTACCTGAAAGCCATGACCAAAAAAAGAGCCTAGACACCATCTTTCAAGAAATTCTCAAGGAAAACTGCCCTGATATTATAGAACCAGAGGGCAAAATAGAAATTGAAAGAATTCACCTCTTGAAAAAGATCCCCAGGGTGGCTAGGTGGCACAGTGAAAAGAGCACTGGCCCTGGAGTCAGGAGGACCCGAGTTCAAATCCAGCCTTAGACACTTAACACAAAACTAGTACCGTGACTTTGGGCAAGTCACTAAACCCCAATTGCCCTACCTTCCCCCCTCAAAAAAATTTTGAAAAAGATCCCCAAAAGAAAACTCCAAGGAATATAATAGCCAAATTCCAGAGTTCCCAGGTCAAGAAGAAAATATTACAAGCAGTCAGGAGGAAACAATTTGAGTATTGTGGAAACACAATGAGGATAACACAAGATCTAGCAGCTTCTATATCAAAGGGATGGGAATATGATATTCCGGAGGTCAAAGGAGCTAGAATTAAAACCAAGAATCACCTATGCAGCAAAATTGATGAAAAAACCAGAGCTGAACAAAAAATCTGACTTTTAAATACAAGAAGAAAGAGAAGCATGAGAAGGTAAACAGGAAAAAGAAATCATACGGACCTTATTGAAGTTGAACTATTTACATTCCTACATGGAAAGACAATATTTGTAACTCATGAGACTTTTCTCAGTATGAGGATAGCTGAAGGGAATATATATGGATATATACATGTATATATATGTATAGGTGGGGATGTGTGTGTGCATGTGTATGTGTATATCTGTGCACATGTATACATAAGAGGGCACAGGGTGAGTTGAATATGAAAGGATGATATCTAAAAAATAAAATTAAGATGTGAAAGAGGAATATATTGGAAGTGGGAGAAAGGGAGAGATAGAATGGGGTAAATTTTATTACATAAAAGAAGCAAGAGAAAGCTATTATAGTGGAGGGGAAGAGCAGAGAGGTGAAAGGGTATGAGACAACCTTACTCTCATTGGATTTGACTTCAGAAGACAATAACATACACACTCAATTGGGTATCTTACACTATAGGAAAGTAGGGGGGAAAGGGTAACAGGAAATGACATAATGACATAAGATAGACTGGAGGACGGGGTAGTCAGAAGCAAACACTTTTGAAAAGAGACAGGGTCAAAGGAGAAAATGGAATAAATGTGGGATAGTACAAAGGGAAATATAGTTAATATTTCACAATATAACTACATAACTACACATGTATGACTTATATTGAATTGGTTGTCTTCCCATTGAGGATGGGTGAGGAGGGAAGAAGAGAAAAAATCTGGAACACAGTTTTAAAAACAAATGTCAAAAAAAAAATTGTTGTTACATGCAACTGGGAAAGAAGATAGGCAATGGAGTAGAGCAATCCATCTTGCCCTACAAGAAAGTAAGGGGGAAGGCGTTAAGGAAGGGATGGGGGTGGGTGGGGGTATAAGGCACACTGGGGAAGGGGTAATCAGTATGCTTGTCATCTTAGGGAGGGAGTTAGGGGACAGGGAGAAAATTTGAAACTCAAAATCTTGTGGACATGAATGCTGAAAACTAAAAATAAATAAATAAATTCCAGAAAAAAATTAATAAAGGAAATAACCAGAAAAAAAGATTTTGTGACAATATTCTTTGGTAAAGGATCCACTGTTTCCAAAATACATAAGAAACCAAATCAAATTTATAGGACAAAGAACCACTGGAAACATTGTCAAAAACTATGAAGAAGCAGTTTGCAAAAGAAGAAATCTAAATTATCAATAATCACATGAAAAACTTGCTCTAAGTGCTAGTAGAGAAATGCAATTAGAAGCAAAACTGAGGAGTTTGTCAATAACAAGCCCCCAAAACTGAAGGAAAAAAACTTTAGAAAGAATTTCATTAAGTCATTTGGCAAAGGAAAAAAAGTGTCAGAAAGGTGTGGCTTCCATTAAGAATCTCTACTAAAGCTGAAAGAAAGGCATCAAGGACAAGCAGCTGGATGGCCTGCACATAGGTGGCTATGCAGTTTCTAGGTAAAGCTGCCCATGACATATAGCAGCAGGTTACATAATTAATAAATAAAAAAATAAATAAGGATAAATAAATAAATGAATGGATGAATGAATAAATAAATAAACAAACAAACATTCAATGAAATTTGGGCCAAGTCAAAACCGAAATTATTGGGGAAGTCAAAAAAGCACTTTGGATTCCCTTCTAAGGTAAGAAGAACCTGTAGTTCTGGGTTAGACAACTTCTAGACACATAAGCTAAGATGAAACAATATTAATAAATAACAAAATATTTCTCCCATAGAGTTTATTTCACATCTGTCAGACTGGAAAAGATGACATAAGAAAATAAAAAATGTTGGTAAGACTGTAGAAAAACAGTTGGCATAGCCCCTGTTGGTAACCAAGCTGTAAATGTGGACAAATCATTCTGGAAAAATGTAGTGATGGATTTGTTTTGAGGCAACACGAAAAAAAATTTATTTAATAGGGGAGTCATGAAAGGGAACAGATTAATTTGTATATATGTACTACTTTAAAAAATAATGTCATTTTAAAAGGACATTAAAAATGTCCTTTTTAAAGGACACAAATATTTTTCAAAACGAGTAAAACAAACATCTAAATCTATTCCAAAAGGCTGATAGGACAAACGCAAATTAGAACTGTAATCTAACCTCATATACAGTTAAAAATGATGACAGAGCTAATAACAGAGGTGCTCAGGCTCACAAAAATACTTTGGTTGAGTTGTAGGTTGGTCTAGCTAGTCTGAAAAAATTTACAATTATAAAGGAAAACTCACTAAAATGTTCATAATCTATAACCTGGAAATCCCAGTGGGCATATACTCCAAGAATGTCAACAATAAATGCCCCTTAAAAAGAAAAACATTTTCACCAATGCTACTTGTGGTAGGCAAAGCAAAAAATAAAAACAAACAACCCACTAATAAAGTGAGTGTCCACTAATTACAGAATAACTCAACAAATTATATAGTTCCAGGGGTAGGATGATAAAAACACCTCCCCTCCAAAGGTGGTGGACTATGTACAAGAAATAGTGGATGCTCTGTCAGAGATATATCTAAGAAAAGTTCAAGAGGAGGCTGTAATGGTAATAGAAATTTGAAAATTTTCTCTGCTCCTTAATAAGCTTAAATTGAACTTGTGGACATTTCCTGATCTGAAAATATACTTTTAGCCCCTAATTGGCTGCATGGACTCACCTGGAGCCTATGATGGGAGACTTGTTTTTCAGGAAGACACAACTTTTGTTACATTGTAGTCAGGTGGGTCATGATAGTTTTGATGTTTTCTGACCCTGGAGAAGGCTACTGTATACCTCTGAAGAGAGGTTTTGCTTTGGGGATCACTCGGGAAGAGTTGGTTGATAGGACCAGATGAGACTCTAGGTAGCCCTACTTTCTGATATGTAAAAGTCACTATCATATAGATTATCACAATAGTATGAAATCCAAGGGAAACTTTAAAATTGTGAACAGTTTTTATGTGAAGGCTAGAAGCTAAGCAACAATACAATTTTGTTAATGAAATAGTAATCACACTTAAAAGAGGGGGAAAAAGAGGGAAATAATTTTATTTTGTGCCATAATAGATAAAACAAAAAACAGGGAAAAAGTAAAATAAGGGAAGCCAAGGAAGAGAATTTTTAAAAACTCAAGAGCAGTGGAAACTATGTTTAATGTATGTGAAAAGGCTAGAATTATTAAAACAAAAGTAGACTGTCATAATCCTACCACATTTTAGTACATACCTTCTGTCAGTAAGGAATAATCCCATTGTAAAGAAAGATTTTTTAAAAAAAATTTGAAAACCAGATGCTGGTACTCATTGGACAGTGGAGGGACTAGGGTAACAAAAATTAGGAAAATATTATTTCTGTTTTATGCATGTGTACATTTATGAACTTGAGGAAAATAATTGACTTCAAAGAGATCCAATGAACATTTTAAACTGTTTCCTTTCAGATTTCTTCTTTTTATATGGAGCATGCCTGAGAACATGGGCCAAATGTACTTCCTTATGATGACTACTCCCAACTACTAAGGATAATAAAATAGAAGATAAAGGAATGACTTTTGGATATTATTCCCTAAGGATTGGTACCTAGTTAGAAAAATCGAGGGAGGGAATTCCACTGACAGTTCTCTTTGGCAATCCTCCAGGCACTTATTTTGTGAACTAAAGTAGAATGAAAATTTCTGACTAGAATCTCTTCAAGAAGATGACATTTATAACCATATAAGCAAGAGGAAAAAAATTAAGAGAAGACAATTCAGTTGGAAGTTGAAAAATAAAGGGTCAGGGAACCAAGATGGTGGAGTAGAAAGAGGACTTCTGAGCAGCCACGGCTCCCCACTTCCCCAATTCACGTAAAAGGAGACTCTGAACAAAATTTGGAGGTACAGAACCCACAAAATGATACAGAGAAGCTAACCTCCTGCTGAGTATAACCCGGCAGCCCAGCAGAGAGTGGCCAGCACAGTGCTCTGGGAGCCAACCTCAGCCCCACTTGAGCCAGAGGTTTTAGCCCCAGGGCGGGCCTGATCAGCAGCTGCCTGGAGGGAATCTGGAACACCAGCAGCTGTGGTGTTTCCAGAATTATCAACACAGAGAAGCTAAAGACAAAGTGAGAGGTCAGTGCACTGGGGACTTTGGAACCAGTACTGGGAGAGCACATTGGCTTTTGCCCCCAGGGCAAGAAGCTGCTGAACAGTGTAGGCACAGCCGGCCAGTCATGACAGCTTCAGCTCCTGGCTTGCAAACTGTAGGGGGACAAAGCGACTAGTCTGGGCGGTAATGGCTTTTGCTTTAACCTGCTTGGATCTGGACTGCGGTCTTGGGGTGTGTGACCAGCTTGCCAGAGTATGTGGAGGCTTCAGAGAGGGCCCCAAATAATACCTCCAGCAGCTGAGAAAACCCCAGCATTTGGAACAGAAGCTCCCCTGGCTGGTGGCAGAGTCCTATTGTGGCAAAAATCCCAGGGATCAAGTGGCTGAGTGGTGACATGAGTAGGCAAAGGAAACAAAATGAACAGAGTACCCTGATGTTACGCTCCTACTTTGGCAACAGAAAGGATCAAAGAAAGAAACAAGAGGAAGACAATGAAGTCAAAACTCTTGCACCAAAAGCTTCCAAGAAAGATACAAGCTGGTTACAGGCCACAGAGGACCTTAAAGAAGCAAATAAGAGAAGTGTAGGAAAAATTGAGAAGGGAAATGAGAATGATGCAAGAAAACCATGCAAAGAGAGTCAACAGCATGACTGAGGAAAATAACACCTTAAAAAGTAAACTAACTGGGGCGGAGCCAAGATGGCAGAGTAGAAACAGCTCATCCAAGCCACTCTGCCCCCAGATTCCACCCAAACTATGTAAAAGGGGACTCTGAACAACTTCTGGAGCACCAGCACCCACAGAACGACACAGAGAAGCTAACCTCCCACTGAGGACAGCCCAGCAGCCCTGCAGGAAGGACCAGCTCAGAGGTCTGGGAGCTGGGAGCCAGCAGCATGCAGTGCGCAGAGCGCGGGAAGCCGAGCCGGAGCTGAGGTCCCCATGAGCCAAGGTTTTAGCCCCAGGGCAGTAGGGCCAACAGCCAGGTGGAGGAACCCCAGAACACCAGTAGCTGTGGCGACTCCAGAATAATCAACACAGACATGCCTAGGACAAAGTAAGAGGTTAGTGTCCTATGGACTTTGGGACCTGTATTAGGGGAATGTGTCAGCTTCCTCCCCTGGGGGCTAGAAGCTGCTGCGGAGACAAGCCATCCTGTAGTTTTCATAGGTAGCTCCGGCTCCCAGCCTGCAGAACCATAGGAAGATCCAGCTATCAGTCTTGGGGGGTAATAGCTCTTGCTTTAACCTCCCTGGATCTGGATTGTGATCTAGGGTGGAAGTCATGGGTGGGTTTATAGCTTGCCAGAAATGGAAGTTGCCCCCCCACACGTTCGGGACGAAAATTCCTCTAGCTGGCCTTAAAGCCATAGTGTGGCAACAAGCCCCAAAGTCAAGTAATTAAGTGGCAACATGCCAAGGCAAAGGAAACAGAAAAATGCAACCCTAGACTCCTATTTTGGGGGCGTAGAGCAGGAAAAGGACTGTGAGGTCAGAAGTCCTGCTCCAAAAGCCCCAGGGGAAAACATGAGTGAGTTGCAGGCCATAGAGGACCTTAAGAAGGACATTAAAAATCAAATAAGAGAAGTGGAGGAAAAATTGGAAAGAGAAATGAGAAGGATGCAGGAAAAGTATGAAATGAGGGTCAACAGCCTTGACTGAGGAAAACAACACCTTTAAAAATAGACTAACTCAAATGGCAAAGGAGGCCCAAAAGGGCAATGAGGAGAAGAATGCCTTAAAAAGTCCAATTTGCCAGATGGAAAAAGAATCTCAAAAGTTCACTGAGGAGATTCATTCCTTCAGAGTGAGACTGGAGCAAATGGAAGCTAATGACTTTATGAGAAATCAAGATGCTGTTAAGCAGATCCAAACAAATGAAAGATTAGAAGGCAATGTGAAATATCTCATGGGAAAAACCACTGACCTGGAAAATAGATCCAGGAGAGACAATTTAAAAATTATTGGACTACCTGAAAGCCATGATCAAAGAAAGAACCTAGAAACCACCCTTCAAGAAATTCAAGGAAAATTGCCCTGATGTTTTAGATCCAGAGGGCAAAATAGAGGTTGAAAGAATCCACAGATCACCTCCTGAAAAAGACCCCAAAAAGAAAACTCCTAGTAATATTATAGCCAGGTTCCAAAATTCACAGATCAAGGAGAGAATATTACAAGCAGCCAGGAAAAAAAAAAAAAACAACAATCTGAATATTGTGGAAACACAATCAGGATAACAAAGGATCAGGCAGCTTCTACACTGAGTGATCAAAGGGCTTAGAATATGATATTCCAAAGGGCAAAGGACCTGGGATTAAAACCAAGAATCACCTACCCAGCAAAACTGAATATCATATTTCAGGGGAAAATATGATCATTCAGTAGAATAGAGGACTTTCGTGTATTCTTTTTTTTTGCCTTTTGGAGCGCAATTGGAGTTAAGTAACTTGCCCAAGGATCACACAGCTAGGTTTTTTGTTTGTGTGTGCATTAAGTGTCTGAGGCCAGATCCAAACTCAGGTCCTTCTGACTCCAGGGCTGACGCTCTGCTCATTGGGCCACCTAGCTGCCCCTTCAAGTATTCTTGATGAAAAAAACCAGAGTTGAACAGAAAATCTGACATGCAGATACAAGAAGCAAGAAAAGCTTGAGAAGGTAAAGAGAGAAAAGAAATCATAAAGAACTTATCAAAATTAAACTATTTACATTCCAACATGGAAAAACAATTGTAACTTATGAAACTTTTTTCAGTATGAAAATAGTTGAAGGGTATATGGGCATATGAATACATATATGAGGGCACAGGACCATTTTAATAGGAAGGGATGCTGTTTAAAGGATGAAATTGAGAGGCGAGAGAGGAATATGGCGGGAGGAGATGGGGAGAGACAGAATGGGATAAACTATTTCATATAGAAGAGACAAGGGAAAATTATTGCAATGAAGAGGAAGAACAGGAAGGCAAAAAGGCAAAACTTTATTCTCATTGTATCTGGCACAGGGAGAGAATGACATACATACTAAATAGGATATCTCACCCTACAGTAGAGTATGGGCGAAGGGGATGAGAGTGGGGATGATGGAAGGGAGGGGAGGCTGGGGTGGAGGGAATTTGGAAGCGCCCACTTTTGAAAGGGGACAGGATCGAAGTAGAGAGTGGAACGAGTGGGAGGTGGGATAGGAGGGAAGGAAATATAAGCAGTTTTTTACAATATATCTACTATGGTAATATTTTGCATAGCTACACATGTACAAAACCTAAACTGAATTGCTTATCTTCCTAGTAAAGATGGGTGACAAGGGAGGAAGGAAATGAATCTGGAATTCGAAGTTTTAAAATAAAATGTTTAAAAATATATAAATACTATTACTAATACTATTTGACATATAATTGGGAAATAAGATATACAGGCATTGGGGCATAGATTCACCATGCCCTACTGGAAAAGCGGAAGGGGGTACAGGAGAAGATATGGGAGAGAGTAGATTGGAGAAGGGGTATCTGGTGGGACCACTAGAGGGAAAATGAGGGGGGAAAATTGTATCTCAAAATCTGGCAGAAATGAATGATGTAAACCAGAAGTTAATAAAGCATTTGGGAAAAATAAAAAAATATATATAAAAGGGCCAATTAGAAGCTCTGCCAATTAGAAGAAGTTATAAGAAACCACTTACAGGAGATTACAAAGAACCTAATATAAATGGGAAATATTTAACAAAATAAAAAAAATATCAGATAATGCTAATATTTCTTTTAATTCAACATGTAGCATGCAAGAATTCTTACACACAGCTTACTGACCCAATTCTATTTGAGTATGATCACTATTCTAGAGGACTTCTGCAAGAATCACTGAATATCTATCTGATGTAGTAAAATTAACTCAAGAATCAATAACATCATTTCTGATATACTAATGCCTTTATTAATATATAAACTAAAATATTGGTGGTATCAACAATTTTAAAAAACAATACCTAGGGTAGAAACATGACTTCTGAGTAGCTCCTGCTCCCACCTCCTCCAACAAATGTAAAAAATGACTCTAAACAAACTTTAAAGCTACAGAACCCACAAAGTGACAGAGAGAAACTAACCTCCTGCTGAAAACAGCCTAGCAGGCTGGCAGGAAGGGGCCATCCCAGAGCTCTGGGAGCAGAGCCCACACCTGCACAGGCCCATGGTTTTATCGTCAGGGTGCCTTGAATAGCCCCAGCTGGAGCGACATCAGGAGAGTGGATCACCAGCAGCTGTGGAGGATTTCTGGAATTATCAACCCATAGATGTCAAAGACAAAGTGAGAGGGCAGTGAGATTTGGGAACAGGGAGTCCAAGAGTGCAGTCAAGCCGCTGCCCCTGAAGGGAGAAGTGGCTGAGGTGTAATGTCCACCACTGCATAACTGCTTCAGAGCTCCTGGCCTACAGATTGTAGGGGGAACAAGCAACCAGTCTGAGGGGTAATCACTCTTGCTTTAACCTGTCTGGATCTGGATTGCTGTCTAGGGTGGAGGTCGTGGGGTGCATGTCCAGTGTGCCAGAGGGTGTGGTGGCTTCAGAGATGGCAGCCAACTAATAGCTCCAGCAGCTGAGAAAACCCCACTGAACTGGGACAAAGCTCTCCTCTCTGGAAGCAGAGTTCTACTGCGAAAAAAAGCTCAAAAGTCAAGTAATTGAGTGACAACATGAGCAAGCAAAGCAAGCTCAGCAATTCGACTTTGGACTCCTTTTTTGGGGAAAAAAAGGATCAAAGCATGGAACAGGAGGAAGACCACAAAGTCAGAACTCCTGTACCAAAAGCATCCAAGAAAAATATGAATGGGTTATAGGCCACAGAGAAGCTCAAGAAGGATTTTGAAAACTAAGAGAAGTGGAAGAAAAATTGGGAAGAGAAATGAGAATGATGCAAGACAACCATGCAAAGAGAGTCAACAACCTGATTGAAGGAAATAACACCTTAAAAAAATAGACTAATTCAGATGGCAAAAGAGGCTCAAAAAGGCAATGGGGAGAAGAATGCTTTAAAAAGTCGAATTTGCCAGATGGAAACAGAATCTCAAAAAGCTCACTGAAGACAATCATTCCTTCAGGATTAGATTGGAGCAAATGGAAGCTAGTGACTTTATGAGAAATCAAGATACTATCAAGCAAATCCAAACAAATGAAAGAATAGAAGGCAATGTGAAATATCTCATGGAAAAACCACTGGCCTGGAAAATAGATCCAGGAGAAATAATTTAAAAATTATTGGGCTACCTGAAAGCCACAATCAAAGAAAGAACCTAGAAATCATCCTTCAAGAAATTCTCAAGGAAAACTGCCCTGATGTTTTAGACCCAGAGGCCAAAAGAGAGGTTGAAAGAACCCACAATCACCTCTTGAAAAATATCCCAAAAAGAAAACTCCTAGATGTATTATAGCCAGGTTCCAGATCAAGGAGAAAATATTACAAACAGCCAGGAAAAAACAATTTGAATATTGTAGAGAAACAGTCAGGATAACACAGGATTTGGCAGCTTCTACACTGAGGGATCTAAGGGCTTGGAATATGGTATTCTGGAGGTCAAAGGAGCTGGGATTAAGACCAAGAATTGCCTAACCAGTAAAACTGAGAATCATGTTTCAGGGGAAAATATGGTCATTCAATGAAATAGAGGACTTTCAAGCATTCATGATGAAAAAACCAGAGTTTATTAGAAAAATTGACATTTAGATACAAGAAGCAAGAGAAGCATGAGAAGGAAAACAAGGAAAAGAAATCATAAGGAACTTATCAAAGTTGAACTATTTACATTCCTACATGGAAAAAAGATCACTGTAACTTATGAAACTATTGTAAATATGTGGTAAAGTTGAAGGGAATACAAAGGTGTGTGTATGTATGTATGTATGTATATATATCTATGTATGCATACATCTATGTCTATAAGAGGGTACATGAGCATATGAATACATGTGAGTGTGTGTATATATGTATATAGGTATACATAGAGGGCACAGGACCAATTGAATAAGGGATGATACTTAAAAGATGAAATTAAGAGGTGAGAGAAGAATATAATGAGAGGAGATGGTGAATGACAGAATTGGGTAAATTATCTCATGTAGAAGAGGCAAGAGAAAACTGTTAAAATGGAGGGGAAGAACAGGAAGGCAAAAGGGAATGAGTCAACCTTACTCTCACTGAATTTGGCTTAGGTAGGGAATGACATACACACTAAATAGGGCATCTCACCCTACAGGAGAGTAAGGGAGAAGGGGAGGGCAGGCTGGGGTGAGGGAAGTAGGAAGCATATACTTTTGAAAAGGGACAGGGTCAAAGTAGAGAACAGCACAAGTGGAGGCAGTATAGGAAGGAGGGATATATAGTCAAATCTTTCACAGTATATCCGATATGGAAATGTTTTGCATAGCTACACCATGTACAACCTATTATTTAATTGTTTATCTTCCCAGTAAGGGTGGGTGATGAGGGAAGAAGGGAAAGAATCTGGAATTCAAAGTTTTAAAATCAAATGTTAAAAAAAATCTATTATTATTTTTTACATGCAACTGGGAAATACAGGTACCTGGGATATACAGGTACTGGGGTATAGAGATCGATCTTGCCCTACCAAAAAGTCTAAGGAGGGATGGGGGAAGATTAGGAGAGAGCAGACTCGTAGAGGGGGTATACAGTGGGATGACTGTTTTAGGGTGGTGGGTAGGGGAAAGATGGGGAGAAAATTTGTAACTCAAAAACTTGTGGAAATGAATGATGTAAACTAAAAATAAACATAAATGTAATTAAAAAAAAAAACGGGCAGCTAGGTGGTGCATTGAGTAGAGCCCTGGCCCTGGAGTCAGAAGGGAGTTTAGATTCAGCCTCAGACACTTAACACACTTAACACACACACATACACACACACACACAAACAAAAACCTAGCTGTGTGACCTTGGGCAAGTTACTTAACCCCAATTGCCCTCCAAAAAGAAAAACAAAACAAAAAACACCAACATATACATGAGGGTGCTGAACGAAATGACAGGTAAAAGTGTATAATTACTAATCTGTGATGTTTCAACAACCACAAAGGAAATGTGCTTCAAGATTAAAGAAAAAATATACTAAGTCTCAAAGAGAAAAAAAGTGAAAATTTTCAAAATGTCCTGGGAAGATGTCAAAATGTATTAGTAAGACGCTTCTGGGCCTTTAATAAGAAAAACACTAATTAATATGTCAACAAATAATGCTAGACTAACATTCTTATTTTGACAGAACTCCAGTCCCAAATCACCATTCTGGCTTACTTTGCCACTACTTAAGTTCAGAATCTCAATTATTCCTGGCTTGACTATTTCAGTAGCCTGTTACTGATCTCCCTGGTCCCTCCCCTCAGTTTCCACACAGCTGTAGAAATAATCTTCCTAAAGCATATGTTTTTCAGTGGCTCCCTACTGCCTTCCAGATAAAATACAAATTTCTCAGGCTAGCATTTAAAGCCCTTCACAAACTAGCTCCAGTGTAAATGACTTATGAATGGAGAAATTTAGAGGATATGGTTAAGATAAACCTTGGGAGTTTCACTCTGCAGGAACCATATAAGCATGATTATGTAGACTTATTTTACATTACTTCATTATATTCTATACTGCAGTCAAAATACCCAACTTTGTTTTCTAAACAAAGTATTCCACCTCCCATATCTGTGATTTTGCATAAGCTATTTTCCATGCCTAGGATATATATTCCCTCTTCATTTCCATCTCTTAAAATATCCTTAATCAAGGGACAGTTTAGACTCTATCCCCTTATTGAACACAATTTCTGAATTGTTCATGTTGTCTCCTTCCTAAAATTATTTTACACTTACATACCTTAGGACAAAATAAGCAGCCCCCTTAGAGCAAGAGCTGATTTCCCCCACCTTTTACTCTTCCTACCTACTGCCCTGAAGGTAGCTGGTACTCAACAGGTGCTTGTTTAATTGAATTGTCAACACTCATTACAGGTAAATTAGGTAGATGAGGCATACCAGATTTTAAGTAAGGCAGTCGCTCTCAAGAGATTCTTGTAGATAACATGCAAGAGGAAGATCGCAAAATACTAAGCTTAGAATAATCAAGGGCCACATTTCAGGAGGCTCTCTAGGTTCTCAAGTGTGGTCCTTTGAAAGAATCTAAAATTCACAGAACAAATCCACTTAATAAAAAAAGGATTTGTTCTGTAAAACTTGGACTCAGTTAAAAGGACTTAGAAGTACACATGTGAATAGCCTGATATTAACTCAGAGGAGATTTCTAGTAGAGTACTCCAGAGATCTGTCCTTTATATTATTCAACACTTGTCAGTAAATTGAGTGAAAGCATTGATACCAAGTTTATCAAATTTGTAGATAACACAAAGGTGGGATAGCAAGCATGTTGCTTGCTATCAAATTTGTAGATAACACAAAGGTGGGATAGCAAGCATACTGAGAATCCAAAAAAAATTAGGATGATGAGACAAATCTAATATAAAACTTAAAAGAGTATAAATATAAATATACATTTCAAGTAACAACTACTTGAGTACAGGTGTTGGGAAACATGAAAAAAAAATCTAGCAACTTGAAGGCCAATGAGTAAGGAATGTAAACACAGCCACCAAAAAACCAAAAGCTTAGCTCTAAATTATAAAGAGAAAAATCAAATACCAGAACAGTAAGCTAGATCACACCTGAAAATAACCTTTTTTAGGGAATATTTTAGGAAATTTCTTGACAAGTTAACATATAGGAAGGCATAAAACATTGAAAACATTATGAACCAATAACATGAAAATTAAAGGAACTCAAGTTCCTTCACCTTAAGATTTAGGAGTGATAATCATTAAATAGTATATTCTGGCCAAAGTCTGAATTAAACAGACTGCTTTGTTTCACCTTAAAAAGGCCTTTTCCTATGTCAGCAACTCAAGAGCGTTCCGAGATCATAAATTCCAAATGGACCCTGCTTTATCTTTGCTCTGAATGAGCTTCAGAGAATACCTCTCCTTATGTCAACAAAGCAGACCCAGGCTTACTTTATGACTTTTAAGGATGATCAGACCCTCAACTCTGGCATTAACTTGAATAATGGGACTTTTTCTTATCTTAATATTTTCTGGACATATACTATATTATGGAATGTTAATGGTAAAGAAAACACAGATATCCTGGATCATAATTTCAATTAACACTTTGTCAACTCTCTTGTTTTACTGTATTTACCATCTAGTCAATTAAGAAAATTCCTTTCTCATACAAGGATTAAATATTTATGGAGATCATAAATTTGTGTGGCACAGTCACCCTGAATTGGGATGGTTCTAAAATGTATTTAAGGTTTCACCCTGAATTGGGATGGTTCTAAAATGTATTTAAGGTTTTTCCATCTTTTTGTTCATCAGTCAGCCTCAGGCTGGCTCCTTGTACAAGTTCTCTAGCTTAGGGGAATAGAAATGCTGTAACTATCACCATGTTTGTCTCCTTTAACCAAACTTTTAAAAGGTCTACAGGAGTTTATAACAGGACTTTAAAATATCTGAAAGGCTATCATGTGGAAATTCCACTTAACCCCAAAGTAAAGAAGTGGTATAAATAATGGATAGAAGTTAAACAGATTTCAGCTCAATATAAGAAAAAGCTTCCTATTAATTACGATCTGTCTCTTTTTGTTTGTGGGAAAGAATGAGAAATTGAGGGGACATCCATCAAATTGGGAATGGCTGAACAAGTTGTGGTATATGAATGGAATGGAATACTACTGTGCCATTAAGAAATGATGAGAGGCCAGATTTTGGAAAAACCTGTGAAAAACTAACATGAATTGATACAAAGTGAAGTGAACAGAACCAAGAGAACACTATACACAGTAACAGTAATGTTGTGCCAAGCTCAACCATGAACAACTTAACTCTTTCTCAGCAATACAATGATCCAAGACAATGATCTAATTCCAAAGGTCTAGGTGGCAGAGTGAATAGATCACTGGCTCTGGAGTCAGTAGGACCCAAGTTCAAATCTGGCCTCAGACACTTGGCACTTACTACCTGTGTGACCTTCAGCAAGTCACTTAACCCCCATTGCCTTGCCCCACCCCCAATGATGGAAAATGCTATCTACATCCAAAAAAAGAACTGACAGAGTATGAATGCAGATAGAAGCATACTATTTTTACTTTTATTTGTTTCATGGTTTTTTCTTTTGGTCTGTTTCTTCTTTCATATAACTAAAATGGAAATGTTTTACAACACTGCAGATATATAACCTTTATCAAATTGCTTACCACCTTAGGGAGGGAGAAAATTTAGAACTCAACTTTAAAAGATGAATGTTAAAAATTGTCTTTATATGTAATTGGAAAACTAAAATACTATTTAAAAAGAAAAAAATAATAATAAACAGTGGTAACAAAAGTGAAACAGGCTATTTTGGGAGGTGGGAAATTTTCCCATAGTGCTTAAAGTTGATCTGAAGGCCCCTCCTAATGTTTTAATGATTCTTGTAAGATATATCTCCCCTGAACAAATATAGGTAAGTCTAATTTTCATGTAATGTTAGTATGTGGAAAAGGGGGAAATAAATGTAGTTATATATTAAGAAACCACATAAACTACATAAGCAAATTTTTTTTTCATTTCTCTAAGAATTTGTTCTTATAGGATAGAAATGAGAAATTATTAATGGTCTACAAAAGATCATGTATAGCTTTTAGGACAGAAGATCTGAAATATTTTGGACTAGAGTGCTAAATAAAGAGCTAAAGTAATTTTCATGCATAGCACTGTTAAATCCAAAGAAGAGAAAGGAAAACAGAAAAAAGTGATCATAAAGAAGTGAATGAGACTGATTGAACCAAAGAATTCTGAAGGTGACCAAGGAAATAAATGAAAAAGTGCTGATACCTTATGCATTTAAAATCTAAATGAATGAAAAGCAAAGTTGATAGTCACTTAATGTTAGGGTTAATGTTAAATGTTATATTTCTAACCAAACAAGAAAAATTTTAAAAGAGGTAGATAGGAGAAAAATCTGCAATATATGATGGGAATAAACAAAAAGAATGAAGTGCTGCCCTTTCCCTAAAATGTGTTAATTTGACAAGTATCATTTGGGAAATAATTCCTAAATTTGGAGAGGACTGGGAAGACTCCCATATGTAATGGTAATGGTAATTTGAAGATCTTCCCTACCCCTTAATAGGCCTAAGAGAATTTGAAGGTTTGGAACTATGTTGGCATATTCATAACCTCCAGTTGGTGCTGTGAATACTGCCTTGGTAATACACCATAAAATAAGCAGTTCTAATGACAGGGATTCTTTCTTTCTTACTTACTTCCCCCCACCCCCAAGTGTTTTTAGCAAGAATTTATTTGCATTACATTTGGGTCAACTGTTTAGACCCAAATGTAGAAGTTACTTAACCCCAATTGCCCTCCAAAAAAAAAAAAAAGCAAAAAAACAAAAACAAAAACAAAAAAACTATCTTGTATTTCGAAGAAACAGAAAAGTGGATCAGAGTAGACATGCAATACACAGTAGTAAATGATTATAGTAACCTTGTATTTGACAAATGTAAAGACTTACCCTTTTGGGATAAGAATTCATGATTTGGTAAAAATTGTTGGGAAAACTGGAAAGCAGTCTGGCAGAAACTAGTTACAAACCAGTATCTTACACTAACAACATGGAACATATTACCTTTCAGACTTATGGATACAATAAGAATTTATGAAGAAACAAAAGATAGAGCATTGTGAGATATAAAATGGATAACTGATTTTAATAAAAGGTTTTGTAGCAATAAAACCAATGTAGTGAAGATTAGAGGCAGAAAATCATTAAAAGAAAATTTTATAGTTTCCTGGATAAAGGTCTCATCTCAAAGATATAAAGAAATTTGTCAAATTAATAAGAATGAGTCATTGAATAGATAAATGGTCAAAAGATACGAACAGGAAGTTTTTAGATTAAGAAATCAAAGCTATATATTCTCACATGAAAAAATGCTCCAAATTCTTATCAGAGAAATGGAAATTTAAACAATTTAGATCTATCACCTCACACCTATCAAACTGGCTAAAATGATAGAAGGGGAAAATAACATGTTGAAGGACACATGGAAAATTGGGACATTAATATACCACTGGTGCAACTGTCAACTGATCCAACCATTTTGGAGAGCAATCTGGAATTATGCCCAAGAGTTATTGAAACTGTACACCCTTTGACTCAGCAATACCACTATTAGGTCTGCTTCCCAAGGTGATTAGGGAAAAAGGAAAAGAACCCGTATGTACTCAAATATTTATAGCAACTCTCTTTGTGGTGGCAAAAAATTGGAAATTGAAAAGATGTCCATCATTTGGGAAATGACTAAACAAGTTGTGGCATATGACAGTGATGGAATACTACTGTGCTATAAGAAATGATGAGTAGGTTGATTTTAGAAAAAACATGGAAAGACTTGCATGAAATAAGAAAGAGTGAAATGAGCAGAACCAAGAGAACTTTGTATATAGTTAACAGCAATACTGTTTGAAGAATAATTGTAAATAACTAAGCTATTCTGAATATTATAATATTTAAAGGACCTAGGAAAGAAAGAATTGATGACAGAAGCATATAGTGTGTGGTGAGAGCAAGAAAGAATTGTAAAGTTAACAGAGATTTTTGGGGAATGGTGGATTTCTCTAGTCTGGGGTGGGGAAGGAGTGGGAAACAGTTTGGAACTTGAAATGTAACAAAAATTTTTTAAAAAATTATTATAGCATGTCCTATATGAAATACTCATAACAGCTTCATGTTTAGAGTTTTCATAATTAGCCTCTGAATATTACAAAGTAGTCCTGAAGTCAGAAGGACCTGAGTTCAAACCGGACTCCAAACACTCAACACTTAACTGTGTGACCTTGGGCAAGTCACTTACACCCCAACTGCCTCCCCCCCCCCCAGAAGAATATTACAAAGTAAAATTAAAACTTTATTTTACGATTACAAAATCTAAACTTGAATTTATAGCTGGGGGGGGGAGGAAAAAGGTAGTATTGTAGTTATTGCAGGCATTTGGGAATGAATCTGAAAAAATAAAAATTGTAACACCACTCAGTAAATGTATTACAAAAGAAAATAACTGTAGTGCCACAATAATATAATGTTCAAAATGACATCAACTTTGAGTCACCTGGACAAATCTCAAATCAGCAATTATCTGCTGCTACCATCATCAGTTGCTGGACAGGTGGTTTCTATAAGTTTTGTTGCTTACTGAATTTGAACATTAAAGATCTTTTATGAAAGTACCATAGTTATATTTCTCAAGTTCATCAACTTTGGTAAACTAGTTCCCCCCAAATTTTGATGTTTTAACACTTTAACCAAAAAAGAAACATTTTGGATAAAACTGAAATTTTCAACAGTCAAATATAATTATTTAAATGTTTATTATCTCATTTTTAAACATGAAAATATCTCTTAATGATGAAAATAACCAGTTTAATGAGAAAATCCATTAGAGCAGCTCAAGATAATAGGATTATTACAGTACTATTTAAAAAAAACAAAGGGGAGGCTAGTTGGGCAGTGAATAGAGCAACAGCCCTGTAGTCAGGAGGACCTGAGTAAAAATCCAGCCTCAGACACTTAACACTTACTAGCCCTGTGAACTTGGACAAGTCACTTAACCCCAATTGCCCTGCCCTCCCCCTTCAAAAAAGCAAAAAAAACCCCATTAATATGATGAACAGAAAGTCCCAGAAAGACATATGAACCAAAGGAAGCAAAACCAGTCAAATATACACAATGTAAATGGAAATTAAAAAATCGAAATGAAACAAGAGATGCGTAAAACTATAATGCCCAAGTTTAGCCCCAAAGAGATATGAGAATGTATCTTTGCCTCCTTTCTTTGAAGAGTTGGGGGATTATGGGCGTGGAACACTGAATATTAAGATTTTTTTTTTTTTGGTATAGTGGTAAATTCTGCCAAATAAATTTTTTTCACTCATTTTTTGTCACAAGGGAAAGAGGGTCTTTGGGGACAGGTGGATGGGATGTATTTAGAAATGAAAGAGTAATAAAAATTTAAAATCCACCATGAGGTGAATGAATTCTAAGTACATGGGATTTCCAGTACAACTACATGGAAAAAGAAGATGGAATATCTGGCTGGACTGCAAAATGTTTGAGGTAAGGTCATGTCCATTGAGGCTGGAAAGACAGTTTGGGGCCAGGTTGTATAAAGGGCTTTAAAGATTCAAGAGAGTAGATGGTTTTATTCAAGAAATAAAAAGGAAGTCACAGGAATGGACAGCACATGGTCAGATCTACAATTAGGAACATTTGTAGGAGAACTAAACACTCTACCTTACTAGAAGGGGACTGTCCCATGATAATCATTCTTTTATGCTTAACTTTCAGACAATTTGTCCACTAAGAAAACTTTATTCATTAAAAAACAAATATTTTATATAGGGTTTTGAGGCTTATAAAGCATTTGACATAGCCTAAAATCTTTAACATACGTATTTTGATCTTTGCAACAATCTTGTGCAGCAACACAAATTTTATCATTCCTATTTTATAGGGAAAGAAAATCAAGCTCAAGTAACTGGACAAAACTATATTCCTAGTTAGTAAAAGGGAAATTTCAAACTTAGGTCTATCCCACAACATCTATGAAAATAGACGTCACCTACTCTTTCTGCTTATAAATCCAGTTATCTTTTCATTATACCATGCCACCACAAAAAATCCATATGAAAGATTGGCATTGCTTTGGTTTTCAAAATGCCTCTACTCTATCTTGACATAGGCTATAATGGATTGGAAATGAAGTAATCTGGGTTCTAATCCTAGCCTGCCACTAATTAATAATGTAATCGTGGGCATACCACAATTTCTCCAGGTTTTTCCCTTGCCTATAAAATAAGGGGAGTGAATTTTAGATTATTTCTAACAGGAGATAATGCTTTTGTACTCATGACAGATCACTAATCCTAAAGAGAGTATCTGCTCTTTGCCCTAGCTTTATGCCCTAGTGTGTTCCCCTAGCTTTATGCCCTAGTGTGTTCATAGGTGACAGAGGAAAGGCAAAACCCCACAGAAACAACAGACAAAAAACCAAAAACCAGGACCTGGTGAGTTCTTATAATCAGCAAATGGATTTTTGAGAGGGAGAAAACAATCATTTGAGGTTGAGGCAGTCCTTAACTACTTAACAGGAGGGTAAAACCTGAATAGGCACAGAAGAAGGTAGGGTATTGTTTCATTATGATGATGGGGATGACAAGGTGGTAAATAAATGATAAATACTTGCTGCCTTGGTTTGAATGAGAAAATGTAGGCAAAAAATATGGAAGGAGAAAGGCACAAGTAAACAGCTTAACTAGGTCACAAGTCACACTAGGCAAAGAAGCCCTAAACAGCAATGGGGAATTGGGACAGCCTTGAATTCCAGTCTAAGAGTATTAAGACTTCCAAACTACAGGGGAAAAGAATGACATGATCAAAAAAGCTTTATGCAAATTAATCTGGCCAGACCACATAAAAGCCAGGTGGAGGTGGAAAGTGATGAGGAACCTGGATTAACACACCAGTAGGAATGAAAAATAGGTGCCAGTCATTCCAATCAACATGACATGGTGGCTAGAGGGTAAGAAACAAAAAAGAACAGGTTTTGAAGCTGTTAAGATATAGGCTATTTTGATGATGAGAGGCAGAGAAAGGGATAATAAAGAGTTCAACCAGTTTATAACTATCAGTCTGTTATTAAAAGGTTTTTTTTTCCTGGAAATATTCTCATCTTGTTAACGTACTTGCATATACGCTTAAATTTTTTAAAATTAATTTCCTTTATTATGTTGAGTTTGAGATGACAGTTGGACACTGGAAATAATATGAGGTTAGTGTTCAATAGTGAAATCAGAATGCAGAGATGGGAGTCTACATCCACAAGGGATTCTTAATAAAAATAGCACACAAATTCAGCTTACCAAAAAATGATCAAGTGAGGTTAGTAATCTAAGTATTATAATCCTCATTTTAGAAATGAGGAAAATGTAGATAGAATTTCCAAGATTCCTTCCAAATCTAAATTAAAAGATAAACTATGATGCTCAGAGCTGGAACTCTTCTGACCTTATATTCAGTACTCTTACTTGCTTATAGTTGAGATTATGGAAATAGATAAAAATCAAAGAAGCAACATAAATTTAGGTAAAGAAAAGGAGAAACACTCCAATGATAATAATATTATAATTATTATATGTATATTTTATAATGATATATAATTATAATAATAATAAATAATTTCAAGAAAAATAATTCATACATAAGGTGTGAAGGGGACCTTACTCCTCTGCAAAAATTAATTTTTAAAAAAAGTGAAAGGGACCAGATCTCAAACTAACAGCTAACATTTATATAGTACCTACTTACATTCCAAGCTTCACAATTATTATCTCATTTGATCCTCAGAACAACCCCTTTTTACACTTGGGGAAAATGGAAGTAAATAAGGGTTAAGTGGCTTGCCAACGGTCACAAAGCTATTAAGTGTCTGATTTCACAAGACCTAAACTCAGGTATTCCCAACTTCAGCCCTGCACTCTATTCTCTTGGCCACCCAAAACTACATCAAAAAGCAGTAATCATACTATTTGATATTTACTTTAAAAAATTAGAAAAGTTGGTGAATGGAATGGGCAAAAAATGTTCAGAAGTGATCAAACATAGCCAAGTGTATCACAGAATCAAGGAAATCAATTACTATTAAAGACAAAGAATTCTTGTTCTTTAAGAAATTCTGGGAAGAGTCACCCAGTAAACACTCTAGCAGAAAGTAGATTTAGACCAACATTTTACACCATGTATCACAAACTCCAGATGGATATACAACATAAATAATTAAAAGGTCACATCATTAAAAAGTTAGCTAAGAGTAGAAGAAATAGTTTAAAAATGTGCCTAACAGAACTCTTCCTTAAACAAGAACAGAAATGATAAGAAACAATTCTGATTGCAAAGTTAAAATGTTTTTGCATTATTAAAATCAATGCAGATAGAATTAGAAGATAAAGGGGAAAATATTTGTAGCAAGAATCTGATAAAAATCTAAATACAAGATGGAGAATTAACACAAATTCATTAGAAAAGGAGCCATCCACCAACAGAAAAGGGCTAAAAGGTTATGAACAGACAATCTTTAAAAGAAATGAAAACTATCAACAACTATATGAAATAATGCTCCAAATTATTAAGAAAAATATTAAAGGTTTCATATCACATACATTTGATTGGCAAAGATGAAAATGGCTAATGGTGGAAGGGATATGAGAAGACAGGAATACTAATGGACTCTTGCTGGAGCTGAACACTCACACAAAATTTCTGCAAAACAATTTGGAATTAAAGCAATAGTTCAATGAACTCTATGTGGCCTTTCACTCAGCAATAAACCTAGGCATATAAATCACAGTATTAAAAGGTGAAAGACCCCATATATAACAATGGTACATTTTGTTAACAAAAAAGAAATGGAAGTTAAAAAGTAAGTGCCCATCACTTGGGGAATGGCTTGACTGAACAAAAACTGGAGTATATATCATAGTAATTTATTGAGCTATAAGAAATGACAAACAGAAAAAAAACAGGAAGAAAAACTTGGGAAGACTTGTACAAACTGATACTGAACAAATTAAACAGAACTAAGAGAACAATGACTATTAAAGAAAGTAAAATGTTAAAAATTCAGAACTCTAAGCAATGCAATGCCCAACAATGCCTTGAGAAGAATAATGGTGAAATTTGTCTTTTTTTTTTTATTGAGATGACAACTACAGAATGAGGTATACATTTTCAGGCATGGTCAGTGTGTTATTTGTTTTGCTTGGCCACTGATTTATGTTTTTTATGGAATCAGTGTGTGAGAGGGGCCATTAGAAAGTAACACAAAAGGATCATCAATAATATTAATAAAATTATTTATTTTAATTTTATATTATGAAATTAATAGATAAAACTTGAATATTTCAGTTCACAAAGGATAGGATGATATATGAAACTTGATTTATTTTTAAGTGTTAAATTTAACATAATATCAGTACAGATCCCTTGCTTGCCGTTACCCTTCTGAACTTCCTTCTAATATTTTTTCTGTGTAGTCAAGTTTAGTTTCATATTTTAAATAAACAAAATAAAAATAATTTTTTTCTTCCATCTCTGTCACGAAAAAGAAAACCTTTTAAACAAATTATGTAGAATTGAACAAATGTCCTTGTTGGCTATGTTCAAGAAATATGTCTCTACTTGCAGCACCCTCAGTATAATATTTCTATGAGGAGATGAGTAACATGTTTCACTGTAGATCCTCAAATGTAGTAGATTAAAGTTAAGTCTTTCAAAGTTGTCTGTCTTTACCATGTTCTTAGTGTGTAAACTGTACTGTTTCTGCTCATTTCACTTTGCATCAGTTCATAAAGGTCTTCACATTTTACTTTGAAATGATTTCATTTTACAAATGTATTATTCCATTACTTTCTGTAATGGAAATACAAATTTAAAGATTTTCCCTGCCCCTAGGCCCTTTGATAGACTTAAGAGACTGAGAACCTTCCTTGATTTGAAAATATACTCTGCCTCCTAATAGGCTAAATGTGGTCACACGGAGCCTGTGGCAGGAGGCTTGTTTTTCAGGAATACCTACACCTTCATGCTGTGTGATTGGGCAGTGGGTCAAGAGAAGGTTGTGACATTCTCTAAGCCAGGAGAAGGCTATATAATCCCTGATGTGAGGCTTTGCTTTGGGGCTCACTTTGAGAAGTGTTGTGTGATTTGACCAGATGAGACTCTGGGAAGCCATTGTTGAGAGCCCCCCAGCTTTGAAAACCCAGATGTTGATGCTTCCCTCTCTGGTAACTGTGATTTGGTATTGATGTAATGGTTGGGCAGTTTGGAAGCCTGTCTGCTTGATCTGTTTGTTTCTCTGTCTTGTAAGTTCTGTCTGTATACTTTGAAGTTTGGGATGCTGACCTTTTTCCTCTGAACTTGGTAAATGATATATGCTTGATTAAAGTAAGCTTGTTAATCCATTTTGAGCTGCTTTCCTTTAGAAAAGCAGATCTAAGAACCTGTGTTGGCAGCCACCCTGGGGATATTGGGGTGCTTGCACTTTCATATACCATAATTTGGTCAGCCATTCCCCAACTGATGGAAATCCTGTTTTCAGTTCTTTGCCATCTCAAAAAGAGATGATACATATATTTTTACGGGTGGGTCCTTTTCTCCTTTTTGGTGTCTCCAGGGTAGCTGCCTAATACTTGTATTGCTAAGTCAAAGGATATGCGCAGTTTGACGACTTTATTTGTCTAGTTTCAAACTGCTTTCAAGAACTCTTCTGTATATTCTTATACTGTTCATTAGTGATGAGTAAAGAACCATTAAGTGACGGTCTTTTTTTTTTTTTCCAAATGCTTTGTTAACTTCTGGTTTACATCATTCATTTCCACCAGATTTTGAGTTACAAATTTTCTCTCTGTTTTTCCCCTATCCATCGCCCAAAAATAGTGGTCCCACAGGGTATCTCCTCCTCCAATCTGCTCTCTCCCTTATCTTGCCCCATATCCCCTTCGACTTTTCCAGTAGGGCATGGTGGATCTCTATGCCCCAATGCCTGTTTATCTTATTTCCCAATTACATGTAAAATAGCATTAATAATAGCATATGTGTATATATACTTAAACATCTGTTTTTAAAACTTTGAATTCCAGATTCATTCCCTCCCTCCCTTGTCACCCATCCTTACTGGGAAGATAAGTAATTCAATATAGATTGTACATGTGTAGCTAATGCAAAATGTTACCATAGAGGCTGCTAGGTGACACAGTCAGTAGAGCATCGGCCCTGGAGTCAGAAGGACCTGAGTTCGGATCCGGCCTCAGATACTTAATGCACACACAAACAAACAAACAAACAAAAAAACAAACTAGCCGTGTGATCTTGGGCAAGTTACTTAAGCCCAATTGCCCTCCAAAAGGCAAAAAAAAAAAAATTACCATAGTAGATATTGTAAAAGACTGATTATATTTCCTTCCCTCCTATCCCCCCCTCCAACTTGTTCTATTCTCTACTTTGATCCTGTCCCTTTTCAAAAGTGGGTGCTTCCAACTTCCCTCTCCCCCCAGCCTGCCCTCCCTTCCATCATCCCCTCTCATCCCCTTCCCTCCTACTCTCCTATTGGGTGAGAAACCCTATTTAGCGTGTATGCCATTCCCTCCCTAAGCCAAATTCAATGAGAAAAAGGTTGACACATTCCCTTTTGCCTTCCTGTTCTTCCCCTCTTGCCTCTTCTATATGAGAGAGTTTACCCCCTTCTGTCTCTCCCCATCTCCTCTCATTATATTCTTCTCTCACCTCTTAATTTCACCTTTTAAGTATCATCCCTTCCTATTAGATTGGTCCTGTGCCCTCTATGTATACCTGTAAACATATATACACACACATTCATATACGTATTTAAACGCCCGTATACCCTCTCATATAGACTTCTATTCCCTTCAACTATTTTCATACTGAAAAAAGTTTCATCAGTTACAATTATCGTTTTTCCATGTAGGAATATAAATAGTTCAACTTTGAGAAGTTCTTTATGATTTCTATTCCTTGTTTACCTTCTCATGCTTCTCTTGCTTCTTGTATCTGAATGTCAAATTTTCTATTCAACTCTGGTTTTTTTCCATCAAGAATACTTGAAGGGGTGGCTAGGTGGCGCAGTGAGTAGAGTGCCGGCCCTGGAGTCAGAAGGACCTGAGTTCGGATCCGGCCTCAGACACTTAACCCACACAAACAAAAACCTAGCCGTGTGACCTTGGGCAAGTTACTTAACCCCAATTGCTCTAAAGGGGCAGCTAGGTGGCGCAGTGAGTAAGAGCACTGGCCTCGGAGTTGGGATGACCCGAGATCAAATCCGGCCTCAGAAAATGAGCACCCACACATAAATAATGACTAGCCGTGTAACCTTGAGCAAGTTATTTAACCCCAATTGCTAAAAAAAAAAAAAAAAAAAAAAAAAAAAAAGAATACTTGAAAGTCCTCTATTCCACTGAATGAGCATATTTTCCCCCGAAACATGATACTCAGTTTTGCTGAGCGGGTGATTCTTGGTTTTAATCCCAGCTCCTTTGACCTCCGAAATCATATTCCAGGCCCTTAGATCCCTCAGTGTAGAAGCTGCCAGATCCTGTGTTATCCTGATTGTGTTTCCACAATATTCAAATTGTTTCTTCCTGGCTGCTTATAATATTCTCTCCTTGATCTGGGAATTTTGGAATATGGCTATAATGTTCCTAGGAGTTTTCTTTTGGGGATCTTTTCCAGCAGGTGATTGGTGGATTCTTTCAACCTCTATTTTGCCCTCTGGTTCTAAAATATCAGGGCAGTTTTCCTTGAGAATTTCTTGGAAGATGATTTCTAGGTTCTTTCTTTGATCATGGCTTTCAGGTAGTCCAATAATTTTTAAATTATCTCTCCTGGATCTATTTTCCAAGTCAGTGGCTTTTCCCAGGAGATACTTCACATGGCCTTCTTTTCTTTTATTTGTTTGGATTTGTTTAACAGCCTCTTGATTTCTCATAAAGTCATTAGCTTCCATTTGCTCCAGTCTAATTCTGAAGGAATGATTTTCCTCAGTGAGCTTTTGAGATTCTTTTTCTATCTGGCAAATTCAGCTTTTGAAGGCATTCTTCTCCTCATTGGCTTTTTGAACCTCTTTTGCCATTTGAGTTAGTCTATTTTTTAAGGTCTTATTTTCCTCAGTCAGGCTGTTGATTCTCTTTGTATGGTTTTCTTGCATCATTTTCATTTCTCTTCCCAATTTTTCCTCCACTCCTCTTATCTGCTTCTTAAGGTCCTCTATGGCATGTAACTAGCTTGTATTTTCCTTTGAAGCTTTTGGTGCAAGAGTTCTGAATTCACTGTCTTCCTCTTGTTCCATGCTTTGATCCTTTTTGTCCCCAAAATATGAGTCTAATGTTGGATTCTACTGCTTGTTTTGCTTCCTTTGCCTGGTCACATTGCCACTCAATTACTTCACTTTGGGGCTTTTTGCCACAGTAAGACTCTACCACCAGCCAGGGGAGCTTCTGTCCTGAATGCTGGGGTTTGCTCAGCTGCTGGAGGTATTAGTTGGGTGCCCTCTCTGAAGCCTCTACACACTCTGGCAAGCTGGTTACACACCCCAGGACCTCCAGCCTAGACTGCAATCCAGATCCAAGAAGGTTAAAGCAAAAGTGATTACCCTTCAGACTGGTTGCTTGGTCCCCCCTACAGTCTGCAGGCCAGGAGCTAAAACAGCCACTTGTGGCCCAAGCTGCAGGGCCATAGCATCTCAGCTGCTTCTAGCCCTGGGGGCAAAAGCCGACCCACTCCCAACTACTGGATCCCAATGTCCACACTGCATTGACCTCTCACTTTGTCCTTGGCATCTATGTGTTGATAATTCTGGAAATGGACACAGCAGATCTGAAGTCCCTCCAGCCAGTGTTTGGTCAGGCCCTCCCTGTGGTAAAACCTCTGGCTCATGTGGGCCTGGCCGCCTTGCCTCCCACTCCCAGAGCACTGTGCTAGCAGCTTGCTGCCAGATTGTCCTCAGCAGGAGGTTAGCTTCTCTATGTCATTTTGTGGGTTCTGTAGCTCCAAAGTTTTTTCAGAGTCCCCTTTTACATGAATTGGGGAAGGTGGAAGCCAGAGTCACAAGGGAGGTCCTGTTTCTACTCTGCCCCCTCAGGCAATTGTGATAGTCTCTTAAGAGCTGAAAGGGACTACTAGCCGCTAACCCTCATTTTTATATATAGAAGAGAGAAAGAAAGCACAGCCCTACCCCTTGCAGGAATAGCCAAGATGGCAGAGTAAAGTCCCACTGGCCTGAACTCTCCTGGAAACCCCTGTAAAAAATGACTCTAAAATTCTAGAGCATCAGAACCCACCAAAAAAAAAAAAAAAAAGGTGAAACAATTTCCAGCCCAAGACAATCTATAAAGTCAACAGGAAAGGTCTGTTGCACTAGGCTGACAGAGGAGCTCAGTCCAGCACTGACCACACCACTAGAAACCAGGCCCCAGAAACTCAAGAGCAGGTGTCAGAGGGCTGAATCACTGGCAGCCGTGGTGGTTTTCAGACTTCTCAACCCACAAACGACAAAGACAACATAGAAGGTCGGTCAGTAAATAAAACTCTGTCAGACTTGGGTGAGAAGAAGCGCAGTCCAGCCGCAGTAGTAGTGGTGGCCATGGTAGCAGCAGCTCTTTCCAGAACTCAGCCCACAGAGAATAAGAGAATAGAACAATTGTCAAAAAGAGACTACAGGGTTCTTTTTGCTGGCACTGAGGCAGGACTGTTGCTTTGCCCATGCCTGGATCTGGATTGTAATCCTGCATGACAGTATGGGGGGGGAGGGGCACAAGAAGGAGCACTGGCATAGCAGAGAATGTGGCAGCAGTAGAGAGGAAACCCTTCTCACAGTTCCAGGACAGAAAAGAGTGCTTGGGAGTCACTCACAGACCACAACAGAGGCCAGGAGAGGAATAAACAAGTCTCCTTAGATCATTACCACCTTGGACGAACTGAAAACTCATTGGTCCCTAGAAATATCTCTGAAAATAGCTGGACAAAAACCCCTGAAGCTTAGTACTGTACACCCTCCATACTGGAAGCAGAGTCCTAGCCTACCAAAGAGTTAAAAAGTCAAGTATTTGGCTGAGAAAATGAGCAAACAACTGAAAAAACTCAGGTTATAAAAATTTACCTTGGTGACAAGTAAGATCAAAACATACAACCAGAAGAAAACAACAAAGCCAAAGCTCCTACATCCAAAGCCTCCAAGAAAAACATGAATTGGTCTCAGGCTGTGGAAGTGCTCAAAAAGAATTTTCAAAATCAAGTAAGTAGAGGAAAAAGTAAGAAATGAGAGTGATGAAAGGAAATCATGAAAAAATGAGTCAACAGCTTGGAAAAGTAGACCCCCCCCCCAAATACTGAAGAAAACAACAGCTTAAAAAAATAGACTAGGGGTGTCTAGGTGCCACAGTGAATAGAGCACTGAACCTCAAGTTAGGAGGACCTGAGTTCAAATCCGGCCTCAGACACTTGACACACTTACTAATCATGTGACTTTGGGCAAGTCACTTAATCCCAATTACCCTCCAAAAAGAAAGAAAAAGAAAAAAGAAAAATAGACTAGACCAAATGACAAAACAGGTCCCAAAAGTCAATAAGAATGCCTTAAAAAGCAGAATTTGTCAAATGGAAAAGGAGGTCCAAAAACTCATTAAAGAAAATTCCTTAAACATTAAAATGAAGCAAATGGAACCTGATGATTCTATGGGAAATCAAGAAACTATAAAACAAAACCAAAAAAAATTTTAAAAATAAGACAATGTGAAATATCTCATTGGAAAAACAAGTGATCTAGAAAATAGATCCAGGAGATCATTTAAAAATTATTGGAGTATCTGAAAGCTGTGATCAAAAAAAAAGGGCCCCTTCAATCATCTTTCAAGAAATTATCAAGGAAAAAAACTGCCCTGATATTATGGAACGAGAGGCAAAAACAGAAATTGAAAGAATCCACTGATCACTTGCTAAAATGAAAATTGCCAAGAATTCCAGAGTTCCCAAGTCAAGGAGAAAATACTGCAAGTGGCCATTAAGAAATAATTCAAGTATTATGGAAACATAATTAGGATAACATAAGATTTAGCAGCTTCTACATTTAGGAATTGGAGGGCTTAGAACATGGTATTCTAAAGGTCAAAGAAACTAGGATTAAAACCAAGAATTACCTATTCAGCAAAACTGAGAGTAATCCATAAGGGGGAAAAATTGACATTCAATGAGTTAGAGGAATTCCATACATTCTTGAGAAAAGTCCAGAGCTAAACAGAAAATAGAAATCATAAGGGAAGTATTAAAGTTGAAATGGTTTATATTCCTACATGGAAAGATGATAGTTGTAACTCATAAGACCTTTCTCAATATTAGAGTCCTTAGAGGGAATATATATCTATATCTGTACATATGTAGGTATATATATATATATATATATATATATATATATGTATATATACATATATATACACACACACAGACAGCACAGAATGAGTTTCATATGAAGGGATGATACTTAAAAAATAAAATTAAAAGGTTAAAAAAGAAATGTACTGTAATGGGAGGAGAATGAGGCAAGAATGAGGCAAGAAAAAGCTTTTACAGTGAGGGGAAAAGGGGGGAGGTGAGAGGGAATGAGTGAACCTTACTCTCATTAGAATTGGCTTAAGGAGGGAATAACACACCCTCAACTGGGTATGAAAGTCTATCTTACCGTACAGAAAAGTAGGGGAGAAGGGGTTGGGGGTTGACAGAAAGGAGGGCAGAGGGGCAGCTAGTAAGATTGTCGGCCCAGGAGTCAGAAGGACGTGGGATCAGTCCTGGCCTCAGAAAATGAGCATCCACACATAAATAATGACTGGCCGTGTAACCTTGAGCAAGTTACTTAACCCCAATTGCTTTTTAAAAGAAAGAAAGAAAGAAAGAAAGAAAGAAAGAAAGAAAGAAAGAAAGAAAGAAAGGAGGACAGATTGGGGGAGGGGGAAATCAGAAGCAAACACTTTTGAGGAAGGATGGGGTAAAAGGAGAGAATAGAACAAATGGGAGGAGGTATAGGATGGAGGGAAATATAGTTAAATCTTTCACAACATGACTATCATGGAAGCGTTTTACATGACTACACATGTATAATCTATATCAAATTGTTTGCCTTCTCAATGAGGGGTGGTAGGAAGGAACAGAATCTGGAAATTTTTAAAAATGAATGTAAAAAAATTGTTTTTACATGTAACTGGGTGTAGTGTTAATGGAATAGAAATATCTTCCCCATCCATTATGGGGTTCAGTACTAGTTCACAGCTGTAATACAGCCTGAGTCACATGGAGCCCAGTGTGGGAGGGGCTTGCCCAATGGAGCAAACAATGAGACTGAAACAGAGCGGGAGAGGCAGAGTAGAGGGAGGAACTTGCCCAGGGGAACTTGTCTGTGGGGAAGCCTGACCAAAAGAATGCTTAAGATGTTGGTGCTCCCTGGATTAGTGATCAATACCTTGCTAAATCTTACTTCTTGGTATCCTAATAGTGATGTTCCAAATAAATATTTTGGTCTTGCTTTTGAGGAAGAGACTTTATCATATTTTCCGAATCTACCCTGAAAATATGTATGTATATTCATAGCAGCTGCTATGGGTATGGCATTGACATTATACTAGAAAGTAAGATACACAGGCAGTGAGGGAGGGTAGAGGATAAGATAAAGGGTGGGTGGGTGATAGAAGGGATTGGGAGAATGGATAATTAGAAGCAAAACACTTTTGAGTAGGGACAGGGAAAAAGAAATAGAACAGAATAAACAGAGTAGGGGAAATAGGATGGAGGGAAATAGCAATAGTAACTGAAAAAAACTTCTTTTGAAGCATGTTTTTCTGATAAAGGCCTCATCTCTCTAACATATAGAGAACTGTTTCAAATTTATAAAAATATAGAGCCATTCCCCAATTGATAAATGATCAAAAGACAAAATCAGTTTTCATATGAAGTAATTTAAGGCTATCTAAAGTCATGTTAAAAATATTCTAACTCGGGCGGCTAGGTGGCGCAGTGAGCAGAGCGTCGGCCCTGGAGTCAGAAGGACCTGAGTTCAGATCCGGCCTCAGACACTTAATGCACACACAAACAAAAACCTAGCCGTGTGACCTTGGGCAAGTTACTTGACCCCAATTGCCCTCCAAAAAAAAAAATATTCTAACTCACTACTGATTGAGGAAAAGCAAGTTAAAACAATTCTGAGGTACTATCTCATAATTATTAGATTAGATAATAGTACAGAAAAAGTAAATGACAAATGTTGGAGGGGACATGGGAAAAAATGTTCATTAATGTACTGTTGTTGGAGTTGTTAATTGGTTAAACCTTTCAATGGAGCAATCTGGAACTATGTCCAAAGGGTTATAAAACCACACATCCCCTTTGACTTAGTAACACTACTACTAGATCTATATCCCAAACGAGATAAAAAACAAAAAGGAAAAGGACCTATATGCACAAAAATATTTATAGCAGCTCTTTTCTGGGGATGAAGAATTAAGACATTGAGGGGATGCACATCAATTGTGGAATGGTTGAATAAGCTAAGGTGTGTAATTATGGAATACTATTGTACTATAAGAAATGATGCAGCAAAACCTGGAAAGACTTGTTGATGCAAAGTGAAATGTATTGGGCACAAAGTAACAGTAATATTGTAAGATGATCAGCTGTTAATGACTTTAACTACTTGCCTTTAGCTATTGTATTTAGCAATATAAGGATCCATGAGAACTGTGAAAGACTTAGGATGAAAAATGCTATGCATTCCCAGAGAAAGAACCTATAGTATTTGAATATAGATTGAAGTAACTTTCGGTTCCCCCCGACACTTTATTTTTCTTCAGGCTTTTTTGTCTATTTTCTTTCACAACATTATTATCATGGATATGTTCTGCATGACTACACATATATAATCTTCATGGAATTGCTTGCCTTCTCACTAAGGAATGGGAAGGGAGAAAGAGAGAATTTGGAACTCAAAAGTCTTAAAAACAAATGTTAAAAATTGTTTTTACATATAACTGGAGAAAAATACTAAATAAATACAGAAAAAAAGAAAGCATAACCTACTCCATTTAGATTAGTCTTACCTATTAAATATTTCTATTATTTCCCATGGTACTCAGTAAATACTTGACTTTAAAGAGAAATACACAGGGCTCAATGAACACCAAATTTATAAGCTATTTTTATGTGTGAAAATGACACTGTTAATTTCACAGTGGCAGAGTAGAGATTTAAAATTAGGTCTTCTGTTTACCTCAAAGGTCCACCACCTATGTGATGCTAGGCAAATCAGACTCTGACTTAGTTTCCTAGACTGTAAAATGAAAGGTTTGGATTAGATGATAACTAAATCCTATAATCTGATGACTCTAAATCCAATGTTTTTGTTCTCGCTACAACACAATGCCTCTTTTATGGAAGCCAACACACTGATACATGAAATACAGGAGTCAATTCTCTGCTTTAAAATTTTATGCAATTTTTGAAGACTTGGCTTTCCAATAATTTACATTATTAAAATTAGCTTCTTTTTACAAAACAAATCACTGATTCAAAAAAGGGAAAAGTGAGCTAAGATGAAACTAGACAAGATAACTAACTGGTTCAAGAAGAAAAAAAATTCCCTAGTATTATAAGTGATCCCAAGTCACACAAGGAGTTGACTGTTTTGCTTACATTATATTTCATTTTAGAGATCATATATCATAAAGCAGAGCTTTAATTTTAATAGAGTCACATGCTAAAACTTTAAACCTTCTCTTTAAATTCCATATGTCCTTCTGAATACTTGCTTGATTAGTAGGAACTAGGTACAGAAAAGGGAGAAACAAGATCAAGGTTCTCAATGCACCTTCAAAGTCCTGCTCATAATTCATGTCAATTACAAGCAGGTGTTCACAATACCAGTGAGATGTAGCTGGCCTACCTGTGTGAAGTCCAAAGAACCCACAAATTTAGATCTGGAGGAGAGTTTAGCATGGCATATCTAGTCCAATCTCCTCATTTTTCAGATGAGTCAATATTTGAACCCAAGTCCTCTGACTCCAAATGTCTGACACCCATCATTGCTACAATTTTTAGAACATTTTAATTCTAGGCTCAGCCCAGTCAGATCATGGAAGTTTGATTATCTCCATCTGGTTAGGGATCCAAACAGTTTCATGAAAATGTTTTTTTTTTTAAAAGCAGTTTCAATAAATAATACACTATTTGCAAAAAGGGTTAATTTTTTTTCCCCTCAAGATTTAGTCATTAAAATTGCCCTTAGACCCAAGATAAATCTTGAATAGCTAAGCTGGCTGATTCTCTACTGGGTAGTAAACTGGATGCTGTTCATAACAAAATGAACTAAATGGATGATATGTTAAAGCCACAGTTCACTTATTCCTATAAAAAGCATTCTTCAATCCCTTAAGACCTAGTTCACTTACAACTTGGCACTATAAACATCTGGCAGCTAGGTGGCGTTCAAATCCTGCTTCAGACACTAGCTGTGTGGTCCTGGTCAAGTCACTTAACCCTGTTTCCCCTGTTCCCTCATCTGTAAAATGAGCTGGAGAAGAAAAAGACAAATCACTCAAGTATCTCTGCCAAGGAAACCCCAAAAAGAGTCATGAAGAGTTGGACATGACTTAACAATAAAAACACAAAGTACAGTGGGGAGTGGAGGCTAGCAAATGTGAGAATAGCTAACTAACATTTATATAGCAGTAAGGTCTTTACAATTATCTCATTTAATCCTCACAACAGGAAACTGAGGCAGACAAGAGTCAAGCAATTTTCCCAGGATTACACAAGTATTAAGCGTCTGAGGGCTAATTTGAACTCAGGTCTTCCTGACTCCAGGTGCAGTGCTCTGTCCACTGCCCTGAAACTAAATACTGTAAGTTAAAGGGAGTTTCTCCTCTGAAAATGGGAGGAGTTAAAAATAAACTATTTCCTTTTTGAAAAGTGTTAAAAAAATTTTCCTGAATGTTGCTTTTACAATTTTTAAAAATACAAAAAAGAACAAAAAACTTTAAAAAACTATATAAAATTCAATTACCTAAAAATATTTTGTTAACTTGTTAAAATGTTTCAGATCTGATACCAAAAGCAACATCAAGTTACCTGTTAAGATTCTCATACTACACTGACCAAAACAAAACCAAAAACCCATCACTTCGGGAGAAACTGAACTTCCTCGACATTTCCTGCTGTTCTCATTACGTGCATACTTTAAAAAAAAAAAAAATCACTCCCACCAAGCTTACTTTTTTCAAGGATTAGTTCTATTTCTCCTCACTCTCCCCTATCTAACCCCGTTAAAATAAGGCCCGTTACAAGAGGAAAAATAAAACCCTGTCATTCTATGCCTTTGTCCCTAAGGAAGGGGAGCAAGAACGCTGCGAGGAAACCAAGCTAGAACGTGGAAGCGAGTCTCAAAGCTCCAACCCTGAAATGGAACGACGAATCTAGCCCTGGTCGATCGCTCCAACAATTAAAGAAAAAGAAAGGCAAACCAGAAGATCTCCCCTACTTTCTCAGAACCCCTGAGAGCTGGACAAAAGCTACAGGCAATCACTGAGAGAGAAATAACTCTCAGAAAGCGGGCGTTCAGAGAAAAGTTGGCCGGACAATGCACGGGGCAACTCGTGAGAGACTTCTGAAGTCCGGTGCCCACGCCGGGGAGGCCCGGGAGGCGCAGACGGGGCATCCCGCGGCACGCACTCCCCGGCGGGGGGATCGAAAAGTCACCCGCGCCCGCTAAGTTGCCTGCAGAGAAGCCGACACACCACGGGGAGCGCGCAGGGCCCTCCAAGCGTGCCACACGCCTGCACACACAGACCCTTTCGGCTCCCTCTCCCCCCTCCCCTGTGGCGACATGACAGCAGGGTCGCCACACACCCACACGCACTCACACACACTCACACGCCGTGTGCCTGCTCGCCCGCGTCCCCCACCTCCCCGCCCCTCTTCTCCCCTCCCCCAGCTAGCGGCGCAGCTCTGCTCCGCTCTGCTCGCCCCCTCCGGGGCCTCGCGCGCGCGGCGGGAAAGGGGCTCGCTCACCTTGGGTGCTGTACGGAGGGGTGGCGGAGATCGGGGAGCCGGGGGGCGCGGCGGCGGTGGCGGCGGCGGCGGGAGGGGGGGGCGTCTCGGAGGCCCCCAGGAGCGGGGCAGGCAGCATGAGGTAGCGCTGGGGGGCGGGCAGGCAGCGCTGGCAGAAGGAGTGCAGGCAGGGCAGCAGCTTGGGCGCCCGGCTCTGGATGTTCTGGTGACAGACGGCGCAAGTGTCCAACAGGTTGAGGCGGGCCGCCTCCCCGCCGCGCTCCGAGTCCGGGCCCTGCCGGCTCTCGGCCTCATTCTCCCCGCTCGGGGCCGCGGCCGCCGGGGCCCCCGACGCTGCCGCAGCCGCCGCTGCCGCTGCCGCCGCCGCCGCCACCACGGCCGCTTTCTCCACAGCCACCTCCATTGTCCTGTCCCCGCCGCTGCCGCTGCCGCCGCCGCCGCCGAGGGAGAAGGGGGAGCGCGGTCTCCGCCCGCCGCCGCCTCCTCCTCCTCCTCCTTCCAACCACCGCCCCCGTCGTCCTCCTCCTCCTCCTCAGAACTAGGGGGCGGGGAGGAGCGGGAGGGAGGCGCAGAGGAAGCCGCCTCCCCGGTGGCGCGGCCGGAAGGAGAGAGAGGAGTCAGCAGGGACCGCTCCTCGTCGGCGGCGGGAAGCCTCGCCCCTGGCCACCGCGATACCGGAGCTCTCTCCGGTTTCGACTTCTCCCGGGCACTCGCCCCCGCCTCCTTCTCTCTCTCTCCAGCTCCGCTCCCGGACCGGCCTCTCACCACTGCCTCCCGCCTCCCCCGCCCTCCGAAGGCGGCCTCCTCCCCGACTCCGCCCTCTCCTCGCAACTAGGACGACCGCAAAAAAAGCCCCGCAGCCCAATGACCGCCGCTTCTCGCGAGGGGGCGGAGCCTGCCCGGGACTACCCAGGCTCGCCCCGGGAGAGGGGACCGCGAGGGGGAGCAGGGAGGAGGGAGGGGACGGAGGGAGGCGCAGGCCCCTCCTCCTCTCCGCGGAACTCCGGCGGTGGTTGGGCTGTTGGTGGCGGTTTCGTACCGCCGAGGAAATGAAGGGTTCTGTGTGTTGTATTGGCCCGGCCTGAGGGGCCCGCTCCCTGGTCCAGCCTGCACCCTCCCCTGCGTCCAACCACCTCGCACCTAACTCGGTGCACTCCCCCATCGCTCCCGCCCCCCGCGGCGCTCCTCCCTCCCCCGGATCGTCCCCCCGCCCCCCAGCCTTTCCCACTGGGAGCAGTGATTAATAAGTAACTGCCCGATATAACTCTCTCCTGGCCCCTTGCGTGGTGGAGTGAGGGGCACGACCTCCTGGCCCTCCGCGTTGGAAGGAACGGCAGAGAAATTTTTTTATGTCAATCCGGCAATCCGGGGAAGGCTATGGACAGACGCCTTCTCAGAATCTTGTCTTTAGATGCATAAAATAAAATGCATAGAATTTCAAAAGAAGCCAGCTGTGTATATGGAAATACATTATTCAGATTGTATGTCTGTATAAAGTACATGGGATCCCAGGTTAACCTTTGCTTTAAGGGGAATGAAGGTCTGGACAGGGTGCAGGAGTGGAAAGATCAGAGGAGACCAGAGAGACCTTTCTAAGGGAAAAGAGAGGTGGTGTGTTGGTTTGGGTTTTTTTTTTTTTTCAAAGCAGGAGGTCCACGGATTTTTACTATCTTTTTTTTTTTTAAACAAGAATAATGAATGGAAAAGGTGGGGAGAATTGTGGGTGGAACTTGAAGTGAACCCTTACAATGCTGGGTGAGCGAGAGTGAGTAGATGAATGGATTGAGTCAATCCTCTTTTATGCTCCCTTACGCTGTGAGAGATTCTCTTTAAGAGAGCCTGGTTTCCTGGCATGAGTTGAAACAGTTTATCCAGAAAAAAATTTGAGCTTCTTTAAAAAATTTTTTAATCCTGAAGCAAGATTTTAAGGACAAATTTTTGGCATAACAGAGTAGAAAAGGCCAGAAGGGAGATGATTTGTCAACTTTTCCTTGTGGAAAAACAAAACACAGAAACACAAGGATTTTCAAAATCTTTGTATTAAGCGTGCCCCTGAGATCTTTACAAAAGATTCAGGCAGCCATAGTTCCCAGTCCCTACAGAATTTAAATTTCTTGAAGACAAGTATATCAAACACCAAAACTTCCAAGGAATAGAGTTCAGGGATCAAGCCTTACACTCTGCACATGCTAGAATCCCCCTACAGTCTAGAAAAGAGGCCAAGGAAGTAGCCCTGAATCTGAATCCAGGCAGAGCCCCTGGGACCAATCACCAGGTATTTATATATACTCAGAGGCCTCAGATGGTCTCTTTTCTTGGGTGCTTGTAAAAACGAAAATCTAGGAATCTTTGAGAGCCAGAGCCCCTGTTGTGAGAAAGTACTTCTCCAGTTTCTGATTAGTAATAGTAATCAATGAGAATTTAGGAACTACCTACTTTGCCAAAAAGGGCAGTTAGGTGGTTCAGTGGGTAGAGTACTGGGCCTGGACTCATCTTCCTGAGTTCAAATTTAGCCTCAGACTAGCCGTGTGATCCTGGGTGATTCATTTAACCCTGTTTGTCTCAGTTTCCTCATCTGTAAAATGAGCTGGAGAAGGAAAATGGCAAACCACTCCAGCATATTTGCCAAGAAAACTCCAAATGGGGTCACCAAGAGTCAGACACAACTGAACAACACTTTGCACCAGACTCAGCCTGGGGACATAAAGAACAAAACAAATCTTTCCCAGAAAATGCTTTATTATGTGGGCAGAGGTAAGGCAAAGACAGAAGGATTGTAGAGTGAGTGGGAATGGAGAATATGGAAATTGTAAACAGCTTACTATGAATACCCAAAAGGTGAAATCGCTTCTGGGCATCCTGAAGGTTTTTCAAAGTGGGGGGGGGGGGGGGAAGGAGGAGTCAGGGAAGGAAGGGAATGGAACCTGGACCTGTTTTAAGAGAAAGAGGGAATGTCTGAGAGTACCAGTGGCCTAGAGAGCCTTGGTTCAAGTTCTACCACTGACACATTTTTGGCTGAGTAGCCCTGGGTGAGTCATTTAATCTCCCAGTGCTTTAGACCTAAACTGCAGAGAAAGTGCTGACCTCCTTTGGTAAAGGGAGTTTCCTGATCCTGGAACTATATCAATGAAATAGGACAACTGGTCTAGTCCTGGTCTCCAGAGGAGGAAATCTCTCTTTTCCTCCACTAGACATTCAGATTTAGAGAATTTTTAACTAGCTTCCCTTCCTGTTTTTATATAAACCCTGCAGGGCATTACCAAGTCCCTCAACCAATTGGAACAGACTTTTAATTGAAGTCTGTTTTAACTTCACCCAATTTAAATATCTTTGCTTGCTGAGAGGTGTCCATTTCTTGTTCACACCTAGTTCTAATTAACTAATTCAATCAAAGAATGTTCTTATTTGGCAAAGGCAATGCCTTTTCAATTGACCCCTTACCCTTATATAAGGAATCCAAAACAAAATGGATAGACTTACATCAACTGACTCAGAAGACACCAGTGAAGTAAGTAGAACAAGGAAAACAATATACCCGATGACTAAAACAATGTACATTTTGTAGAGAAGTGGGAAGATGTATATTCAGAAATAGAAATTATATATATAAAAAACAAAAGGTAATGATAAAACTATTTTTAGAAACTTTATTTGATCTTGCTATCCAATGTCTCTTCCCTCTTTCACAGTGTCAGGGAAATTCTCATAACTTAGAGAAATAAACCCTCTTTGAAGACTTATACTCATCAGTAAGATCCAATAGCAGTGGGTCAAAGATAAGAGGTCAAACAAAGCAATTTATTGGCACAATAAGAAACACTGATTTTGATGAATAGCAGATTCAGCTTCCTAGAGTACAAATTTGGTTTTTTATAGCTTTTCAGGCCCTCTTAGTATACATAGTCAATCAGCAGCATTCTTCAGTACTTTTGGATGGATAAGTAAAGCATTTCCTAGGAGAGAGGGAGAGGGAGAAAAAGAAGGGGGAATCATTTGAGGGGAGCATTTGGGATGCAAATAGCAGGATTTAGTATAAGAAAATATTCTCTATCCAAGAGCAAGAGACAAGGGGAATGGATCAAATATTTTTACAATTTGTTAAGTTCTTTTAGGCAAAACTGCTGGATGGATCTCTTCTCCAAGAACAAATAGTTGTTATAACAGTTCACTATATCTATTTTCCTTACTTTCTACTATTAGGCTTCCAGGTGGTTGGGAAATTTCTACATTGTTAGTCCATCAGAGATGTCACAAAATAATAGGAACTGTGGTTCCTATTTTTCCCCTACAAGAGTCAAACTCTAAGAAAAAGCAACCTATACTGGTTTATACTAGTGTCCTCAATTCCCTTCCTCTTACTCCTCAACCAAATACAAACTGAAATTGCTCACTCCTACCTAGCCAGGACCTAAATTTAATGGCCTTTTTTCAATCTCTAACACTTCTTGACTTTCCTTTTCTGCAATTTTTGACACTAATTCATCTTTGATCTTCTCTTTCCTGTATCCTTTCATGCTCGGTCACCCTACTCATACATGTTATCATTCTCATCCTACAGCATTGCTAAGATCTACATCCATCCCCTTGGCTCCACTCTTATGACCACTGTCCTATTTTGGGCTCTCATAATGTAAAAAATGACAGATAGATGATTAATTGGACCCCTATTTTACTCCAATTAGTATTAATCAGTTTGATATGATTCCATGAGGGTAGTGTTTATAAGTTCTGTATATTAGGCCCCAGAGCTGTGACCTGCAGATTGCAAATTCACTTGCATAACTATATGAAGGTAACTAAATGTAAAGCCAAGCATGAGCAGTTTTCCGGAGGACTGCTGCTGTGGATAGCTCTAAGGTTCTGATCACATAGTATAGTGAACTCTATTTATTCAGCAGTAAATTAAAGCAAAGCATTCACAGAAACCAAAGTATAGCATTCACAACTTAACAACTTATCACTAAAAAGTGGCCATATAGTTTTCACCAAAGTGGCCACATAGTTTTAAACAAAAGATATCATTCAGTAAGTCCTTAACTCAATCATCCTTAAAGAGCAGAAAGTATAAAGATCAAAGTTCTCCACCCCTAGGTCACACTGTCTTAATTTCTCAGTCAAAAAGTCTTCTTTCTTCTTAATTGGAGATTAGTTTCCAATCATCCTTATCTCAATCATCCTTAAGAGGTACAAAGTTCTCCCACCCCTAGATCACAGTAAATAATGAACTTTTCAATCAGCACTAAGCACCCAAGGAAAGGTCTTTTCATCTTGACTGGAGGCTGGCTCTCAGATCCCATGATTCCTCTTCCATGGTCCCAGCTCCTGCCTGAATCTACCAAACTGTCACCTGCATTCAAAGGTAGGCAGCTCTCAGCTACTTGTCAAGCTCCTTATCCAGTTCCCCATCTAGTTCCCATTCCATATTAAAGCTCATGGTGTCCAATCCATCTTGAATCCTTCAGTTTGTTTCTGGGAAGACATAGCTTAACAGAGCCAAAACAACATTCATGCACATTGCCAGCACCATCATCAGTTCATTATCTGTCCGTGAAATCAACACAGACCCACAAACAAGGTCTGAGAACTCAACTCAAATTGTCAGTATAGTCCCAGGACCTCTGAAACCCTCCTCCAGGACTTCTGTAAACAGACAACAAGAAAATCTCTTTCAGGGCTTCCAGTAAGGTCCCAGGGCTTCTATACAAAGTATCACAAACAAAAATCAATACAAACAGTGTGGGGAGCCAAGCCCACCCAGGGACCCCTGCCCTTCTGTGGCAATGTCTGAGATAGTGCTAGAGAGAAGCCCTGCCGGCCAGCAGCAGAGCTTAGAGGGAAAAGTTAGATGAAAAGATAGACTTCAAAAGAGATACTTACCCAGAGGTTGACAATCATAAACAAGACAGGACTCCAGTATGATGGAAAACTGAGTCAACTTTATTCAACTAAGAGTCCAGTATATATAGTGTAAAACTGCATAGTCATCATAAGCCACTATCTTTGGGATTACACCATTGCCCTAGTTCCCATTTGCCTTATACGTGATGACTGGTGTACTCTATTCTTGTTATCAGGGTTTGAGTACCGGGCAGGATGTTCCAAACCTCCCTAGAACAGAATGGAGTTGTCCCAAGGCTTCTAGTTAATATTATGATGCAACATTATGCTAGTTTTCCCTGAGAACACTATGAGTGTCCTTGTTCCCAAGCCACACTTTTTACGGGGATGATAAGTCCATGCCTGTGAGCCTTCCTGGGGGATGGGGAACCAATTCGGGCCTGGTTAGCAGGGTCTTATGCTGAGAGGGCTTATTCAGCCATAAGGGTCAGAGCCCCACTGGCCATGGTCCTCTACAAAACAGAACAGACAAACAGATTTCCTGGCCTCCACAAGGTTCCCCTTCTCAATTCTGCTCTTTCCCAGCTTGGGCTTCTCCTTATATATGGTCATTGGCTCCTCCCTGTTCTGCCCTTTCTTGTTGCATCAGCATAATCCTCCCACTGTGGGGTTCACAAGTTCTGCTTTTTTAACAGACTTGATATAATCATGGGCAAAGCTCAAAAGAAACTGAAACAAGGTGCTAAATAATTAAATAGGTGAAACAAGGCACTAAGTACTTCTTTGCTCATTATACTAGAGGACCTCTACCCTTGTTTTTGCCTTGTTATGGTGACCAAGTCCAGTGGGGAGGAGGTGACTCAATTACATAGAAATCCCCGTAGCTATTTTTGTTGCCCCTCCTTATCTCTCTATTGTCCAATACGGGGAAATCACCACGAGTACTTCACCAATGAGTGATCCTGGTTGCTAACTTGCTGCCTGCCTTTCTACCAGTTCATGGACCCTTGTAGATGTTTTGACATCTATTTATCAGCCCATCCTGTGGGTCTGCTCATCGGTTTTGTAGGACCCCTTGAAAAGTCAAGATAGGTCTGGCATGCTCATTAACCCAGTTGTCAACCAATGGGATTCTGTATTTCGTATGAATCTTCCTGGAGGGTCAAAGATAAGGTCTATCAACCAATAAGATTCTGTATTTTTAGTTTGCTTCATCTATATTGTCTGGGTACCAAGCACTATAGGAAGGGGTCAACTCGTTGTGAGGCAGGTCTGAGATCCACTTCATTACAGGGGAACATGGACCCTTTAATAAAGTACCATGGATTCAGAGCTGTGCCCTAGTTTCTTTTATTGTAGGTTGGACAATTTTGGACTCCATAATAACTTCTATGATAGGTAACTCCATATTTTCTTGACTTAGCATCCTTTGACTTCCCTGACTTTCTTGGCATCTTCCTTTCATGAGACCTGATTGGCTCTAGCTTCCTTGTTACAGCTTCCTGGACTTGGGGCATAAAAGGTCCCAGTCCTGTGTAGTCCAGGTCTTTCAGACTTGATGGCTGTCTAAGACCACATAATGACATACTGAATATATTGAAATAAGAAGAGGAGGTCCAGAGTACAGAGAAGCTAAGTGTATCCTGGCTATATTTGAACACAGTAAACCTCTTTTGTTCAATGATTCATGAATATCTCATTTCATCCCAGAGTTGAACCTGAACTAAGAGGGTGCTGGTTTTAATACCTCACCTAAAGTTTTGGCAGGTTGGAACAAGAGGAATTGACCACCTGGTTCACATCATGGTTAAATTAGGGGAAGAGCCTTGCAAATACTAAACAGAAAAGTCATCTGATCATATGGCAGGACATTTCCTGTCTTCCAGTTGCCAAAATCCTCTTGATCTTGTATGGTGAATCTTATCTGTGGGACCAGTAGCTTGCTCCATCTAAGGCAGATACATTAGCTTGATGGATGTTGGAGCAGGCTTCCCAAAGAGGGTAAAAGAGGGCAGCAAAACCAGCATATCCTGGATGTTGTTGACTGTGCTGTAGAAGTTAGATTGATAGACATGGTCTAATGTAGCCAATGTTGAAAAGCTCTCTGTTCAGGCCAGCTAGGTGGTACAGTGAGTAGAGCACCAGCCGAGAGTCAGGAGGACCTGAGTTCAAATCCAGCCTCAAATACTTACTAGCTGTGTGACCCTGGGCAAGTCATTTAACCCCAATTGCCTCCAAAAGAAAAGGAAAACTCTCTGCTTTGGATTTCAATAGCCTAGGGCAGGGGTAAGGAATCTGTGACCTCAAGGCCACATGTGGCCCTCTAGGTCTTCAAATGCTGCAGACCTTTGAGTGAATCCAAACTTCACAGAACAAAGCCTTTTTTTTTTGCTTTTTGGAGGGCAATTGGGGTTAAGTAACTTGTCCAAGGTCACACGGCTAGGTTTTTGTTTGTGTGTGTGTTAAGTGTCTGAGGCCAGATCCTTCTGACTCTAGGGCTGGTGCTCTACTCACTGTACCACCTAGCTGCCCCCAACAAAGCCTTTTATTAAGGCCCTGGAGGAACTCCCTGAAGACCTTTTTCAGGGCCAACTAAATTTGTTAGAACTTTCAAAGGGGGTATGCTCTTTGTCCCTTTTTAGGTGGCTAAAATGGAGAGTTATCTGTTTGCTGTTGTTGTTCAGTTCTGTCTGACTCTTTGTGACGGCACAAACTACTGGAGTAGTTTGACTTTTCCTTCTTCAGCTCATTTTACAAATGAGAAAACTGAGGTAAACAGGGTTAAGTGACTTGCCCAAAGTCACTCAGCTAGTAAGTGTCCTAAACTCTATCTACTATAGCACTTAGCTGCCCAGAGTTATCTGTACCTGACCTTATAAAAAATGAATTCCCCTTGCAGCCAGCTAGAAGATGGGGAGCTGAAGTTCCTAAAGGAAATAGATTTGATAGACTGTATTTATACTATCCCACCAAAGCCTGCCATATCCAATACCCACATTGTCTCAGAGGCCATTGGATCCTGCTTTCTGAGTAAACCCTCCCCCATCTCCTGCCTAAATGGTTTCAGATTTTAGCATTGGGTCACCAACACACAATCTTACATGTGTGGACTGATGTCTCAAGTAATTTTATAATAACTAGGGTAACAAAGTCTGAGCTTTGATATTTATTTGTGAGGCAGAACAAATTGGGTCCAGGGCCCCTCAATAGGCACAAGGGCACTGAAGAGATATTTACAAGAGTTTTTATAGTAAAGTCCAGTTACTATTTTTAAATTTAGGAACTTTCCAGAGTTTGAGGACTCTAATTAGTTGCATCTACCTGTATCCTATAAAACAGTAAATGATACAGTAATAGATGTTTTCCCCAAAATCATGTCACTTATAGGAAAACTAAATTTAGAAAAATGAGCCTTAAACTCCAGCAGCTATACAAAGTGTTAGCAATGATATAAAATGGAATTGGTTTTATTCTTTCAATTCCCCCCTTTGATCCATGAGAGTTTAACCTCCCAAGGATTAGTACCTATAAACTAATTTTATGAGATTTTCTAACATGGTCATAGTCAGTAGAGCAGACTAGCACGAGCCTCTCTGGGACTAGCCTGGAACAGGCTTTAATGCAGCAACTAACACAATGTCTAAAAGGAATTGTAAGGCAGAAGGCAATAAGGGGCCATTTACCCAGGGTGGCTGCCAGGCCATTTCCCTGGAGCCAAATGAACCAAGAAGAGGGATTCCACAAGGGGTCACTTGGGTGAGTAGTTATGTTTCTGCTTTAGTTTATTGAATTTGCTGAAGGATCTTAGCAGGGTGATACCCCATGGACCATAGGTTATTATTAAAATTACAGACTGTAGTGCCATTGCATGTCAAATTGCCAAGAAAAACATAATTTGGAATGGTTTTGTTATCAGAGGTGGTACTGTACATAAGTGCAGCTATATTCAGAAAAGGATCCCATTAGTGACATTGGGTCTCTGGGCAATTTGAATGTAATTCTCTGCATCACCCAAGCCCAAAGTAACATTAATCCCTTCCTTCTGCTTAGCACATATCAGGAATGTAGGCAAGGGTGTTGATACAGGTATTCAATATTCCAACTCTTGTAAGATGTGGTGGAATCTTTAAACTATACGTGAAATCTATTTTCTAATTCAGCAAAGTTAATAGCTTGAGGCACCATCGAATTAGATTTTTCTCTGGGTATATTATAAAGCATTTAGCCAGGAGAAAAGGGAATTATAAGTTGAAGGGGTTCACCCTCCACTCTTGAGACACGAAAACCACCTCCAGCAATCCTGGAAGGTTGCAGAATGGTCTCAGTCTCTGTTCATGGTTTAAGGTCCCCCTAATGTATATGATGGCAAACTGAATACCTGTGAGGCCCAATAATTTTGAGATGATGTAAGGCATAACCCACCCCCCCATGAAGATTGCTGACATCGTCTCTTCCAATAGATCTGAGAGAACTAGATTGGGAAAGTAAAGGCCACACAAATCAAACAGAGCAAAAACATAAAGCAGCATGAGGGGCAAGGTTTCATGTGGGAACAGTGTATCCAAGAGCTCCATTCTAGGTGCACCTAGAATGTGCCTTCCCAAGTCATCTGTGTCCTGTTAGTCCATTGCAAATTCTTGATGTAGATCTTATCCCCAGGATCAACATCATAGAGTTAAAAGTCCAGTGGTCCATTCTGCACTACTCCTCCAGTGTTGTGGAGTTCTAGCAGCCTGGTTGGTAGCTTTTGTATAGAAGAAGCAATAGAAGCAACTCCTCCTAATGGAGAAGTGTGTACTGGGAGAAAAGATCTTCTTGGACAAGGGGTAGTGGTGACATTGTCCAAAAGCATTTCAAAAGGATATATATGTAATTCCTGCCCTAGTCAGCTCCACAGATAGAATAAAGTCAGAGGAAGAACATCAGGCCACATTAGAAGGTTTCAGCATATAACTCGCTGATCATAATTTTAAGCTCTCTGTTCATATGTCCAATGTGACCTGAACTTTGGTTGTGGCAAGGTGTATAAAATTTCAGGACTCCCACTTGGCAAGAATCAATCTGGGATAGGATAGAATTGGTAGAATGGGTGCCCCTATCAGAATCAGTGGAGGCCACATGGCCAAAGTGGGGACCAATCTCTTTCAGGAGAACCTTTGCAATAAATCCAGCTATGGCTTGAGAGCCAGGAAAGGCTTCTACCCATCGAGCAGGTTGGTCAGCAGTAACTAGGTAGATTTTAAAGTAGCCAGACTTGGGAATACAAGTGAAATTAATCAACAAATGCTCAAAAGGCATATTTGCTAGGGGGCATCCCTGGTAGGCAATGGCAGGGAAGGCATGCTCACTAGATGTCTGGCAAATGGGATAGGAGATATACACAGGCAGTCAGTGAGATGATGCATAGAGCAACACAAGCCCTTTTTAGCAAGTCCAAGGCTTTTTGAGATCTGAAATGTGGGAGAGATGTTGCTGGTCAAGCTGCCAAAGTTCTGGAACAGAGGTTTAGTCAAATAACTTAGGGGTTTAGTGATCTCACCAAAGGATGGGATGCACTCTTAACAATACCTAGTTCCTCCAAGGATGGTGTGTCTTTTGTTGGTGGGACAGATATCTTAGTTAAGGCCTGCACATGCTTAAGTGAAATAGGATACCAGCAAGTAAAACGAAACCAAGATACTGTACCTGTGGGAGGCACCACTGAACTTTTGTTTTAGAGACTTGATGGCCCCTTTGAGGGAGCTGAAGAAGAAGGTAATAGCTATTCTCTTGACAAACTTCCAACACTGGGTGTTGCCAGTAGGAGGTCATCATTGTATTGGATTAAAGATAAGCCCTTGAAAGTGGTAGAAGTTAAATATTGTTTGTAGGGTTTGAGAAACCAGGGTAGGACTTTCTACATATAAAGGGAATATAAAAAAAAATAATAATGAGCAAAAACTCTATCACAGTAAAACAGGTAGCCTCACAAGGAATTGAGGAAATGATGGTAGCTGTTTTGGGAACTCCTGGGTGTCTGGGCATAACATAAGTATTAACAGCACATAAATCTTGTACAGTGATAAACAGGTTTACCATCAGGGCCCAGATTGGGTTTCTTAACAGAGAGGATAGGAGTGTCACAAGGGGTACAGTAATAACTTAAGCCCTCATGGAGTTAATAATGGATGAAATACCTTCAAAGGCCTTCATGGACAAAAGATAATCAGAAATCAATGGTGGAGGATCTCCTTTTCTTGATGACAATGGGGACAGAAGATTTTAGCCAACCTGCATCTGAGGATGAAGTCACCCATCAGGGATGTCAGATGGAATCCCGGATCTATTGTCAGGAGTCTCTTGAGCATTCTAAAGCAATATAGGGAACAAAAAGAGGGAGTTGCAAAATCAGAGATCCATTGGGGGAACAAGACAGAGTGTCCCTAAGTTTACAAAGAAGATCTTGCCCACGGGATTTGGGCATGAGGAAGGACTGTTCAACAGAAAGGGGACCAATGGATACCATGCTATGAGACAATTTTGGAACATTCTGAGATTTTTCTGAGACCCCTACAACATTCAGAGACCCGATAAAGGGACATTTAGAGTCCGATTTACTCATTAAATCTGGATTAGAAGTTCTAATATCTAATAAGCAATCTTAGAGTATATCATTGACTTTTAGGGTGACATGGGGTTTACTGGTGAGGGGAGAGACGTGGACTGATATGACTGGGGTAAGGATATCAGGAAAAACAAAAGCATCTTTTCCAAAATCTACAGCCCCAACCACTCTCTCACACCTTCATGAAGCAGAATTCTCCTGGGCATTTCTAGGCCCACCATTATTTTTACTTTAAAAATCCTATTTTTCCTTTCTACATTCTGAGGTAATATGGTCCTTCCTGTGGTACTAAAAACATGTATGTGACTTGCAAGTTCCTGATACATCTTATGCAGGGGCAAGGATGGTGGTTTGGCCCTTGCACTTATATTTCTCTTCCTCCTTATCATTAACTTTGTAAACATATTGGGCAATGCTCTTAAGCTCACCAATGCCCTTTTCATGCCAACCAGGGCAAATTTTATGAAAATATTTTTGTATTTCTAGCATGGATTGGATAATAAAGGCCAAATTAATTCTCACATTTCTTGGATTGAGTGGATCTAACCCTGCTTACTGCTTAGCAATCTTATACAACCTGTCAAAAGCTATTAGGGGTTTCATTTTTGTCTTGAAGAGTTTCTTGGAACTTATTTCAATTTTTTGTGTATGGCACAAGCCTCCATGCCTTTAATTAAGGACTCTCTATCCTGAAGTAACTTGGTGTAATCAATAGGATTCTTGGGTTTCCATTGCGGGTCCTGTAACGGATAATTTGGGAGACCCACAGTACCATGCCCCCTAATACCCCCACCAGAACTTGCTGATTAGCAGTTTCAGTAATATTTCACTGGGGAAGAGTAAGGTTTCCATCAGGTCAGTCATGTCCCTCCAGGGTGGGATTATGACCCTTAAAGATGTACTCAATTAGGTTATAACTGCTTCCAGATCTTCATCAAATTTGGGAGTGTCCCTTCTCCAGGTAGAAAGATCAGAGGGACTTGAAAGGCTAATGATTCCTAGTCCTGACTATCTGACCAGGCTGTGCAGAATTATATACAAGCTTTTCTTGAAGAGGGAAAACACCATGTGGGTACATCTTGCTCAAACTGAATCTCCAATTAATTCAGGAGGAAAATAAGATGGGGGCCCAGAGGGTGGGGAAGAGGAGGCAGCAAGAGCAGAAGAAAAAAGAATAACTAAAAAGGGTTGTAAAGGAGCAGGAGAGGGAGCAGGCAAGAGAGAAAAGAGAAAATACCTGTAGGTATGTGGGACATAATACCATCAGAAAGGGCAGCCCACAGAATCAGAATTACATGTGACTTAGTTGCTTGTTTCCTATAGCTAGCCTTAGATCCTTTAATTTACAATACTAAAAGGTACCAAATTGAGGCCAAAACAAATTATCAGCTGAATCATCTCAGTTTCATAACAAAATTCACATCAGCTAATGAAATACTTCTTGGTCATTCCTGGCACAACCAGAAGCTTCCCCTGGCCCTATGCTGTAAGAAATGTTTTCCAGGTGGGGAAGGAAGGGTTTTCTTCAATATGCTATTACCAGCCAGATCCCATTATTTCTATAAAGGGACTTCCCTAACAGTGTGGAGACTTACCTTTGCTTGGGAATTGGGATCAGGGGGAAGTCCAATCTCTGGGGTAGCCCTCAGTGAGAAAGTCAACTAGAGTATTCTAGAGTCCCTTGAAGAGGACATTGCTGGAGGCCGGAGTCCTCTCTCAACCTCCTGACTGTCTTCGCCAAAACCATCAGAGTAGCCTTATAATAACTGAGGAAATAAAATCTTAACTGTGTGATTTATTGGCAAGGCATGCAATTGCAGAATAAAGTGGGTCCAAGGCCCCTCAGTAGGTACAAGATCCTAAAGAGAGATTTATAAGAGTTTTTATAGTAAAGTACAGTTACTAGATTTAGGGATTTTCCAGAATTTGGGAACTCTGATTGGTTGCATCCACCTGCATCCTGTAAAACAGTTAGTGATACTATAATAGATGATTTCTCCAAAATCATGTCACTTTTAGGAAAATGAGCTTTAACTCCAGCAGCTGTACAAAGTGTTAGCAAGGATACAAAATGGAATCAGTTTTGTTTCCTCTCTAGACACTGGTGAAATTTGAGCTGGAGGTTGGGACAATTATGACTTGGGTTAATATTGCTATCAGTGCAAATAGTCATTCTAGAAATGGACAGAGGAGTCACACAGTTCACTTGCCCTGCTAAGTAGGTAGAAGGGGAAGATACCATCCATAGGAAGGTGTTTTAGATGTGACTCTGAAACATGGGGTTGACAATAAAGCAAATGATGGACAGCCCATGAGGATACTAGTAAAACTAGCACATAAAACACATATAAAATGCCAGCTAGCAAAACATATCTACAGGGAAATCAAGCACCTGAGTATTAGGGGCCCTTCATCCTCACCCAAAACTGAGATATTCTCCAGACCCTGCCTTAATTAGACCATTCTGAGAGGCTATAGAGAATAATCTTTGGAGGTGAGAGGTACTCCAGGCTCAAATCTTGTTTGGGCCTTACTGAAACCTCTGAGAATGTAACTGGAAGGCCAAATGGAAACCCTTAGAATTACCTGAGCCATTCTATGTAATGCCTATCTCTATAGCAGCTCCTGATCTCATCAATGCTGTAGACCAGGTAGCCCAGGCCTGGAGTGGTATGGGGCTATCAAATTTGCCAAAACCTTTTTCTCTGTGTCCATGGCTGAAATTAATCAGAAACAGTTTGCTTTCATCTCAGGAGTCCCATATACTTGACCCTTCTTCTCCAAGGCTATGTGAATACTCTTTCATATTGCCACACTTTGGTAGACAGAGACCCAAAAGACACCTCCTTTCTTCAAGGAGCATCTTCAATGTGCATCATTACATTGATGATATATTGTTGATTGGGTCAGATGAGGCCACTGTGGCAAAGATCCAAGATCAGATAGTGGCCCATAGGAAGGACAAGGGTTGGAAAATCAACCCTATGGAAGTCCAGGATCTAGCCTGATCAGTCAAGTTTTTGGGAAATACAATGGATGGGAAACCCCAGAGGATTGACACTATTGACACTTGCTTCTCTGTGATTTAAGAAGAAAGTCCAGAGACTTATTGGACTCTTTAGGTTTTGAAAAATGTATGTTCCTCACCTGGCTATCCGGATGGCCCCCATTTACCAAGTCAACCATAAGTCTGTGTCTTTTAAGTAGGGCCCAAAACAGGCTTCAACCCTGGAAGATATAAAGCAGGCTATTTAGCAGTCTTCTCTTGGGTCCTTATGATTCTGTAAGGTACATGTTTCTGAAATTCTCTGTCTATAAGCTGGATGGAGCCTTTGGCAGGCACCAAATTATTCTAGGTGGCCAAAATAATCCTCTGTTTGGCTTCTGGATTTCCAAGTGCCCCGGAGAAGTCACTCACTGCACTGCTTTTGAATAGCAGTTGGCTTTCCTCTTACTGGGTATTAGTTAAAATCACCCTCTATCCAGAGTTGCCTATGATGGGTTTGGTGATACAAGATAGTCCTTCTAGCAAGATGTGTAAACCATAAGAGATTTTTATAGCTAAATGGAAATGGTACATTGCAAATCATGCTTGGTTAGATCCTTCTGGTATTAGTACATTTCACACAGACACACACAGACACAGACACAGACACAGACACACACACACACACACATACACACACACACACACACACACACTGGAGACTATGCCAGAGACTGAGGCCACCAGTCCAGACCCTAGATCCTACCTTCTCCACTGGCCCAGTGGGCTCTCACCTATAAGAACCTGGCTACTGAGGCATGCCACTTATCTGATTAATAGATCATTCCATTTGTCACAAAAGAGGTATATACAACTGGACTTCAGCAGCCACTAATCTGCCGCTTTACTCTAGAAGATAATCCTAATGCAGGAAGAATGACTGACTATGCCATGTGTCCATGCAGAGGGCCTAATGTTCCTGGAGTTGGTCCTGCTCATCACCACCTCATATGAGGAAAAGAAATCTTCAGCTACACTGAAGGTGTCATTGTCTGTACTATGTTTTTGGTGCTGTTCTGACTTATCGCCACCATTTTGCATTAGGATACCCACTGTGAATTGCAGAGCTATGGCATCACACATCATATGGGACAGACTGTGAGACTTTGAGACTTAGTTTTTCTGAAGGAAAAACAGGATTTCTGACTTTTGCCCTATACATTTTGGTTTTGGTTTAGTCTTGTTTTTTTTTTTTTCCTGTCACTTAGTACTACCCATGATAAGAGGCTGGTCCAGTCACTTATATGGTGGAAAGTCCTTTAGAAAATCATTAGAAAAGAAAAAGAAAATCATCAGGGCCTTGCCAGCAAGGGATGGTAAGTGATAAGACCATTTACATTTTGTTTTTTGATTCAGCATCTTTGACTTCTCAGATTTCTCTTGATTACCTTGACTCTCTTTCCTGGAAACCTGATTGACTCCAGCTTCCTAGAGGCAATTTCCTGTCCTGGGGGCATGAAAGGTCCAGACTACTAGACTTCCTGGTTGCATAAGACCCGAAGGAGTCACTCTACCCTAATAATGTACTTACTAGATGCTTTTCCAGATGGAACTAGGGAAAAGGAATGCTGCCTAGAAAAGCTAAGTGCCACAGTGTCCTAGATCTATATTCTTGTAAACCTCCTTTGATCAATGACTCACAAGTCCTTCCTTTCATCCCAAACTTGAACTAAGAGTGTTCTGACTTTAGAGTCCCACCTACAACAACCTTATATCTAGACTATTGTAATAGCCTACAAATTGGTTTCCTTGTATTCACTTTCTACCCTCTCTTTAATCCATCCTTTATATATATAGCTGTCAAAATAAACTTCCTAAAGTACTGGTCTGAGGATATCACTCCCCTCCCTGTTCAAGAAGTTTCACTGAATCCAGTCTCTGATAGTTCAGCTTTTGCTTAATTGTCCCTAGAACAAACCTCTACATCAGTTGCTGTCTCTATAATCTGTCACCTATTCTATGGCCATTGTCCTCACTTCTCTCCCACTGGAACCCTAAATTCTACCCCCTGGGAAGCCAGGCTCTGATAAGCAAAATTTCATCTCGTCTTTTCCCAAACATAGTATTTATATCACTTCTCAGGCCTTTCCTTAGGAAAATGTACCCCTCAACCCTATCTTTCCTGCTTCCCTTTTTGTGTTTTCTTTCTCTGTTAGAATACAAGTTCCTTGAGGGCAGGTACTGCCTTGTTTACTTATTTTTCTGTTTCCAATATTTAGTATAGTATTATCACATTAAACACTTAAGAAATTAATAAATGCTCTGTCTTTTCTATCACTGATAAAATACAAATTCCTTTTCTTGGCATAAAAAGCCTTTTATAGAATGGATCCAGTCTATCTTTCCAGACAATTGCATTTCACATTATTTCCCATTTGTATACTCTATGTTCCAGGCAAGCTGACCTATTTAATCTTCCCTAAAATTGTTTTTTCATCTTCCAACTCTGAGTCTTTACACAGCTTAGCCTTCATACTAAGAAATCACTCATCTCTCATGTCCAGCTCTTAAAACCATTCAAGGCTATTTTCTCAGGTGCAATCTCTTGTAGAAAGTCTTTAGTACTTCAATGTTTGCATAATATTCCATCTCTCTGTCAATAGTAGTAATTTCTGTCTTCTTAGGAGAATGAGAGCTGATTTAAGGAAGGGATTATTTTTCATGCAGGATTTTAAAGGATTTCACAATGTTACATTGTTATGGAGATGTAATTCCCTTTGAGGAGTGTCTCCCCAGTTTTCTGGACTAGTAGGCTGGTAGGCTGGGGCAGGGTTGAATGAGAATTCCTGTTTTAGGTGAAGGCCCTACCCTTTTCAACACCACTCACCTCTAAGGCAAGTTCAGTATTTAAAATATGTTTTCCTTGCTGGAGGAGGTTTAGTAGGTGGGTGCTCCCTAAGTAGCACAGGTCCTCCTTTTCCAGGCTTGGCTTGATTTTGCCTCAAAGGTTTTAGCTCTACTAAGTCTGTGAATGTATGTTGTTATTCTTTCTGTGCTGATAGGCTCTTCTGCTTATAGAAATTCACACTTGTCTAGGGATAGGTGTCATTTCAGTGTGAGTCCATTTGTGTTTAGGATTTCCACATGGAGTAAATGTCTGCTCTTCTTTTCATCATGCCTCAGTCTTACCGAAACAGGGTTATATCTCCTTTTCTTCTACAAAGATCCAAACCTCTCCCCACATATCTACTCACATCAGACAAAGATTTAGCAACAGCCACATTTTCCCGATTATAAGAGGATGGAGGAAAAAAAATAAGAAGGAAGGAGAGGGAGCAAAAGGGAGGACAGTGCGTTTGGATGGGAATAACCTGGCAGCTTGCACCACTGGCTGCCAACCCAGATGAGTTTCTTCTCTTAGGCTGAGCACTCTCCCAAGGGGAGAAGAAACCGTCTGACTTAATGAAGGCACCAACTTTGAGGTAATTCTTTAACAGACAAGTAAAAGGAAATACACAATTGCTCTGGTTACTCTACAATCTCATCATTAGTTCTTGTCTGGAGGTTGGAGAGAGGAGAGAAAGCTTTCCCTTAGTCTAATTCCCATTGTCTACAACTGGAGCATGTGAGGTAAGCACGTTAGGGTAAAGGATACAGCATCCAGAGATCATCGGCTCCACCTGCCTGTGCTTCTGCCTGCTAACTGGAAAACAAAGATGACTGTTGTGCTAGTCCTCCTCTCTCCCTGAAGCCTCTATTACAAGGTCCCAGAAATCCAATCTCCAAAAGCTGGCAGACTCTGGGACTCAGTCTCTCATCACCATAGCAGAGACATCGGGGGAAGGAGCTTGTGAAAACAGGGTGATGTTGGGGTCAATTAGTTTTGTAGCTCTACAATAACTTGAATGAACATAATATGTGATGAATAAATGCTTATTAAATTGAATTGAATTGAGAGGGGGAACTTTTTGTTTTTGTTTCTCCAATATTACATAAGGTATAAAAGGCCCTTAATAAAATAGTTAAATTGAACAGAATTTAGAACATCATTCTATTTATGCACACAGTTTTTTCAGGACCATATCTATTTCATAAAGTGATAATTAAGATCATCAGTTTGTTAATTTCTTACCCTAGTATTGTTCCATCTAATATCTTCAGGTTCATTTTTCTATTCAGACTACACCTTTATTTTTCTTTGGTAAACTTAATTATTATCTCTTTCATCAATCAATCAACAAACATTGATCAGACACCTACCATGTGCCTAGCACCATACTAGGCACTGGGGATAAAAATATAATAAAAGAATAAGACAATTCCTATCCTCAAGAATTTAAAATTTTACTTTTACTGAGGATACCATTATATCAGTTCCCCCATTAGAATATAAATGCTTCATCCTTTTGTAGTCCCTTACAATTGGTCATTTATATTTTACCTTATTATGTTTTTCTTTGCTCCTGTGTTAGAATATCAAATTTCCTACTCAACTCTGGGGCTTTTTTTTTTTAACCTTTCATTAGAAATTCTTGGAAGTCTACTATTTTATTAAAGATCCATTTCCTACTCTGTAGTACCATAGTCGGTTTTTCTGGTTAAGTTATTCTTGGTTATAAGCCCAAGTCTTTTGAATTTTGATATATTGCATGCCAAGCTCTCTGATCCTTTATGGTGGTAGCTAGCTGCCAAACCTTGTGCAATCCTGACTACATCTCCTCTCTACTTGAATTCTCTCTTTTTGGCTCCTTAAAGTATCTTCTCTTAGACCTAGAAGCTCTGGATCTTGCCTATGATATACTTGAGTTTTTATTTTGGAGTTGCTTTCAGGAGGTGACTTGGATTCTTCCTATTTTCACTTTGTTATCTGATTCTAAGAGATCTATACAGTTTTCTTTCATGATTTGATTGTTTTAATACTAAAAATTAGGCTTAAAAGTTTATGTAGGGGCAGCTAGGTGTCCCAGTGAGTAGAGCACTGGCCCTGAAATCAGAAGGAACTGAGTTCAGATCCGGCCTCAGGCACTTAACACACAGAAACAAAAAAACCTAGCCCTGTGACCTTGGACAAGTTACTTAACCCCAGTTGCCCTCCAAAAAGAAAAAAAAAAGTATGTAAAGTGCAAGCATAAAATTAAACATTTAAAAAAAAATAAACTTTTAAAATCAGTTTTAGAGTAAGCAGTGAGGTTGCCATTTTCTAATTTGGATGGATTAAACTTGGCATTTAATCTTGTTGTATTAAACTAGCTTAAGGGGACCCCCCCATTTTAAATCCAAAATGGCCATGGCATTAAAGCTACAGAAAGTCCTCTAAACTCTGATCAAAACAGTGACAAATGACAATGCTAGAGGACTCATGATGAAACATACTACCTACCTTTCAAAAGAGAAGTGAAGGATTCAGGGTAGGGATTGAGATATGTTTTTTGGACAAGGTCAGTAGGAGAATTTGTTTTGCTTATCGAACATATTTGTTACAAATCTTTTGTTTTTCTTTTTTTAATTGGGGGAGAGAAAATACAATTTTTGTTAATTAAAAATAGAAAGTTAGGGGTGGCTAGGCGGCACAGGGAATAGAGCACCAACCCTGGAGTCAGGAGGGCCTGAGTTCAAATCTGGCCTCAGACACTTTACACTTACTAGCCACGTGACCTTGGGCAAGTCACTTAACCCCAATTTCCCTGCCTTACCAGCTCCAAAAAGCAAAAAATAAAATAAAATAAAATAAAATAAATTAAAATAACAGAAAGTTACAAGAGATCAACCTTCTTGCAAAAGTATTGGATTTTTAATGGAAAAAATATATATACATATATGTGTGCATCTGTGTCTGTGTCTGTGTGCGGGCATGCCACACACATCTCCAGGTAGCTTATGTCCCAAGTACCACCACACCCTAAGCAATGACACTTTCAACATTAAACAGGATTTTTCTAAGGGGGCTATATAACTGTTTCACATATCAGTAATGAATATTTCACTGTGTACCTCTAAAAGTAACTCTCTTGGAGTAAAAAAGCAGCAAAGGGGAAGGAAAGAGAAGAGAATGATACTGGGAGTAATTTTGGAGCTGTAAAAACATCACTAAAATTTATTTGAAAATTTTTTCCTGGTTTCACATGTTTCGTTGATATCATATTGCTTGCCTTCTCAGTGGGTGGAAGAGTGGCTAGGGAGAAAGAGAAAATTTGGAACTCAAAGTGTTGAAATAGAAAAAGTAAAATTAAATAATTAACATAAAAAAATTTAAATGCTTAAAAAAAACCCAAGGAAGTAACACAAAAAACCCAGCTAAATAATAACGTCTTCAGTTCATCTAGAAGTCTACATCTAAAGTAAAAGAATCCTGAGCTGGATTTGACATCACTCTTATCCTCTGATATTTTGCTAAACAGAGATTTAGAAACAAAGATGCCCATCAATTGGGAAATGGCTGAAAGATTTGTGATACATGAATATAATGGAATATTCTTGTGCCATAAAAAAATTACAAATGTTGGGGTGGCTAGGTGGCGCAGTGAGTAAGAGCACCGGCCTCGGAGTTGGGATGACCCGGGATCGAATCCAGCCTCAGAAAATGAGCACCCACACATAAATAATGACTAGCCGTGTAACCTTGAGCAAGTTACTTAACCCCAGTTGCTTAAAAAAAAAAAAATTACAAACGTGATGGATACAAAGAAGCATGAAAAAATTTAGAGGAACTGATAAAGCATAAAATAAGCAGAACAAAGGAAAAATATATACAATTACTACAACAATGTAAATGGAAACAACTACAAAATAAAATTAATCTTGCAAAATTATAGGGAATAAGCATGACTTCAATGAAGATTTGTAAAAAGATACAAGCCTCACTCTTTTGCCACAGAAGGAGGGTTACAAGTGTGGAACATTGTATATATTTTCAGACTTTTCAATGTGTTGGTTTTGTTGTTTGTTTGGGTTTTTTTTTCTTCCCCCCTTTTTGTTCCTTTAAAAAATGTTATATTGAATGGCTTTCCAGGAGGATAAGGGAAAGGGATACAATTCCAAAAGTAATTTTGGAAATGTAAAAACAAAAGATATCAATAAAGTCTATTTTAAAAAATCTTGCAAAAGTCCAGTTCCAATGTCTGTCTGCTCGAAATTAATGTACTGCTTCATTAAAGAGCAATTCATTCTAATTAACTTCACAAAGTCACAATTAGAAACTCCTGTTCTATTCTAGCAGCACCGATGATTATTCATTTTGCTTTTTCCTCTGAAGGTTTGCTTACTAATTGTTTGAACACTGAGCAGGTGTTCATTTTTACTGAGAAGTTCATTGGAAAAAGTTAATCCAAGCATTAAACCTTTCTTGAGCCAGAATATCGATGCAAAAGAATCAGAAAAGATTCCTTCAACAGCTGCAAAGGCTACCACACATTCACCATATGTTGCTTCTTTGTCCCTAGTCCAGCACAATCCGGCTTTCTTTTCAACACAAGGTAGTATTTCAGTCTCATTGAAGAGAAATTCCATTTCTTTTGAGTCTTGAATATAAGTGTCAATAAAGAGGCTATATTTCAGAATGTGTTTTCTGTAGTAATTTGGAAGCCATAGAAACAGTAGGCTTAAGTTATCTATATTTCTTCTTTCACTGCTAGACCAAGTTTGCATTTACTCTGTCATCACATGCTGCAAAGAAAGCCAATACATGCAATGTATATAAATATATTTCCCTTCAATAAAGATTCCCCTCAATAAAATATTTCCCCTCAAGCTTCAGAGCTTCCCTGTACTGAATATTCTTATACAAATCCCCACCCCAGGTGTCTAGAAGGAGACCTGTATTTTCTTTTAAATTTGTCAGATATAGGGGGGTGCCTAGGTGGCACAGTGAATAGAGCACTGGCCCTGGAGTCAGGAAGACCTGAGTTCAAATCCAACCTCAGACACTTAACACAAAAACTAGCTGTCTGACCTTGGGCAAGTCATATAACCCCAACTGCCCTACCTTCTTCCCTCCAAAAAAGAAAAAAAATAAATTTGTCAGATATGGTGATACTGAATGAGGAAGACTGACAAAGGATTATCCTTCAGCAAGTCTCCATCTTCCAAACTGGTGAGGCCTGGCCCATCCACTGCTTTGGTTGTTACCAGCTCTGAGAGCCCCTCAAATTGTTTGCACTGTTTTACTGGTCCTGACTCCAGTGGGATTGAGGAAAGAAGGTGGAGCTTTCTTTGTCTGTGAAAATAATCCTCCTGAAAGATGAAAAGCACAGCTGCTGCAGGTATACTGACTTGGAGAGCCCAGGTTTGTGAGCAGAGCAAGAATGCCTCAGGTACTTGAAGAAAGAATAGGTGGAAGAGGAGCAGACTGGACAGATTGAGGGAGAGAACTGAGAGACAAGTCTGAGCTGAAAGGGTTAAAATGCTTTCATGATTTCTTAAAATATGATATCTTAGGGGCAGAGAAAAGATGGAGGCATAGAAGCAGGAAAACTCCTTGTGCTGTCTCCCACTGCAGGCAACCCGGCAGGCAGAAAGGAAGGGTCTATGGCAGGACACTGGGAGCAGAGGCTAGCCCCCTCACAAGCCCTCAGTTTTAGCCTGAGGGAGCCTCAAATAGCCCTAGCTGGAGGGACTTCTGGAGAGTGGCTCACCAGCAACTGTGGAGGTTTCCAGAATTATCAACCCATGAATGCCAAAGACAAAGTGACTGGTCAGTGTAGACTTTAAGGGAAGAGAGGGTCAGGGAGTTTAGTCTGGCATCTGCACCCAGAGGGAGAAGTGGCTGAGGCTTAGTGGCTAATGCTACCTGGCTGCTTCAGAGCTCCTGGTTTGCAGATTGTAGGGGGAACAAGCAACCAGTCTGAGGGGTAATCACTCTTGCTTTAACCTGCTTGGATCTCGATTACAGTCTAGGGTGGAGGTCCTGAGGTGTGTGACCAGCTTGCCAGAGCTTGTGGAGGCTTCAGAGAGGGTACCCAACTAATACCTTTGGCAGCTGAGAAAACCCCAGCTATTTGGGACAAAGATCTCCTCTCTGGAAGCAGAGTTCTACTGTGGCAAAAAAGCTCAAAAGTCAAGTAATTAAATGGAAAAATGAGCAAGCAAAGGAGCAAAGCAAGCACAGCAGTCAAACCTTGGATTCCTATTTTGGGGACAAAAAGGATCAAAGCATGGAACAGGAGGAAGACAACAAAGTCAGAACTCCTGCACCAAAAGCTTCCAAGAAAAATATGAGCTAGTTACAGGCCACAGAGGAGCTGAAAAAGGATTTTGAAAATCAAATAAGAGACGTGGAGGAAAAATTAGGAAGAGAAATGAGAATGATGCAAGAAAACCATGCAAAGAGAGTCAACAACCTGACTGAAGAAAATAACACCTTAAAAAATAGACTAACTCAGATGGCAAAAGAGGCTCAAAAAGGCAATGAGGAGAAGAATGCCTTAAAAAGTCAAATTTGCCAGATGGAAAAAGAATCTCAAAAGCTCACTGAAGAGAATCATTCCTTCAGAATTGGATTGGAGCAAATGGAAGCTAGTGACTTTATGAGAAATCAAGATACTATTAAACAGGTCCAAAAAAAAAAATGAAAACATAGAAGGCAATGTGAAATATTTCATTGGAAAAAGCACTGACCTGGAAAATAGATCCAGGAGAGATAATTTTAAAATTATTGGGCTACTTGAAAGCCATGATCAAAGAAAGAACCTAGAAATCATCCTTCAAGAAATTCTCAAGGAAAATTGCCCTGATGTTTTAGAACCAGAGGGCAAAGTAGAGTTTGAAAGAATCCACTGATCACCTCCTGAAAAAGATCCCAAAAAAGAAAACTCCTAGGAATATTATAGCCAGGTTCTGGAGTTCCCAGATCAAGGAGAAAATATTACAAGCAGCCAGGAAGAAACAGTTTGAATATTGTAGAAACACAATCAGGACAACACAGGATCTGGCAGCTTCTACACTGGGTGATCAAAGGGCTTGGAATATGATATTCTGGAGGTCAAAGAAACTGGGATTAAGATCAAGAATCACCTACCCAGCAAAACTGAGTATCATGTTTCAGGGGGAAATATGGTTATTTAATGAAATAGAGAACTTTCAAGCATTCTTGATGAAACAACCAGAGTTGAATAGAAAATTTGACATGCAAATACAAGAAGCAAGAGAAGCATGAGAAGGTGAACAAGGCAAAGAAATCATAAGGAACTTATCAAAGTTGAACTATTTATATTCCTACATGGAAAAAAAAATAATTGTAACTGATGAAACTTTTCTCAGTATAAGAATAGTTGAAGGGAATAGAAATGTGTGTGTATACACATACATGCATACATATGTGTGTGTGTATATATATATATATATATATATATGTATATATATATATATATATATATATAGGAGGAGGGTATATGGACGTATGAATACATATGTGAATGTGTGTATGTATGTTTATAGTTATACATAGAGGGCACAGAGCCAATTGAATAGTAAGGGATGATACTTAAAAGGTGAAATTAAGAGGTGAGAGAGGAATATAATGAGAGTAGATGGGGAAAGACAGAATGGGATAAACTATCTCATATAGAAGAGGCAAGAAAAAATGATTACAATGGAGGGGAAGAACAGGAAGGCAAAAGGGAATGGGTCGACCTTTTTCTCATTGAATTTGGATTAGGGAGGGAATGACATACACACTAAATAGGGTATCTCACCCTACAGGAGAGTAGGGGGGAAGGGGATGAGGGGAGGAATAATGGAAGGGAGGGCAGGCTGGGGTGGGAGAGGGAAGTTGGAAGCACCCACTTTTGAAAAGGGACAGGATCAAAGTAGAGAATAGGACAAGTAGGAGGTGGGATAGGAGTGAGGGAATTATAGTCAGTCTTTTGCAATATATCCATTATGGAAATGTTTTGCATAGCTACACATGTATAACCTATACTGAATTACTTATCTTCTCAGTGAGATTCAGAGATGAGGGAGGAAGGGAAAGAATCTGGAATCCAAAGTTTTAAAATCAAAGTTTAATAATATATATACATATACATATATATACATATTATTATTATTATTATTATTTTACATGTAACTGGGAAATAAGATATACTGTCACTGCATAGAGATCCATCATGCCCTACGGGAAAGTCGGTGGGGGGGATAGGGGAAGATATGGGAGAGAGCAGATTGGGGGAGGGGATATTCAGTGGGATCGCTATTTTGGGGAGGTGAGTAGGGAAAATGGGGAGAAAATGTGTAACTCAAAATCTTGTGGAAATGAATGATGTAAACTAAAAAAATTAAAAAGAGGGAAAAAAAGAAACAGATCCTGGGCCCAACACAAAGTCCTAATTTGAGGAGACCAAAGGCTGAAAGAATGAATAAATTTTAAAAGGGCCCCATGATAAAGAATGACTATAGTGCCAGGGATGCCCAGGACATAAACCCAGAAGAAAAGAATAAATCCAGACCATTTACAAACAAAGCCTGAAAGTGAAGCCCAGCTTAGAAGGACAACTGGAATTCTTAGCACAGACATATGAAGGTTTTTTGAGAGTTTAAAATTATATTATAAACTAAATGAAAGTATCAAAGGAAAGAATTAGACTAGAAATGAAAGCTTTGGAGAAAAGACTTAGGAGAATTAATTAATTAATTGTACAATCTTAGTACAAGAGATGTAAAATCTTTCCCAAGTAGCAAACTCCATGAAAATTAGAATGGACCAAACAAGTTAATGACTGTGCAGCAACATGAAATATTAAAAACAAAACCAAAAGAATAGAGAAAATAGGAGAAATCATATGGTCTCTCAAAAAAAATGGACTTAGAAATCAGATTAAGGAGAAATAATTTTAAAATGACTGGACTACCTAAAAGCCATGATGTAAAAGTGAGGAAGGGAGACAGAGAACAGAGAGAGAAGAGAAGAGAGGGAGGGACAGAGAGAGAGGGAGAGAGAGAGAGAGAGAGAGAGAGCACCCAGATATCATAGTTTTAACATATCATATTTTTTAAACTAAATTTTATGTTTATTTTTAGTTTACATCATTCATTTCCACAAGATTTTGAGTTACAAATTTTCTCACCATCTCTCCCCTACCCACCACCCCAAAACAGCAATCCCATTATATACTCCCTCCCCCAATCTACTTTCTCCTATATCCTCCCCCTTTCCCTCTCCAATTTTCCCATAGGGCAAGATGGATCTCTATACCCCAGTGCCAGTATATCTTATTTCCCAGTTGCATGTAAAATTTTTTTATATATTGTATTTTAAAATTTTGAATTCCAGATTCTTTACCTTCCTCCCTCATTACCCATACCTACTGGGATGATAGGCAATTCAACATAGGTTATACATGAGTAGCCATGCAAAACATTTCCATAGTGGATATATTGTGAAAGACTGACTATATTTCCCTCCATCCTATCCTGCCCCCCACTTGTTCTATTCTCTACTTGGACCCTGTCCCTTTTCAGAAGTGTGTGCTTCTAACTTCCCTACCCCCCAGCCTGCCCACCCCTCCCTCATCCCCCCTCTCATCCCCTTTTCCCTACTCTCCTGTAGGGTGAGATACCCTATTTAGTGTGTATGTCATTATTCAATAAGAGTAAGGTTAACCCATTCCCCTTTGCCTTCCTGTTCTTCCCCTCCATTGTAACAGTTTTCTCTTACCTCTTCTATATGAGATAATTTTCCCCATTCTGTCTCTTCCCATCTCCTCTCATTATATTCCTCTCTCACCTCTTAATTTCACCATTTAAGTATCATCCCTTCCTATTCAATTGGTCCTGTGCCCTCTGTCTATGCATACCTGTACACATATATACATACATTGAACATTGAAGGGAACATAACTGTGTGTGTGAACACATCTATGTTCCCTTCAACTATCCTCATACTGAGAAAAGTTTCATCAGTTACAATTATTTTTTTTCCATGTAGGAATATAAATAGTTCAACTTTGATAAGTTCCTTATGATTTCTTTGCCTTGTTCACCTTCTCATGCTTCTCTTGCTTCTTGTATTTGCATGTCAAATTTTCTATTCAACTCTGGTTGTTTCATCAAGAATGCTTGAAAGTTCTCTATTTCATTAAATAACCATATTTCCCCCTGAAACATGATACTCAGTTTTGCTGGGTAGGTGATTCTTGATCTTAATCCCAGTTTCTTTGACCTCCAGAATATCATATTCCAAGCCCTTTGATCACCCAGTGTAGAAGCTGCCAGATCCTGTGTTGTCCTGATTGTGTTTCTACAATATTCAAACTGTTTCTTCCTGGCTGCTTGTAATATTTTCTCCTTGATCTGGGAACTCCAGAACCTGGCTATAATATTCCTAGGAGTTTTCTTTTTTGGGATCTTTTTCAGGAGGTGATCAGTGGATTCTTTCAAACTCTACTTTGCCCTCTGGTTCTAAAACATCAGGGCAATTTTCCTTGAGAATTTCTTGAAGGATGATTTCTAGGTTCTTTCTTTGATCATGGCTTTCAAGTAGCCCAATAATTTTAAAATTATCTCTCCTGGATCTATTTTCCAGGTCAGTGCTTTTTCCAATGAAATATTTCACATTGCCTTCTATGTTTTCATTTTTTTTTTTGGACCTGTTTAATAGTATCTTGATTTCTCATAAAGTCACTAGCTTCCATTTGCTCCAATCCAATTCTGAAGGAATGATTCTCTTCAGTGAGCTTTTGAGATTCTTTTTCCATCTGGCAAATTTGACTTTTTAAGGCATTCTTCTCCTCATTGCCTTTTTGAGCCTCTTTTGCCATCTGAGTTAGTCTATTTTTTAAGGTGTTATTTTCTTCAGTCAGGTTGTTGACTCTCTTTGCATGGTTTTCTTGCATCATTCTCATTTCTCTTCCTAATTTTTCCTCCACGTCTCTTATTTGATTTTCAAAATCCTTTTTCAGCTCCTCTGTGGCCTGTAACTAGCTCATATTTTTCTTGGAAGCTTTTGGTGCAGGAGTTCTGACTTTGTTGTCTTCCTCCTGTTCCATGCTTTGATCCTTTTTGTCCCCAAAATAGGAATCCAAGGTTTGACTGCTGTGCTTGCTTTGCTCCTTTGCTTGCTCATTTTTCCATTTAATTACTTGACTTTTGAGCTTTTTTGCCACAGTAGAACTCTGCTTCCAGAGAGGAGATCTTTGTCCCAAATAGCTGGGGTTTTCTCAGCTGCCAAAGGTATTAGTTGGGTACCCTCTCTGAAGCCTCCACAAGCTCTGGCAAGCTGGTCACACACCTCAGGACCTCCACCCTAGACTGTAATCGAGATCCAAGCAGGTTAAAGCAAGAGTGATTACCCCTCAGACTGGTTGCTTGTTCCCCCTACAATCTGCAAACCAGGAGCTCTGAAGCAGCCAGGAGGCAGGGGCTGCACAACTGTGGAGCCTCAGCTGCTTCTTGCCCTGGGGTCATAGGCTGATCACAGTCCTGCATTTCCAGGTCTCAAAGTCCACACTGTACTGACCTCTTGCTTTTTCTTAGCATCTATGGATTGATAATTTTAGAAACTACAACAGCTGCTGGTGATCTGAAGACCCTCCAGGGTCAGGCTGCTCTGAGGCTAAAACCTTGGGCCCTTGAGGAGCTGGGCTTGGCTCCCAGAGCACTTTGCTGGCCACTTCCTGCCAGCCTGCTGGGCTGGCCTCAGTGGGAGGTTAGCTTCTCTGTGTCATTTTTTGGGTCCTATAGTTCCAAAATTTGTCTAGAGTCATTTTTACATGAATTGGAGGAGGTGGGAGCCAGAGCCAAGTGGAAGTCCTGTTTCTACTCTTCCATCTTGACTCTGTCCCCAATCTGTTTCTTTTTAGGGAGAATGTCAGGGCATTGTTTGATCCTGATTTGTATTCCTGAGGTCCTGCTCTTTCTTTATGCAACTGGTGAGGGCTCTGTTCTTCAACATCTCAGGAAGGGCTCAGACTGAGAATGGGCAAATTTGTCAGTGCTCCATAAATGGTCTGATATAGGGTGAAGTCTGATTGCTACCCACCTTTACAAGCTCTTGACCCTTTTTTAGTTTCATTTCTGAGTGACATAACTGCAGAGACTCTCTGGTTAGAGCTCCTGTAGACTGCTTTTGGGGCAACTAGGTGGCACAGTGCAGGGCCAAGTGAGGAAGACTCACCTTTCTGAGTTCATATCTGGCCTCAGACACTTGCTATGTGACCATGGGCACATTCCTTCACCCTCTTTGCCTCAGTTTCCTCATCTATAAAATGAGCTAGAGAAGGAAATGGCAAACCACTTAAGTATCTCTGTGAAGAAAACCCCAAATGGAGTCATAAAGAGTCAGACATGACTGAAGAGGAGCAAAAAAAGACTAGTATTGGCACTGGGCCTTGTCAGCTACCTGGAAGGTTCTATAGGCACAGAGTGACCCTATGTAGGCCCCTCCCTTTCTTACTTCACTCCTTTTCTGCTTTGGTCTCAACCCCTTGTCCCAATTACTCAGTTAAAGGGCCAGGTCTGTGGGGTGGATCCATGACCATCCTCCTAGGTTAGAGTAATTACTGTTTCTTTCTGTTCCTGCTCCTTGCCCAGTATACGGTCTTAAGCCAGGTCTGAACTGGATCCCAACCAATCACCCCACTCCTTGCCATAATTCTCCTACCTCTGTGCACAGTGTATCAGTGACCTAGCTCCAATGTCAGAGTGATACAGCTGCAGACCCCAGTCCAGTCCCCATGCTCAAAGGCTTTTCTGGGGCCTCCTTGTCTGGATTCTTTTCACAATGCCCACAGGTCTCTTGCTATCTTCCTATGCTGATCTGGACTGAAAAAATGACTCACTGTGGTTTCTCCTTGGATTTCCTAATCACTACTCCATTTGATGTATATCCTAGAACTCTGTTAGAATAGTATCAGAAGTGATCTGAATTATACCACTTCCTTCCACTCCATTACATTTGCCAGTTTCCAAGGACCCTACATTCTTACAGGGAACTCAATATATATACATATTGAAGAAATGCAAATAAATACATAGTAATTAATACATACAAAGTAATTAAATAAATCTGGAGGGGTGAGAGCACCAGCGGGAGAGCAGGGAATGATGAGACATGAGTTGAGTGGTAGCTGTTAGAGCGGTCCGTTTATTGACACCATGAGCAAGGTTTTTAGAGCAAGAAGACAAAGAAGGTGACTATCAGTCACTAGACTATCAGAAAATGCTTCTGTTTAGTTCCATGATGTCAGGCAGACCTTGAAGGCTATCATGTCCTTCCTTTATCTAGTGTTTCCGTATAGGATGTGTCAGTTATCTAACTGTATTAGTAATATTGTAATGAGCCAACATCCTCTGGCTAATATCCCAGAACAAGGCAGAGCCCTGGGTCTCAGGCTATCAGGCAAGTTCCATCAGGTAGCCACATCACTAGGAAAACCCAGAGCTGGCTGTAAGGAATGGCTGCATCACTGGGAAAACCCAGAGCTGACCACAAGGAATGGCCTGAATCCTGGATCAGATGTTTTGGCTCCCTCCAGTTTGGTGGGGGGGGATACTAGTAGGGGTTCCAGAAAGATTTCATGTAGAAAGTGGTGCTTGAGGGGCATCTGAAGAGAGGGATTCTGTGAGTTGGAGATGAAAGAAGATACATCCTGTGAAGCAATGAAATCTTTTGGGTAAGAGGTCAGGAGGGCCTAAGGCAGTGGTTGTATGAGTAGACAGAAGGGATCTGATGCTAGAGGCTTTGTGGAGGAAGAATTGGCATCATTGGATTAAGTGAGGTAAAAGACCAAGAAAACAGCAAGGTTAACCTGGAAGACTGAAAGAATAAAGATGCCTTTACAGCAATAGGGAGAACAATATAGTATCTAGGACAATAGCACAATAACAGCAAAATTGTAAAGAAAAGTATCTTTGAAAGACTTAGTTAGGAGGCAGAGCCAAGATGGTGATATAAAGGCAGGGACTCCCTGACCCTCCCAAATTCCCTCTAAACAATTTAAAATAGTGCCTCCAAACAAATTCTGGAGCAGGAGAACCAACAAAAGACAGGGTGAAAGAATTTTCTAGCCCAATACAATTTGGAAGATCAGTAGGAAAGGTCTGTCTCTCTGGGGTGAGAGTGGACTACAGTCCAGAACAGACCATGCCCCAATAAGCCATCAATGGGTCTTGGGTCTTGGGAGTGACTAAACTGGCAGCAGTGACTTCTAGAGCTCTCAGCCCACAGACAGCAAGGGAAATTAGACAACTGGATGGGAGATTACAAAGGATCCTTGGCTGTCACTGGGGTAGGGCTATGTGGTACTGCCCATATATGGTGTCAGGTCACACAAAGTGGAACACTAGCATAATAGAGCTTGTGGCCACAGGGGAGCAGGGCCTTGGTCACAGTTCCAGGGTGGAAAAGAGTAGTTTTGGTTACTCAAAGAATAGAGCACAGGCCAGAGCATAGGAGAGTAGTAAGTACACCTCTCCTTTGATCATACCTCCTTGAAAGAACTATAAACTTAAAGACCCCCTAGAAAGAGCTCTGAAAACAGCTGCACAAAAAGCCTGAAGCTTGGGATAGTGCCTCCCTGTCCTGAGCAGAACCCAACATTAACATAAAGTTAAAAATCAAGAAATAGACTGGAAAAATGAGCAAACAACAACAACAAAGGAATCTGATCATAGAAAATTACTATGGTGATAGAGAAGATCAAAATACAAACCCAGAAGAAGACAACAAAGTCAAAACAGCTACATACATAGCTTCACAGAAAAATGTAAATTGTCCTCAGGCCCTAAAAATAGAGTTCCTGGAAGATCTCAGAAAGGGTTTTTTAAATCAAATAAGAGAGGAAGAGAAAAAAAATTTGGAAAAGAAATGAGTAATGCAAGGAAATAGTGAAAAAGGGTCAACAGCTTTGTAAAGGAGGCACAAAAAAATACTGAGGAAAATAACACCTTATAAGACAGAATAGTTCAAATGCTAAAAGTGGCACCAAAATCCACTGGAGGAAAGAACTCCTTAAAAAGCAAAATTAGCCAAATGCAAAATGATGTATAAAATTCATTGAAGAAAAGAACTCCTTTGAAAAGTCAAATTGGTCAAATGGAAAAGAAGATATAAAAACTTGCAAAAGAAAATAATTCCTTAAAAATTATAGTGGAGGAACTGGAGGCTAATGACTCCAGAAGACATCAAGAAGCAAACAAAATTTAAAAAAAAGAAAAAATAGAAGACAATGTGAAATATCTCATTGGAAAAACAATTGATCTGGAAAACAGAGTAAGGAGAGATGATTTAAGAATTATTAGACTAACCGAAAGGCCTGATAAAAAAAAGTAACCTAGAAATTATATTTCAAGAAATTATCAAGAAAAACTGCCCTGATATCTTAGAACCAGAGAGTAAAATAGAAATTGAAAGAATTCACCAATCACCTCCTGAAAAAGATCCCAAAATGAAAACTTCCAGGGATATTATAACCAAATTCCAGAGCTCCCAGGTCAAGGAGAAAATATTGCAAGCAATAATAAAGAAATAATTCAAATATTGTGGAGTCACAGTCAGGATAACACAAGAATTAGCAGCTTCTACATTAAAAGATCAAAGGGCTTAGAATATGATATTCTGAAGGTCAGAAGACCTAAGATTACAGTCAAGAATCACCAACCCTAATCCTTTGGCAGAGAGGGTATGGTGGGGGAAAAGGAATGGATATTTAATGAAATAGAGGACTTTCAAGCATTACTGATGAAAAGACCAGAAATGAATAGGAGATTTGACTTTCAAACACATGACTCAAGAGAAGCATGAAAAGGTAAACAGGAAAGAGAAGTCATAAGGAATTCAGTGAGGTGAAACTGTTTACATTCCTACACAGGAAGATGATATTTATAATTTCTAAGAATTTTATCATTATTGGGGCAGTTAGAAGGAATGTACATAGAGGGCACAGGTGTGGTTGACTATGATGCGATATCTAAAAAAAGAAAAATTAAAGGGTGAGAAAGAGGGATCCAGTGGGAGAAGGGGAAGGGAGGTAGAATAGGGAAAATTATCTCACAAAAAAAGAGGCTCAAAAGAGCTTTTAGAGTGGAGGGGAAGGTAGGAGGTACACAACAGTTGAACAATTCTCTTCTCAGAATTGGCTCAAAGAAGGAATAACATACACACTCAGGAGTGTACACAAATTTATCTTACCCTATAGGAAAATAGAAAGGAAAATAGAAAATAGAAAGAAAAGTGAAGGGTGGGGGGACTGGGAGAAGGGAGGGCAGATTAGTCAGAAGCACAATACTTTTGAGGAGGGATATGGTGAAAGGAAAGAGAGGAAGAAAAGGATAAACAGGAAAAAATAAGATAGAAGAAAATATACGGTAATCATAACTGAAAAAATTTAAAATATAATAAATATAAGTATAGATAAACATAATATATATTATAATTATATAGATATGATTTTTCAAATATATAGAGATATGAGTCAAATTTATAAGAATTCAAGTCGTTCCTCAATTCCTCAATTTGACCAAATGGTCAAAGGATTTGAACAGTTTGCAGAAGAAGAAATAAAAACTATCTAGAGTCATTTGGCAAAATGCTCAAAATCACTACTGATTAGTGAAATGCAAATGAAAACACCTCTGAGGTACCCTCACACCTATCAGATTGGCTAATATGATGGAAAAGAAAATGACAAATGTAGGCGGGGATGGGGGAAAATTGGGACACTAAAGCATTGTTGATGCCTTCAGAAAAACCTGACATGAACTGATGCAAAGAGAAGTGAACAAAGCCAAGACAACAGTAAGAGCTATATTGAATAAACAATCAACTGTGAATGACTTAGTTATTCTCAGCAATACCATGATCCAAAGCAATTCTGAAGGACTTAGGATGAAAAATGCTATCCATGTCCAGAGAAAGAACTCATGGAGTCTGAATGCAGATCAAAGCATACTTTTTTTTTTTCCAAAGCATACTTTTTTTTAAAAAAAACTTTCTTTTATTTTTCATAGATTTGTTTGTTTTTGGTCTGTGTTTCCTTTCACAACATGAATAATAAATATGGAAATATGTTTTGCATGACTGTACATGTATAACCTATATAAAACTGCTTGTTGTCTGGGGTGGGGGAAGGAAGAAGGGAGGAAACTTGAAACTCAAAATTTAGAAAAGGGAATATTGAAAATTATTTTTGCGTGTAATTAGGAAAAAATGTACTTTTTAAAAACAAAGGAAAAAAAATACTTAATCAGTCTTCTAATTAATTCAGTAACTAACCAGCACTCCAAAGGATTAGTATTGTAGTATGATACTAGCCTCCTGAAAGAGTGGGATTGACCTCAAGGTGTACTGATACATACATTTAAAAAAACACATGGCAAACGTATAGATTTGTTTTGTTTGACTATGCATATGTTTTTTTTTTTAACAAGGTTTGTGGCTTGTTTTTAATTTGGAAGGGTTAGACTTGGGAAGAAGAGAGGAGTTAGCAATTGTGTTGCCAAAAAATAAGAAAAAAATAGAGTAGATGAAACATTTTAAAGATACATTGAAGAGAACAGAAGGAAATTCAGAAGGAAACAAACAGGACAACTTTTTTTTTTTCAAAGCAAGCTGTACATATATAGATTTGTGACTTTATATGTAATCTCCCTTTTCTCTTCTACTTTTTATGTAGAAATGTGGCTCTGGGGGAGTCATTCATTATATTAAGAATAAAAACATTTAAAAAAAGAAATATTGGTTTGGAAGAGGGGTGAAAAGGAATGTGGAGATAATGGATTCTATTTTAGATATGCTGAGTTTAAGGTATTTTGGGTGTATCTAGATCAAAATGTCCAAAAGGTAACTGATCTTTCAAGTGTAATGTTCAGTGGAGAGATTCAGACTTAATATATAGATATTTGAGTCACATATATAGAGATGCTAATTAAACTCACGGAAACAGATAAGATCACTAGGACAGAGTATATATAGAGAGAAGAAATATCCTAGACACAGCCTTGCAGAACCCCCACAGTTAGAGGAATTGATATGGATGATGAGCCAGAAAAAGATACAGAGAAGAAACAGCTAGTGGAGAAATGGTCACAAAAACTTGGTGAGGAGGAACTATCCAGGACAAGAGGGTAGTTAGCAGGGCCAAATGCAGCTAATAGGTTGAGAAGTTTGATAACTTAAAGAAATGTCATCAGATCTGGCCATTAAAAAGATTTTGGTTAGCTTTGGAGAGTTCATTGAGTAATGAGGTCTGAAGCTAGAGGGTTGAGAATTGCAAAGGGTGGAGAGATGAGCAAAAGGATGAGTGGTACTGGTGATGAATATAGAAAACTTTTTCTAGGGTTTAGTCTGGGAATGGGATAAGATGCAGCAATAGAGGATTATAGGATTTATTGAAGTTTGGGTTTTTTTTTTTTGAAAGGATGGAGGAGACTTGGACATATTTGAAGGAAGTAAGAAAGGAACAAGAAGGCAGGGAAGCACTGAAGATTAGAGAGAGGTCCTCACTGAGGTTGCCATCTATTAGAGAAGATAGGAGGGAATAGGATCAATGTTATGTGTAGAGCCTTTGCAAGGAGACAGGTTACTTAATTTTCAGAGAGTAGAGGCAAGGAGGCAAGAGTGGGGGATAATTTCAAGGTGTTTTGAGATAAAGAGAAAGCTTATGGGGAATGATATCAACTTTCTCCATAAGGTAAGTGGCTAGCTCCTTAGTTGAAGGGGTGGGAGGTGGGAAGAGAAGTTGTGGGAAGCTTGCATAGAAAAAGCTTCTGTGGGTATTGAGGTAGGGAAACAATTAAAAGGAATAAAAGGATTGCATTATTTCAGTGAAAGCCCCGTTGAAACTGGATAACATTAATTTGTAATGTACCCAATAAGCATGGGTATATCTGATTATCCCAGTCCCACAGATAACCTGTTGCCCATGGGAATGCAAGTAGTTATTTGATTAGGATTATAAGGAAATAAAGCTCTATGAATATCAGTTTTTAATATAGATTTCCTAGTCTGCCTCTTGGTACATAATAGGGAGTGTAGTCCAAAGCTAGATATCTCAAATTAAAGAGTACTTGAAGGATAAGGTTAGGGGGTTATGAATATGTTATATAAATGGATAGAGATAGAGGTAGGGACTGGGCAAGCAATTTCCATGACTTTAGAGAATTCCCTGGATGAAGAAACTTCTATTATTGCAGGCCAGCACTTTCTTTTCAATTTAGAGTCTCTCCAAATACTGAAACATTAAATAACTTGCTCAGGGTCACATAGACAGAGGGTGTTAGATATGGGACTTGAACTCAGGTCTCCCTGGTTTAAAGCTGTCTATTAAACCATGTAGCTTGCAAGATTTAAAGGGATTATGTGCTAAACAGTCAATAATTAAGATAGACTTTGTATAATAGTATTTTAAATTCCTTTCTGAAAAGCTTTAGTATTCTACTTTTAATTAGATTAAATCAATCCAAAATGATTTCCATATTTTCCTTTCATTCTTCTAAGTTGATATCAGGAATATGAATTTGAAGCTGACTTCTGAGGTTATTAGAATGGGCAAGAGGTGGAGAGAGCCTGTAATAGGACTACAGAAGTGTGAATAGTCAACTATTGGTCATTATGCTGATTAGATATGTAGAGTAAGGAAGAGGAAAGAGTCAATGATGAATTGGGTTTTGATCTAGGGGGAATGTTAGGATCATGAAGAAATTGGGAATAGGATATATTCTCTAATGGTAGCTGGTGATAAGTTACTGTCTGTATATCTTAATTATCACAGGATTTGAGTTGGAAAACCCTCAGAGTCCAAAAGTTATGACTCAAAGGTCATGTGTCTAACTCATGAATCATGAATCCTTTCTTCTTTTTTTGAAAAGTATTTAATTTATTTTAATTAGCCAAGCTCTGTTTTCTTGACCTCCTACACTAACTCCACCCCTTAGTTGAGAACACAAGAAAAACAAAATCCCTTACCGAAGGTCTAGTCAATCAAAACAAATTTCCACATCGTTCAGGTTCCCCCCCAATTTGTCTTGTTCTTCATTCTGAGTCCTTCACCTCTCTATTCTCATATGTATACTTTCTCTGACTTTTGTTTTGCAGGTGACTTGGATAAGTGGTTTTCTTTGCTTTTTGTTATGTGTGTTCATGATGGAACTGGTATTTGGTGGGAAGGAAGTCAAGTCCTGGATATAGAGCTTGGTTTACTCCTCCATTAATAAATGACAAACAGGAGTTTAGCTTGAACCTGAAAACTGCATTCTCTAGACTAATCATTCTTTTTTTTTTTAAACAAATGCTTTATTACTGTTTTATTTACTGTTTTTTGCTGTTTTACATCATTCATTTCCTCCAGATTTTGAGTTACAATCAGTTTCCTCCCGTTATTCCCCTACCCAACCTCCCAGAATAGCAGTCCCACAAGATATCGCTTCCTCCAATCTGCTCTCTCCCATACCTTCTCCCATACCCCCTTCGACTTTTCCATTAGAGGAAGGTGAATCTTTGTGTCCCAACGCCTGCACATCTTATCTCCCAATTATAAGCAAAAGAGTATTAATAATAGTATTTAAATATATTGAAACATTTAATCTTAAGACCTCGAATTTCAGATCCATTTCCTTCCTCCCTTGTCACCCATTCCCTCTGGGGAGATAGGTAATTCGGTATATGTTGTACATGTCTAGCTATGAAAAACATTATCATAGTAGATATATTGTACAAGGCTGCTTACAATTCCCTCCCACTCACCCCACCCCCCACCTGGTCCATTCCCTACATGATCCTGTCCCTCTTCTATAGTGGGTACTTCCAACCTCCCCTTCCCCCAAGGATGCCCCCCCATCAATCATCCCTGCTCTCATCCCCCTTCCCCCTATTCTGCTGCAGGTTGAGATATCCCATTTAGTATGCATGTCATTCTCTCCCTGAACCAAATTCAATGAGAATTTGGATTTGCCTTTTTTTTTCCATTACTATTCTCCCCCTCCCTTGCAACCACTTCCCCTTGCTTCTTCTACATGAGATAGTTTATCCTACCCTGTCTCTCCCCATCTCCTCTTGCCACTTTCCTCTCTCACCTCATAATTTCATCCCTTGAGTATTCTCCCTTCCCAACAAATTCAACCTATGCCCTCTATCCATATACACACACATTCACATATGTATTCATATGACCACACCCCCTTCTTCCATTATTTTCATAGTGACAAAGATATCATCACTCACAATTGTTGTTTTTCCATATAGGAATGTAAATAGTTCAACTTTGATAATTTCCTTTTGATTTCTTTTCCCTGATTACCTTCTCAGGCATCTCTTGCTTCTTGTGTCTGGATGTCAAATTTTCTATTCAATTCTGGATTTTTCCTCAAGAATGCTTGAAAGTCCTCTATTCCACTGAATGACCATATTTTCCCCTGAAACAAAATACTCAGTTTTGCTGGGTAGGTGACCCTTGGGTTCATTCCCAGTTCTTTTGCCCTCTGGAATATCATATTCCATGCCCTTCGATCCCTCAGTGTAGAAGCTGCCAGGTCCTAGGCTATTCTGATTGTGTTTCCACAATATTGAAATTGTTTCTTCCTGGCTGCTTGTAGTATTTTCTCCTTGATCTGGGGATTCTGGAACCTGGCTATAATATTCCTGGGAGTTTTCTTGTTGGGATCTTTTTCAGGAGGTGATCTGTGGATTCTTTCAACCTCTATTTTGCCCTCTGGATCTAAAACATCAGGGCAGTTTTCCTTGAGAATTTCTTGAAGGGTGATTTCTAGGTTCTTTCTTTGATCATGGCTTTCAGGTAGTCCAATAATTTTTAAATTGTCTCTCCTGGATCTATTTTCCAGGTCAGTGGTTTTTCCCATGAGATATTCCACATTGCCTTCTAATCTTTCATTTGTTTGGATCTGCTTAACAGCATCTTGATTTCTCATAAAGTCATTAGCTTCCATTTGCTCCAGTCTAACTCTGAAGGAATGAATCTCCTCAGTGAACTTTTGAAATTCTTTTTCCATCTGGCAAATTCGACTTTTTAAGGCATTCTTCTCCTCATTGCCCTTTTGGGCCTCCTTTGCCATTTGAGTCAGTCTATTTTTAAAGGTGTTGTTTTCCTCAGTCAGGCTGTTGACCCTCATTTCATACTTTTCCTGCATCCTTCTCATTTCTCTTTCTAATTTTTCCTCCACTTCTCTTATTTGATTTTAAAGTCCTTCTTAAGGTCCTCTATGGCCTGCAACCCACTCATGTTTTCCCCTGGGGCTTTTGGAGCAGGACTTCTGACCTCACAGTCCTTTTCCTGCTCTATGCCCCCAAAATAGGAGTCTAGGGTTGCATTTTTATGTTTCCTTTGCCTTGGCATGTTGCCACTTAATTACTTGACTTTTGGGCTTGTTGCCACACTATGGCTTTAAGGCCAGATAGAGGAATTTTCATCCCGAATGTGTGGGGGGCAACTTCTGTTTCTGGCAAGCTGTAAACCCACCCATGACTTCCACCCTAGATCACAATCCAGATCCAGGGAGGTTAAAGCAAGAGCAATTACCACCCCCAAGACTGATCGCTGGATCTCCCTACAATTAATTGCAGGCCAGGAGCTGGAGCTGCCTCTGAAAACTACAAAATGGCATTTGTCCTCAGTGGCTTCTAACCCCCAGGGGAGGGAGCCGACGCATTCCCCCAAATACAGGTCCCAAAGTCCACAGGACACTAACCTCTTACTTTGTCCTAGGCATGTCTATGTTGATAATTCTGGAGTCGCCACAGCTGCTGGTGTTCTGGGGTTCCTCCAGCCGGCTGCTGGCCCTGCCACCCTGGGGCTAAAACCTCGGCTCATGCGGACCTGGGCTCGGCTCAGCTCGGCTCCTGCGCTCTGCGAGTTGTGCGCTGCCGGCTCCTAGACTGCTGTGCTGGTCCTTTCTGCAGGGCTGCTGGTCTGTCCTCAGAGGGAGGTTAGCTTCTCTGTGTCGTTCTGTGGGTGCTGGGGCTCCAGAAGTTGTTCAGAGTCCCCTTTTACATAGTTTGGGGGGAATCTGGGGGCAGAGTGGCTTGGATGAGCTGTTTCTACTCCGCCATCTTGGCTCCGCCCCTACACTAATCATTCTTAATGAAGCAGATAGATAAAATTCTAGCCTAGTATTCCCTCTCTCTGAGGAAACCAGCTTCTGTTCCAACTTACTCCTTCTCCTCCTAAAGGAATCAAAGTCTCCCTTGGAGAAGAGTAGGAAAAGATGCTGGAGATATATCTATTACTCCCTGTAATGCCATGCACATGCAGCTTTCTAGAAGAATGCTATTGTGAACAGCTTTTAAGGTTCTGATTACATAGTATAGTGATCACTCTATTCCATAACAAATCAAAGCAAAGCTTTCACAGAAAATCAAGGTACAGCATTCACAATATTATAACTTATCACAGAAAATCATAATATAATATAACATAGTCTCATAGTACAATAGTCAAAGTCTTCCACTTATGGGGCAACTAAGTTAACTCAATCAGTCACTTATCAGTAACAACCATATAATAGTCAAAGTCTTCCACTCATGGGGCACACATGATTAACTCAATTAGTCACTTATTCAGAAATCAATTACTAAGTATTATACACAAAAGCCTCCACCCCTTAGGTCACTAGTAAACTATAATTCCATAATTACTTAGTACCCAAGGTGAGGTCTTTTCATCTTAACTTGGGGCATGTTCTCAGATTCCCTGGATCCCCTTCCATGGTCCCTGATTCTACCTGGATTCACTAGACTGTCACCTGGGTCCAATGGCAGACAGCTCCCAGTTCCTTGTCCAGCTCTATAGGTCCTGCTCCACACTGAAGTTCACAGGGTCAGGTCTATGTCGGATCCTTCACCATTTCTGGCTCCTGGGCTCCTGGACTCCTGCTCCTGGTTCCTGGCTCCTATGCTCCTGGGCTCCTGTTCAGAAGAAGCTCCGCCACCACAAGGTCTCAGGAAATTCTGGCTCAGTTCTCCATTCTCTCTTCTGTAGCTACTCTGCCACCAGATCCTGGTCTCAAGAAATACTGACTGTGCCTCTCTGGGGCTTTTCTTATATACACACAGGATTAGCTTCCTGTTTCAGCCAACCCCTTTCTGTTACATCGGTAACAGGAACCAGGAGTTCATACCTTCTGTTTCCCCAACAGGGGCTTGATCAGTTATTAAGTGTTAAGTACCTGCTACCTTTGCCAACACAAAGGGATCTTCAAATTCAAATTACATTACCATTACACTCCCTCTCTTCAAGTCACAGGACAATGGAGCTGGGTAACATATTTCATTATTAGTCCTCTGGAATCCTTGTTGGTCATTATGCTGATAGGAGTTCAACACAATAATATTAATTTACTTCCCAATTTAGAGTTCCCTCAAATTCGCATTCTTTGCCACTTCAAAATGTTACAAACATTTTTTGTACATCTTTAAAATTTGTTTTACTTAAGGCTAATCCCTCCCTTAACCTAGACTACCTCAAATTTCCTGTTCTCATTTCTTCCCTTTTCCTCCTATTTTCCTGTTGAGTGAAATGTATCTCTGTACCCAACTGTGTGTTGTTTTGACCAGATGAGAGTGAGGTTCAAGTTGTTATCAGTTGCTCTCTCCTATCCCTTCTTCCTTGTTTGTATAAATTTTTATTCATGTACCTTGATTATGTGAGATAACTTTTCCTATTCTTTTTTCCCTCCTCCCTCCCCTCAGTGTATTTTCTTCCCCTCTTTTCCCATTCTTTCTTTAAGATCATCAAGACATAACAGAACCACTACCAGGTCTTGTTTAATTGAACTCCTTCTATGAACTCTATTTATGTTAGAGTTCAGAGGGGACAAATTCATCACCTCATATTTGAATGCAAGCAGTTTATCATTGTCTAGTCTTTTATCATTATTCATTCATGTTTATCTTTTTATGTTTCTCTGAACTCCTGTGTTTGAACTTCAAAGTTTCTCTGCAGCTCTAGTCTTTTCATCAGGAATGCTTGAAAGTCCTCTATTTCATTAAAAATCCATTTTCCCCCCTCAAGCTTTGTACTCAGTTTTCCTGGGTAAATTATTCTTGGCTGTAAGCTCACATCCTGTGTTTTCATTAATCCCTTCTATACCATCCCATACAAGTAGCCATTTACTCTGCTTAAAGATTTCAAGTAAGGGAAAATCATTGCCTCTCAAGGCAGTCTGTTCCACCTTGAAGGCCTCCCACCCCTCATTAGCCTTTTTTGGTGTTTATGCATTAGGGCTGGATGAGCCTATAGGGGCCGTTATAGGAAATCCATTAGAAACTTCTGGGGACTCTAAGGACATGGTGACTCATTGCTTGGACTTTTAGGGATGACAGAGTTCCTGGATGCTTCCAGTCATATGGTACATTAAAAGGACATGACCATTTGCAACTATGTGGAAAACCCTGAGTTATCCATTGGTCCTTTCCCTATCTTGTGACAACATCAGGGGAAGGCAGCTGGGTGCTATGTCTCTTAAAAGAAGCCATTTCTGGCTTAGCCCTCTGAGCTTGGACTCTCCCATGTGGCAAGTACTGTGATCTCTGCTTTGGCTGTCTAGTAAGAAAGGGTGGGGGATCAGAGATGCTTTTTCCCCTCTTTGTTGCTGGGACCACAGGGAATATAAACTTAGCTAGGCAGGCTTCTGGTTGCCTTTGCCCCTTTGGTATTTGTTCTTTCTTGACCTTAGGTTACTAGATACGTCAGGCAGAATATGTCCTGAGGATTTTGTGAGTTCAAAAGGTTCAGAGTTGACATCATTATTGGAACTGAATAGTGGCATGATAGAGGTCCCTGAAACTTTGTGGTGGCTAATAGCAGAGGGAGATTAAAAAGGGATGGTTGCTAACAATAGAATTGGCCCAAGTATGTGTAATGGAAATGCAGATTTGAAGATCTTCCCTGCCCCTAGGCCCTTTGATTGGCTTAAGAGACTTTGATTGACTTAAGTGACTCTGAGAATCTTCTTTAATTTGAAAGTATACTCTGCCCCCTAATAGGCTGAATGTGGTCACATGGAGCCTGTGGTAGGAGGCTTGGTTTTCAGGAATGACCACACCTTGATGCTGTGTGATTGGGCAGTGGGTCAAGAGGGTGGTTACATTCTCTGATCCAGGAGAAGCCTATATAATCCCTGATGTGAGGCTTTGCTTTGGGGCTCACTTTGAGAAGTGTTGTGTGATTTGACCAGATGAGACTCTGGGAAGCCATTGAGAGCCCCCTGGCTTTGAAAACCCAGATGTTGATGCTTCCCTCTCTGGTAACTATAATTTGGTATTGAGGTAATGGTTGGACAGTTTGGAAGCCTGTCTGCTTGATCTGTTTGTTTCTCTATTTTGAAACTATTGTCTGTAAGTTCTGTAACTCTGAAGTTTGGGGTGCTGACCTTTTCCCCCTGAACTAGGTAATATATGTTTGTTTGATTAAAGTAAGCCTGTTAACCCATTTTGAGTTGCTTTCCCTTTGAAAAGCATATCTAAGAACCTGTGTTGGCAGCCACCCTGGGGATATTGGGGTGCTTGCTGCTACAGTATGGCCCATATTAAAAGCACGTTGGTGCTGGGAGTAGTAAGATGGTGCAATGCCAAGGTGAAATGTAAAATTACTGATTAGTTTTCTTTCAAAACTGCTTTATGTTCTGCTGAAGTTTAATTAGCCTCTCAACAAATTGTTACTGGAGTTATAAATTGTTACTGATTTCTAGTCTCATGGTTCTCTTAATTTGAGCTGATTATTTTGTGCTTATCATTCCTTTTTGTGAGTAGAAATAAACTTCTGAACTATACTTGACTCATATCTTACACTGAGTGTTCTTTGCTGGTGGTGGTGGGATTAGCACTGGACCTTGGATATTGTGGGGGAGGGGTTGGGTTGTTAATGATCTACTTAGTATTAAGAAAAGGAGCCACTTTCATTAATATCCAGGCTCTCCAACACTGAAATATGTTCAGATACTACAATGATTAGTATGGTTCAGGGTGGGGTAAATGCCCCAGCCCCTGTTGGCTCACCTAAGAGGTTTTGTTATGCTAGATTTACATCAAACTTAAACTCTTTGGAACTTCTACGCATTGTTCCTAATTCTGTCCTCAAGGGACACAGGGTTTGGGGAGATAATTGAGGATTTCACTCAGCAGGAGGTTACTGATATATTAAGCAGATTCACTTAAAGGATGGGAGAATCATTAGTGTCTTGGATGGTGAGAATCAGTGATGAAGGGACTGGAGGAGCATGGGTAAATAGTGTGAATTGCTTGAAATTTATGGTATTAGTCAGAATCCTTTTGTACAGAAAGTGTTTAGGGATCATCATATGCTAGGAGGTAACAATACAACCAATCTGTTAGCTTTAGCAGCAGATGGATACGATAAAATGTATCCCACAGATTCTACGTGGCCTAGTGGAGAGAGACCCTGGTATCCCCTAAGAGACTGTATGAAAAAGTTAAAGGAGGAGGTAATGAAGACAGTAATAATGATGGGAGACACAAATGCGTATTACGATATCCCCTTAGCAGTTTCTCATAGAAAGATGATAGTGGGGGGGGCGGAGCCAAGATGGCGGAGTAGAAACAGCTCGTCCAAGCCTCTCTGCCCCCAGATTCTCCACAAACTATGTAAAAAAGGACTCTGAAAATCTTCTGGAGTCCCAGCACCCACAGAACGACACAGAGAAGCTAACCTCCCGCTGAGGACAGCCCAGCACCCTGCAGGAAGGACCAGCGCAGTGGTCTGGGAGCCGGCCCCGCGCAGAGCGCAGGAGCCGAGCCGAGCCCAGGTCCACGTGAGCCGAGGTTTTAGCCCCAGGGCGGCAGGGCCAGCAGCCGGCTGGAGGAACCCCAGAACACCAAGAACCCTGGCGACTCCAGAATTATCAACATAGACTTGCCTAGGACAAAGTAAGAGGTTAGTGTCCTATGGACTTTGGGACCTGTATTTGGGGAATGCGTCAGCTCCCTCCCCTGGGGGCTAGAAGCTGCTGAGGAGACACACCACTGTGTAGTTTTCAGAGGCATTTCCGGCTCCCAGCCTACAAATCGTGGGGAGATCCAGCGATCAGTCTTGGGGGGTAATCGCTCTTGCTTTAACCTCCCTGGATCTGGATTGTGATCTAGGGTGGAAGTTGTGGGTGGGTTTATAGCTTGCCAGAAACGGAAGTTGCCCCCCACACGTTCGGGACGAAAATTCCTCTATCTGGCCTTAAAGCCATAGTGTGGCAACAAGCCCAAAAGTCAAGCAATTAAGTGGCAACATGCCAAGGCAAAGGAAACAGAAAAATGCAACCCTAGACTCCTATTTTGGGGGCATAGAGCGGGAAAAGGACTGTGAGGTCAGAAGTCCTGCTCCAAAAGCCCCAGGGGAAAACATGAGTGGGTTGCAGGCCATAGAGGACCTTAAGAAGGACTTTAAAAATCAAATAAGAGAAGTGGAGGAAAAATTAGAAAGAGAAATGAGAAGGATGCAGGAAAAGTATGAAATGAGGGTCAACAGCCTGACTGAGGAAAACAACACCTTAAAAAATAGACTAACTCAAATGGCTAAGGAGGCCCAAAAGGGCAATGAGGAGAAGAATGCCTTAAAAAGTCGAATTTGCCAGATGGAAAAAGAATCTCAAAAGTTCACTGAGGAGATTCATTCCTTCAGAGTTAGACTGGAGCAAATGGAAGCTAGTGACTTTATGAGAAATCAAGATGCTGTTAAGCAGATCCAAACAAACGAAAGATTAGAAGGCAATGTGAAATATCTCATGGGAAATGATGACCTGGAGAATAGATCCAGGAGAGACAATTTAAAAATTATTGGACTACCTGAAAGCCATGATCAAGGAAAGAACCTAGAAATCACCCTTCAAGAAATTCTCAAGGAAAACTGCCCTGATGTTTTAGATCCAGAGGGCAAAATAGAGGTTGAAAGAATCCACCGATCACCTCCTGAAAAAGATCCCAAAAAGAAAACTCCCAGAAATATTATAGCCAGGTTCCAGAATCCCCAGATCAAGGAGAAAATACTACAAGCAGCCAGGAAGAAACAATTTCAATATTGTGGAAACACAATCAGAATAGCCCAGGACCTGGCAGCTTCTACACTGAGGGATCGAAGGGCATGGAATATGATATTCCAGAGGGCAAAAGAACTGGGAATGAACCCAAGGGTCACCTACCCAGCAAAACTGAGTATTTTGTTTCAGGGGAAAATATGGTCATTCAGTGGAATAGAGGACTTTCAAGCATTCTTGAGGAAAAAACCAGAGTTGAATAGAAAATTTGACATCCAGACACAAGAAGTAAGAGATGCCTGAGAAGGTAATCAGGGAAAAGAAATCAAAAGGAACTTATCAAAGTTGAACTATTTACATTCCTATATGGAAAAGCAATAACTGTGACTGATGATATCTTTCCCACTATGAAAATAATGGAAGAAGGGGGTGGGTCATACGAATACATATGTGAATGTGTGTGTATATGGTTACAGTTATATATGGATAGAGGGCATAGGTTGAATTTGTTGGGAAGAGAGTATCAAGGGATGAAATTATGAGGTGAGAGAGGAAAGTGGCAAGAGGAGATGGGGAGAGACATGGTAGGGTAAACTATCTCATGTAGGGGAAGTGGGTGCAAAGGAGGGGGAGAATAAGGAAGGCTAAAAAGGCAAAACCACATTCACATTGAATTTGGTTCAGGGAGAAAATGACATACATACTAAATGGGATATCTCAACCTGCAGCAGGATAGGGGGAAGGGGGATGAGAGGAGAGATGATGGATGGGAGGGCATCCTTGGGGTGAGGGGAGGTTGGAAGTACCCACTATAGAAGAGGGACAGGATCATGTAGGGAATGGACCAGGTGGGGGGTGGGATGAGTGGGAGGGAATTATAAGCAGCCTTGTACAATATATCTACTATGATAATGTTTTGCAGAGCTAGACATGTACAACATATACTGAATTACTTATATCCCAAGAAGGAATGGGTGACAAGGGAGGAAGGAAATGGATCTGAAATTCGAGGTCGTAACATTAAATGTTTCAAATATATATATAAAAACTATTATTAATACTCTTTTGCCTATAATTGGGAGATAAGATGTGCAGGCATTGGGACACAAAGATTCATCTTCCTCTAATGGAAAAGTCAATGGGGGTATGGGAGAAGGTATGGGAGAGAGCAGATTGGAGGAAGCGATATCTTGTGAGACTGCTATTCTGGGAGGTTGGGTAGGGGAATAATGGGGGGAAAATGATTGTAACTCAAAATCTGGCGGAAATGAATGATGTAAAACAGAAGTTAATAAAGTATTTGTTTAAAGAAAAAAAAAAAAAGAAAGATGATAGTGAAGACAGTTCTTCCTGCTTCTAAGCACCTAATTCTGACTCTACCAATTGGGGAGATAGGGCACTCTCTTTTGGAGGTACATAGTTGGGCGGCTCAGGGGAATGAGAAAACGAGAAAAAGATCAAATTCCTTGAGAGAGAAGACTCAGAGGCTAGCAGATTCAAAGAATATATTGACAAGAAAAGAACTGTTCATTGCTCTATTGAGAGTAGGGGTAGAATTTGGAAGAATAGATGTTATTCCAACTAATAAATCATACAAAATGTACCAAGAAAAGGACTTGATATTAGATGGAATAGGAAATGATGGGATGCTTCTGCTCAACCCCCACCCTAAGATATTGTTTTATGTGCTTATTTTCTGTTATCTCTGTTATATTGTTGTAAAGTTCTGTGGGCATCAGTTACTCCTAACCTCCCATTAACCTATGTAATGAAATGTATTGTTAATGTATTTTTTGCTATCTAAAGGACATGAAAAATCTTGGGGCCAAATGTAATGGTAACGGGAATTTGAAGATCATCCCTGCCCCTTAATAAGCCTAAGGGAATTTGAAGATCTTTCCTGATCTGAAGATCTTCCCTGCCCCTTAATAGACCAAATGTAATCATGGGAGGTGTTTGCTGAATGGGTGGAGCAGAGCCCAGAGGAAGCTGGGAATCAGAGCAGTTATAGCTGGAGGGAGGAGAGGATGCAGGCAAAGAGATAGCTAGGTATGGTGCTGTTCCCTGCTGTGTTATGGTGTATTAACTTCTTTGTTGCTATGATGGATTTGGTTTTCTGGTGTTGGAATTTGACTTTCTGGTTTGGGAATTCAACTTTTTGATGTCTGAATAAATGTTTAGCATCTGTCTTCTATATGGAGAGTCTGTTAAATTTTGTGATTCAGAATTACACCAGCATATTCATAGTTACTGTTGGTGCTATGAATATTGTGTTGGCATTATAACTACCAAAGAGCTACCTCTTCTTCACCTTGTGGGGTTTTTTTTGCTTTTTTTTTTTTTTGGAGGGGAGAAGATAGGGCAATTGGGGTTAAGTGACTTGCCCAAGGTCACACAGCTAGTACATGTTAAGTGTCTGAGACTGGATTTGAGCTCAGGTCCCTTTGACTCCAGGGCCGGTGTTCTATTCACTGAACCACCCAGCCTCCCCATCTTGTTCACCTTATGATTAGCCAATTAGAAGCTGCTATAGAGTAATTTACACATACTCCACAGTCTCTTCCCGTACCAAGACAACATTTCTCCCAGAAGCAAGCTCCATTGTGTCTTCTCTGTTGTGAGAGTGCTTGAGCTAACTAAACTGATGGGGTCCACACATGTGTCACACCCCATCACACCTTAAAGACATTTTGATGTGAGGGTCAGAGAAGGTAACATAAAGGAGGAAGAGAAAAAAAAGATCTACTCAGAGCTAAGCAAGAGATATGAGGTTCTTCATGAAGATGTGGGAATTAAATTCTTTGGGAGGAAGCGGCTTCTTTTTTTAAATTTTTATTATTTTTTGGAGGGAGGAAGGCAAGGCAATTGGGGTTAAGTGACTTGCCCAAGGTCACACAGTTAATAAATGTGTCAAGGGTCTGAGGCTGGATTTGAACTCAGGTCCTCCTAACTCCAGGGCCCGTGCTCCATTCACTGTGCCACCTAGCTGCCCCTAACTGTATCTAGCTGTCCCAGAAGCAGCTTCTCATCCTCTGAGAAATGATGATGTGACCCTCTCAGTACAGTAAAGATAAAAGGAAGAAGAAACTAGTAGTAGTGGTTGGCAACTCCCTGCTCGGGGGTACTGAGGTAATTATGTGTCAATCAGAACTTAACAATTGAGAGGTCTGCTTTATGCCTGGGGCAAGATGTGGCAGAGACTGTTCACTTTTTCCTGATGTTAACTCATTTTCTTGTCATTTTTTTTTTCTCGAGGCAGTAATGAATAGACAGCCAACCTTGAAGACCTGTGTTCAATCTTAGTCCTGACCCATAACTGACTAGTAGAAGTAACTAAGAAGTCACCTAACCTCTTAGTGCTCTAGGTCCAAGACGTCAAACTCAGGTCAGCTAGTCAGCCAGAACTCCAAAGTACAATGATAACTCTATTAAAATGGAATTTTAAAAAAGAAAGTATCTTGGTACTGCAGCAGAGTGTGGGAAGACCCTGCTGCAAGTCTTTTTCTGCTCTCAAGACATAAGCTAATTAACAGTGTTCTAGTCTCTATGAAAAAAATGCAATTGGGAAATGTTGAACGAAATAAATAAAAAATACAATACAACTTAGGTAATGCTCATCTGTGATTTTCTGTCAATAAGGCCCTGGAGGGATCTGTTTCTATTTGAGTTTGATACTATTGCTCTAGGGAACTGTTAAGATTAAGTTGCAAAGAAGGCAGCAAACCTGTAATAGCTGATGGAATTTCAGTTAAATCATAGGTCTGTCTAATCCCTATTAATTTCCTTTTTCTAATCTGAAAGGTTACTTTTTTCCTTTTTAAATGAAATTTTATTGATATCTTTTGTTTTTACATCACCTACATTTTCCATTGTATCCGTACAAATGCCTCCCCCTGGAAAGCCAACCATTATTGTTGAGGTTTAAGGTTTAGATTAGGGGTGCTCAAGACCCCAAAATATCAACACACTGGGTCCTGCCAAATGAATTTGACTCAATCAATGCTATATAAAGTTATTATTGTTGTTGTTCTTTTAGACCAAATTTGGTCATTATAATTTTACAACATTCAGTTTCAATTGTTTTTTCTTGTTGCTTTTTCCATTTACACTATTGTCATTATGTTTATTATTTTTCTGGCTTGGTTTACTTCACTTTGAATTAGTCAGAAAAGTCTTCCCATGTTTCTTTGCAACTGACAATGTAGTAATGTTCCATTACATTAATGAACCACAACTTGTTTAGATCTTCCTCAATTTATGGGAACCTCTGTTTCCAGTTCTTTGCTACAATGAATAGTACTTCATGTTTTGTTGTATATGGAACCTTTCTTTTATCATTAATTTCCTGGTGGTTAAAGGCTATTCATAAACAAGGCCCTTAGGTAATATCATTTCTTTTCTTTCATTTCCATTCTTTATTCATTTATATGTTTGCCTATTCTTTAATGAAGAATTAAATTGTGTACCACTCAAAGGGTAACTGAGAGTCACTTAGTGGGAAGTGAGTAGACTCCAATGAATTAAAGAAGAGGAATTATGTAGTCATTAAAGTATAAAGGGTGTTAGAGAAATATAGGAACATAAAAAAGATGGGAGGAGGAGATAATAATTATAAATTTCTTAACACCCTACCTGGTACATAGTAAGGCTCTATAAAGGCTAGGTGGTAGTAGTAGTAGTAGTAGTAGTAGTAGTAGTAGTAGTAGTAGTAGTAGATGATGATGATGATCACATAATGAATGTTAAGGATAACCAATGGGGAGTCTTCATATTCCTTTACTATTGCTGTGTGTCAATAAAGTGATGACATTAGGGAGGCATGAGTTAATCTTCCATATTCAAACAACAACACCTGGGGCTTTTGTAAGCAAGGAAGTTGTGGTACAGATCTAGGACAGTTTGAGTTTACTTTGCTCCAAAGTAGACCTATCAATGACCTAGATGTGGGGCTCTTTGGACAAGAAGAACGTAAAAGCAGTTTTTAGGACTTTGGCAAAGAGCTTCAAGACTCCAGAAAATCTCCTTCCTGACTACTTTTAGCCTTTTTAACAATGACTTTTGTCACTTTTTATCTTCCAGATTTGGGTTGGGTTTTTTTTTTAACCTATTTTGGAAAGGTCTGGGATTTTAGAGTAATTTTTGAGAAAGAAAACCATTTGTGTGATCCATTGCATATTGAGACAGGTATCCATGTGTGGAAAAAGAAATCTAGGTCTATCTTCTTTGGTTGTGCTTCTACAAAGTTTGAAATTATGCAAAGGACTAGGGACTGGCTAGACATTGCTACTTGCAAAAGACTATAAGAACATTTCTTTCCCAAAGAAAACTTTCCTGGTTCCAAACAGAACAATGGAAAGCATCTGCTTAATTAGCTATTATTATCATTAATATTTTTCCTTTCTCATATTCCCCAAGCCCTCCCACAAGGTCATTAAGCCTGAATGAATCTTTTAGCATTGTGAAGCCTTATCAAACTCCCAACATTGTAGCTCCCTCTGTCATGTTAATTGTACCATCTTCATTTTATTTTTCTGTATTTTCAGAAAATTATTAATTGCTTGGATATACTCAGTCCAGACAAAGAGGTTTGGCCATGGTGCCCAGTAAGTGTGTGTCTGAGTTTTCTCTTGTATAAGAAACAGAAATGCTTTGATTAAGAAATTACAGAGTTCTGGATTAATTCTTCAATACATGTAATGATAAGAGTCAAGGAGGAAGACTTAACAGCATGTTGTTTGGGCCTCCTATGTGACTTTATAGAAAGACATAGAAAGAATCATACAGGATGGGCTAGCATACATAGATATTGATCTACATTGTGGAGGGAAAACTCTTATTAGTAGGAGCCCAGATCCACTGGAGTATTTATTTTTGTAGGAGAGATTTCTATACATGGTGTGATGGGAGGCAGGATTGAGGAGCTAAGCCTTTAATGAACTAATGGTCTGATATCTTTCCAGAACTCCCATTAAATCCAGTCTTTGACTCTTGGCCAAGTCTTTTAAATTTCATGGTCCTCAGTTTCCTCATCTATATAATGAGAAGGTTGGATTAGATGACTTCTTTTTATTTTCTTTATATTACACTTTTCATTGTGTAGTGGGATAAGAGGCACATTTTCCTGGGTACTTATTTCAGCACGTTCCTCTGGTCTTCCTTGGTCTCATAACCTTACTCAGACCATGATGTTCCTCTTGGTTATTTTCTATATCATTGGCCATGAGAAGGGTATTCCCTGCAGAAACTCACCCATCTGACTGGAGATCTCCCCTTCTGGACATGAGGAGCACTCAAAGCAGCAGGCAGCCTTCCCCTCCAAAGGGTCTTCCTGAATCCAGCATGACAGCTCTCATTGCATACCCCAGAGGGAGCCTTCTCATGCTTCTCATGCTTCTTGTATCTGAATGTCAAATTTTCTATTCAACTCTGGGTTTTTCTTCAAGAATACTTGGAAGCCTGCTATTCCACTGAATATTTCCCCTGAAACATGATACTCTGTTTTGCTGGGTAGGTGATTCTTGGTTTTAATCCCAGCTCCTTTGACTTCCAGAATATCATATTCCAGGCCCTCTAACCAGCTTGTATTTTTCTTTGAAGCTTTTGGTCCAGGAATTCTGACTTTATTGTCTTCCTCCTGTTCCATGCTTTGATCCTTTTTGTCTCCAAAATAGAGTCTAATGTTGGATTCTTCTGTTTGTTTTGCTTCCTTTGCCTGGTCATGTTGCCACTCAGTTACTTGACTTTTGGGCTTTTTGCCACAGTAGGACTCTGGCACCAGATAGGGGAGCTTCTGTCCCGAAAGCTGGGGTTTTCTCAGCTGCTGGAGGTATTAGTTGGGTGCCCTCTCTGAAGCCTCCACATGCTCTGACAAGCTGGCCACACACCTCAAGACCTCCACCCTCTCACTTTGTCCTTGGCATCTATGTGTTGGTAATTCTGGAAATGCCACAGCTGCTGGTGTTCAGGAGTCTCTCCAGCTGGTGGTTGGTCAAGCCCGCCCTGGGCTAAAACCTCCGGCTCATGTGGGGTTGGGCTCATCTCCTAGAGCACTGTGCTGGCTGCTCCCTGCTGGGCTGCTGGGCTATCCTCAGCAAGAGGTTAGCTTCTCTGTGTCATTTGGTGGGTTCTGTAGCTCCAAAGTTTGTTCAGAGTCTCTGTCTACATGGATTGGGGAAGGTGGAAGCTGGAGCCCTGTATAAGTCCTGTTTCGGGGCGGCTAGATGGCGCAGTGAATAGAGCGCCGGCCCTGGAATCAGAAGGACCTGAGTTCGGAGCCGGCCTCCGACACTTAATCCGCACAAACAAAACCCTAGCCGTGTAACCTTGGGCAAGTTACTTAACCCCAATTGCCCTAAAGGGGCGGCTAGGTGGCGCAGTGAGTAAGAGTGCCGGCCTCGGAGTTTGGATGACCCGAGATCAGATCCGGCCTCAGAAAATGAGCACCCACGCATAAATCAAATGACTAGCCGTGTAACCTTGAGCAAGTTACTTAACCCCAATTGCTTTAAAAAAAAAAATAAGTCCTGTTTCTACTCTGCCATCTTGATTCTGCCCCCTGGATTAGATGACTTCTGAAGCCCCTTCTGGAATCAGGTCTATGAACCCATGAATTTATAGTATAGGTATCTGATGAGATAATCTTGTGCCATAAGAAAAAATTATTACGAAGAATTCAAAGAAGTATAGGAAAGCATTATAAAATGATACAGAGCCCCCCCCCAAAAGAGAACAGTATTCATGTTCACTATAATGATATAAAGCCAACAATAATGAAAGCAACCTATAAGATACACAATATAAAGAAGATCAGAGAAGGATTAGGAAAACAGGGGAAATTGTGACTATTACTACATTAAAGTAAATACAAATATTATTTAGGATAGGGATTAATGGTTAATAAATAATGCAATGGGCAACCAGATGGTACAGTGGATAGAGTCCTGGGTCTGAAGTCAGAAAGACTCATCTTTCTGAGTTCAATTCTGCCCTCAGATACTTACTAGCTATGTGACCCTGAACAAGGCACTTAACCTTGTTTGTCTCAGTTTCTATATCTGTAAAATGAGCTGGAGAACAGAATGGCAAATCACTCTAGTATATTTGCCAAGAAAATCCCAAATAGAATCATAAAGAATCAGACACAACTGACATGACTGAATAACAACAACAAGTAATGTAAATGACAGATGCATGAATAATCACAAACCTTTGTATTTAATTTTAACTTGAATGCTCATTTATTTTCTTTTCCTAAATAGGCAGCATTGCTTAGTGGATTCAAGATAAGTCTTGGAGACCATGGACCTGCCTTTGACACACACTGACTGTAGGAATATGGGCAAAGGCCCTGGGCCACTCTAACTCACAGAGAAGTTGCCTGTCTTCTTTGGTAGAAAGGGTTTCCATATCAGGAATTCCACACCCTTGATGAAATCACAGAAATGGAGTCCTTTTTGTTTTTATCCCCGTGCAAATGTTCTTTTTTCATCTATCTGAATGCATGTATTTATCAACAGAAGTAAAAATAAAATTTATTTTAAAATATACATTCTTCAAAGTTGAACTTAAAGGCAGGCAGCAGAAGATAAATACAAGTGCCAAATTATCCTGCAAGAGTAGCCCAGGACACTAAAGCTCAAAATGAGCTGAAGCTGTTGAAAGCTGAGGATGACAAAAAGGTATTTTTAAAAAAGCTATATTGGGGAAAAGAAGAGGCTCAAAAAAGAGAAGGATGGACAAACGATAATAGATAAGGGAGAGAAGATGGGAATGCTTATGTCTTATTTTGTTTCTGTTTTTTTCTGATTAAGGAGATTGCTTTAGATTATAAGGGATAAAACAAAAAATGGTTTATAGGGCATTGAAACCCCAGTTAAGTAGGGAGATAGTAAAAGAATGCCTGGTTGCCCTTGATAAATTCAATTCACCAGGCCCAGATGAACCACATTCCAGGGCCCTGAATGTGATTATTAAGCAGATGCGATTTCTAAATCATTGTCAGTAATCTTTATTTTTTTATTTTTTATTTTTTTTTAAACAAATACTTTATTAACTTCTGTTTTACATCATTCATTTCCGCCAGATTTTGAGTTACAATCATTTTCCCCCCATTATTCCCCTACCCAACCTCTCAGAATAGCAGTCCCACCAGATATCGCTTCCTCCAATCTGCTCTCTCCCATACCTTCTCCCATACACCCATCGACTTTTCCATTAGAGGAAGATGAATCTTTGTGTCCCAATGCCTGCACATCTTACCTCCCAATTATAGGCAAAAGAATATTAATAATAGTATTTATATATATATTTGAAACATTTAATGTTACGACCTTGAATTTCAGATCCATTTCCTTCCTCCCTTGTCACCCATTTCTTCTTGGGATATAAGTAACTCAGTATATGTTGTACATGTCTAGCTATGCAAAACATTATCATAGTAGATATATTGTACAAGGCTGCTTATAATTCCCTCCCACTCATCCCACCCCCCACCTGGTCCATTCCCTACATGATCCTGTCCCTCTTCTATAGTGGGTACTTCCAACCTCCCCTCACCCCAAGGATGCCCTCCCATCCATCATCCCTCCTCTCATCCCCCTTCCCCCTATCCTGCTGCAGTTTGAGATATCCCATTT